>JAVKLA010000053.1:30883988-30929490 GCA_034782735.1 Sagittarius serpentarius
CTTCTTGCTGGCTGGGCAGGAGAAGCTGAAAAGTCCTTGACTTAGTCTAAACATGACTCAGCAACAACTGAAAACATGGGGCTGTTATCAACATTCTTCTCAGACTAAACCCAAAACACAGCGCTGTACCAGCTACTAGAAAGACAATTAACTCTATCCAAGCCAAAAACCAGGTATATTTTGCTTGAATGTTACCAGTCTACCTGAATTTTACCTTAAGCATCTAAAACCACAGGTGCTCTGTCTATTCTTCATACATACTGAACATCTACTATCTAGTACGCGCAAAGGTTGTCTTCCTAGTAGAGGTAAAGCTTTACTAAGTAAAGGCTTTAGAATCTGATCCTAACTGTCGTGTGATTGTATAGTACTGATAAGTTCCTAGAACAGCAACGGAATAAGCAAGAACTTCCACACTACGTGCTAAGTGATGTAAAGTTACAGACTCTTCAGACTCTTGAGGATTTTTCACTGTTGAGCAAAAGTGTTATAATTTTTGTTTTGTACACTGGCATCAAATTAAATGGCCTAATTTGTTTCTTCCCAACCTTCAGATCATCTTTGGGTGTTATTCCCAGATGTTTGCATGGTGGTTGCTTCAGAAATTGCGGTGGATATTGTGAAACATGCCTTTATAACAAAATTCAATGACATCACAGCAGATGTAGGTATCCTGTTTGGAATGCTGAGTGCTATTTTAAGTTATGGTTTATTTTGCTAATATTTTTTTAAATACTAAAATTTATTCCAGTGCAGAAAATGTAAAAACAGGTTTTTTTCATATATAGGCTATCATTTGGGAAAGCTTGGTAATTTCCTGATACAGTATACTTCTGAGGATCTTTATAATGTGGAACAAACACCTTTGCTTCTAAATTAGTATTTCCAGATCCATAAATTATTGGAAGTAGTGTATAACAGGTCACATAGTAACTACAATTTACATAACTAGCAGATCATTTTGTGAAGTGATCACTAGTTAAATTGCAGAAGGTTACTTGTTCTACAGTCTAGACAGAGCTTGTACCTTTTCCTGACAGAATGGATTGTAGGTTAAAATTCAGGCTTTAGGAAAAACAGATCTTGTGAGGCTGCTAAATCTCTGTTCTTGTATGTGTGTTAAAGGTTGAATCTGAAATCAGAGATATGTTTTTCCACTGTCCCTGGAGCACTAATATGAAGTAGGTTATGTTAGTTTCCCACTCCTGAAGTTTCTTAGGCTATGTATATTATGCAGTCCTTCTTTTAAAGTAGTAGATGAGGTTACTTTTTGTGTGTTGGCAGCGTGATGCATTAGCCACTTGTCTTGCATGTTGTGTGAATTCGGATGTACTTGATAAATTTGTGAAGAGGTGAGTTAGTGCTTTTTCACTATTAAAAGCACTTTTGGGGAAATGAGATCAGAACTTGGAAGTGCTATCTTTTTCAGCATCTCTAAAGTAACTACACTATGCAGTGTAGAAACAAGTTTAATAGATGTACTTAATAAGCTCCCTTATGCCAGAGGCATTTGTGCATGCCCTACTTTCATATAGAGAGTGTGGAAAAGAGCAATAATGAAGTCATAATAGCAAAAAATGTAGCATGCTTCCGTGTGCTAAAACAGCTGGAGAATTGGGGTAGTGAGTGACAGTTTTGCAAAGTTTATTTTACAAACTTTGTGGTTTTTGTATGAAGTTCTAAAGATTTATGGTTGCTAGGTCAGACTTTTTCACAAGTTTTGAACACCTGCAGTACAGGTTGCCCTGCCATTTAACCTTAAAATAGGTGGTTTTCTGTCTTAATGTGCAGAATTCTTGAAAGAAAAGCTTCATTCATCTTCTGATACAATTTGCTTTTTTTCATGGGATCACTTGCTTAATAAGCTCTCACTTGTTTAATTTGATCCCAGCGCTACTATTCATATAGCTTAAAACAAGTTATGAACTGTAGGAAAAAAGTAAACATGATTTCTCTTACTTTGTGTTTCTGATGATCCTCAAATTCAGTAAATGTTTTATAAAGTCTCATTCAATTCCTAAAACATAGCATAAGGTTGGTTGTTGTATATATACTCAAGTTACTTCATTGTAGAAATATAGGCTCATCTGTTGAAGGATGCAATTAGACCTCAGAAAAACTGGCTTTGACTCCTTCAGCCTGTGCATAAGTGTTTATAATATTTTACAGGAATATTTTATTAATATCTCTGTTGGTTCTATAAAATGTGATAAATTAATCACACGTCCAATGTGCTGGATTTTTTCCAGGTCTACAGTGAATACAGAGCCAGTCTTGCATTTGACCTTGTTAGCAGTCGACAGAAAAATGTAAGCCTGAAAATAAAGGCATTTTCTTGTATTAACGAATATAATTGTCGGGGGGGAGGGTATTAGAACAAAAACTTAAAGAAATACATACAGAACTGTTACACTCCTACAGCACTGAAATTCTACTCTGCTTTTTTTAGTAACAGGAATATTTCCTTGGGATTTATATTCTTATTTTTAGCCAGTTGTTCAGGTCAGTTCAGGCTTTATTCAATATATTGTTGAGAAGTCTCTTCCAAATACAGTTATAGTCAGGGGATGGTTATAACAACTTTGACATTTTTGAGATGTATGAGAAGTAAGTGAGCTTAACAAGATGCTCTTGAGATAATTTTAAATTATTATTCTTTTTGCTTTATTTTAAGTGTGTTGGATCAAAATACAGTATTCATTAGGAATTTGTTTTTTCACAGACAGCATGCACAGTTGTATAGGGATGTTTGTACCATGCATGTTACTGTTGTGGCATGGGTGTTTACAGAACACACAGACTACTTGTGTTTCTCGTTAGTACTGTTTTTTGGAAGACTATTTACAGCACACCTTTCCTGGATGAGTCTCTTAACTATTAGTGAGTGCTCTGGATGAGTGCTCTAACTATTAAATGAACTTTATTATAATAATTTATGTCATTTCCTTGGGCATGTTTAATAGCTTTTGCTAGGAATGCAGTAGTTACACCTCGTAAAGAAGTTAGACATCTTCGATTACAAATAATTAATTATTAGTAATTTGTTAATTTAAAAAAATGATTTATTAGTTCTGAAAACTCCATTACTTTTCCTAAGGGTCCTCTGTGGAAAATGAGGTAGCATCATATAGGCACTAACTTTGACCTTGTGTTCAATACTGCATGAAAGGTGTCATGCAAAGTAGCTGTGTTTTGAGAGTTCAAATGCAAACATATTTTCAAAATGATTTTAACACAGTTATCCTGAGGCTAATTATAGATGTTCGTAGAATTATTTAAAATTGCTAGTGTGATGGATAATTGTTCTTTTATCCCTTTTACGGGTTTTTCTGTACAGTATTTGAGGATCAAAGTCAAATTAGTACAAAAAGGTCTCTAAGCTAGTAATAATGTACAGATGAAATATAGCGCATTTGGATTCGGTGTCCTAATTGCTCTCAATTTAGAGATTTGTATTATACTCCAGTTGCTCTTGGTTTAGAGCACTGAAGCTAATCTTACTGGTCATGGTAGTATTATATTTTTGTCTGAGAGTACAGCTATCTGTATTTGAATTTCAGAATGTGAATAGGTACACTTTATACCAGTGTAGTGTTTGTTAGCAGAGACTGATTCTTATCTAGAGGGTGTGCCAAGCTATAAAATAAGCTCATTTCTTTGCATAAATAGTTCATAATTCTTCCTCTTTTTTTCCTAGGCATATACAGATTATAGTGATTCGGTTTCCAGAAGAATGGGTTTCATTCCTCTTCCACTGGCTGTTTTAGTAAGTTGTATCTTCCCTATCAGTTTTCTGTCAATAAGATCTCACTTTGAGAATATATGCCTGTGAGATAGCTGGTTCATTTTGTTGTTTTGAGGATGAAATGATCATCTTAAGTGAAATGATACTGCAAGGTTGAGTTAGCATTCAGTATAACCTATATCACATACTAATTATGACTTCACGAATGTGTTACTGTTTATCAGCCTTTCATAGAAAATTGAATATATGTTTTATAGAATTTATAAGCACTTGCTTTGTAGCAGTGGAATTAAACTACATCTGTGCTTATTAAACATTTATTCCTTTTGGCAATTATCCTGTTCATTCATTCGGAATAGTCAAAGCAGCTGGTTGCCAGAAGGTTAGTAGTAGTGTACTAGGTTTTTTAGGTTTTTCATAGAAGTCCTTGTGGTTGTCCCTGTAATGGTATGCTTAATGACTAAGTTTTCTTTTGTATGGAGCACTGAGCTTCTGAGCTGTTGTAGAGTACGTGATTCTAAAATAGTTGACCCTGTTACGTGGACATACTGCTATAAAATGAATCACACCTTTATTAGAATTGTGTCCACATGCTGTCTGTTCTGAATTAACTATTACAGAATGTTTTCTGCAAATAGCTGCTCTGACTTTCCCCATACACGTGTAGAGAAGCAGTAGTTATAATACTGAGAATGTGTTCTTGCTTTGCCAGCAAAGATGCTAATTCATAGTTTTCCTGGAAGAATATCAGTATGAGTTAACTTTTAAATGTAATGTTCTCCCATAGAGATGGGGAAAAATACTATTGACAGGCTTTGCCTAGTTTTTATCCAGGATTTAAAAAACAAAACAAACACAACAACAAAAAAACCAAAACCCACAATTATGATCATAGTCATGATTTCTTTTATAACTAAGTAATGTACATCCAGTGAGAATTCGATTGAAATGCTTTTTTCAAGTTAATTGTGTTTTGATATGATATCCTGAATACTAATGTTTAAAACAAACTGAAGCGCTTTGCTAACTTGAAACCTTAACTGTGAAATACTGAAGTAAAACTGAGATCTCGGGATCATTTGTTACTGAAACTTGGGATTCATATGCCTAGTCCACAAAGCAATTTTGTATTCAAAATGTCAGCATAGTGGAGAACACTGATTCTGTTTTACTGCATCATCGTTTCACGTTTTCCTCAAAAATTAACTTTGCTTCCAGCCCTTGACTTTTGGGGAGGTTTTTTTCACTCAGAAGTCAGTGGTGAAGGAAACATTATCAGACTGTAGTTTTGGCAAAGTTGCAACTAGGTGCTACTGTAATACTTACTCAAACAAGAATCTTGAATACTTATCGCTACCAAGGGGAATGTTAGAATAAATTTCTATTAATGTAAATGTTTCTACTTTTGTCTTGAATTTCCCAAGTAAGAAACATCTGTTAAAATATTAATAATTGTGTGCTTTATGTTATAACTGTTTAACTTTTATCCTTAAAACAGCTCATCAGAGTCGTAACAAGCTCCATAAAAGTACAAGGAGTCTTAGCTTATGTTTGTGTTGTGCTGTTCTACTGTGGGTAAGTAAATGCACACAGTTGAGAAGTATTTACCATTATTTGATCAGATATGTGAAAAAAGCTTTTGTTGATACTTCTAGGTACAAGTGTGAACACAGTTTATGTTTAGTAGAAGATAAATGTAAGTCACCTATGCTCATAAATGGAAATTGAGAGTGTGGATTGGTCCCTAAGTACTGTAACTGCATTGGGGGATTATAGCCCTCAGTAAGTAACTTCAGTAATGAAAATAACTAATGGAAAAATGATTGAAAGAATTTATGACAGACAAGCACCATACGTCTGCATAAAAGGGGAAATTGAATTCTAAGGAATGAAGCTTTCTGTGAAAAGAACTGAAGATTCGATATGCCAACAAAAATAAGCAGTTTAAGTGCTCTGAGCAGATCGTGAATTCTCTCTGGTAGTTAAATGCAAGGTTTCTTTGTGTTAGGAAACTATGTGGGGAAAAAAAAGTAACTGCAAGGCTTGCCTTTCTGGGAAGGGTGGGGTCAGTAAGTGATCTTAATTAAGGAATATCCTATGGCAATTTCTTTTCCAAAAACCGGTGATTTGCAAGTATCCCTTCACTGCCAAGTCAGTTCATGCTTGTGTTATCCTTAACTTCTCACCAGTTGATACGTACTTCTGAGATGTGTTTAGTTTAAATCCAATCTAGTTTGCCCGTCTTGAGGCACTTGCTGTAGGCTATGTGGGGATGACCAGTTTCTAGGAAAGCTGCATACTGAACTGTGTCAGCGTTTGTTGTCTGTCAGTACCGATTGATACTGGAGTCCTCATAAAATTGATCATTAGGAATTAAGTGATTCACATTGCTGCAGCACAGAGAACCTGCCTACAGTATTGTGGGAATATCTCTTCCAATGCCCTACCATTTTGTGTTTGTAACCAAAGGCAGCAAGGCTTGGGAAGTAAAAGACTCCTAGGTCTGGGTCAGTGGTTCAGCAGGTACACTGAAAGAGAGGAGGCTGCTGTTTTACAGTACCTTATGAAAAGAATGGAATTGGTACAGATTTTTTATGAATAGGTAGACTCCTACCTCTAATCTGACCTTGATCCACAAAAAAAGTAGAACTTGGTCTGATGTGTCTAGTCCACATCAGTGTAGAGACACATCTCTTCAGTGTCGGATAGCTAGGACTTTGAGATACTGCATTTAGACCAAATATTAAAATGTCAGCCATATTCCTCTGTACCATACTTTGATTTCTTTCCCAGTGTACTGCATGCTGTGCCCGTGTTCTCCCTAAAGCCAGCTCTGTATAATTGAAAGTACTAGCCCCTGATCATCACATTCAAGCTGTGGTATACCAAGCTCAGCACCTTCATTCTCCTCAGTGCTTTTTCCTTTTTTCCCAATATATGTAATATTTCCCTACATCTACCATTCCACTGCTGCAGCCCAGTCCTGGATTTTTCCTTGTCTCTGTGGCTTGGAGGATGGAGGGCAGGAAGAAGTAATGTGATTAACATGAAGGATTAAATGCTGCTCTCTGAAGGCATAGGTCACAAGAGTAAATAAGTTTTGGTTTATTTTGTCTTCACTGAAAAGTAAGAACAGATTTTTACTTCTGCCATGATCTCAGTTTTGGAGCTAACTCGCCTCTTGCATCTTTCAAGTAATTTGTGTTCTGAACACAAATTTCAGCTTTTCATCAGATTAGTAATGATTAGTAATATCACAGCTATGCTGTGTGAGAAACAATGTGATAAAATCTGTAACAGTTAACTGGGAAAAGGATTGAGATTATAATACGGAGGACATTGTTTTGGTTTGATATTTAACAATTGTAATACTGTAAGTTATACTGCTAAATAGTCTTGCCCAGCATATGAAACACGAGTTTTCTTTTTGTAGGATTTTGAACAACTGCAAACTTACATTGTTGTTAGAAATTTGAGCCTGGGTTGGACTGGTAGAAAAGAATAAAGGAGATTTGTTAGAAACTCTTGCATGATTTTCCATGAGAAGCTGGAACTGATACAGTGAAGTGTTGATTTATGGCCTTTTCAACTTCTGATCTCATTAAATCAGAGTGAAATCATGCTGTAAACACCTACTCCCTCAGAACAAAAGCGTGTTACATAAAAAGTGTAGGAAAAACACCTCTAAAACTTACTAAAAATGGAGGAGAGCTGCTTAACTCTCAAACAAAATCTGTCTGTCACTCCCCCCCTCAGCTGGACAAGGGGAGAGAAAATATAACAAAAGGCTCGTGGGTCGAGATAAGGACAGGGAGAGATCACTTGCTTACTTACTTACTGTAACAGGCAAAACAGACTCGACTTGGGGAAAATGAACTTAATTTATTGCCAATCAAACCAGAGTAGGGTAATAAGAAATAAAACCAAATCTTAAAACACTTTCTCCCTACCCTTCCCTTCTTCTCGGGCGCAGCTTCACTCCTGAATTCTCTACCTCCTCCCTGCCCTGAGCGGCACAGTGGGACGGGGGATGGGGGTTGCGGTCAGTTCATCACACGTTGTGTCTGTCACTCCTTCTTCCTCGCTCTTTTCCCCTGTTCCAGCGTGGGGTCCCTCCCACGGGAGACAGTCCTCCGCGAACTTCTCCAACGTGAGTCCTTCCCACGAGCCGCAGTTCTTCACGAACTGCTCCAGCGTGGGTCCCTCCCACGGGCTGCAGTCCCTCAGGCACAGACTGCTCCAGCGGGTCCCCCACAGGGTCACAACTCCTGCCAGCAAACCTGCTCCAGCCTGGGCTCCTCTCTCCACGGGCTACAGGTCCTGCCAGGAGAGCCTGCTCCAGCGCGGGCTTCCCACGGGGTCACAGCTTCCTTTGGGCATCTCCCTGCTCTGGCGTGGGGTCCTCCCCAGGCTGCAGGTGGAGATCTGCTCCACCATGGACCTCCCTGGGCTGCAGGGGCACAGCCTGCCTCACCATGGTCTTCCCCACGGGCCGCAGGGGAATCTCTGCTCCAGCACTTGGAGCACCTCCTCCCCCTCCTTCACTGACCTGGGTGTCTGCAGAGATGTTTCTTTCATGTATTCTCAGTCATCTCTCTGGCTGCAGTTTCTGAGCCCCAGCAACTTTTTTTTCCTTTCTTAAATCTGTTATGACAGAGACGCTACCTCTGTTGCTGATGGGCTCAGCCTTGGCCAGCGGCGGATCCATCTTGGAGCTGACTGGCCTTGGCTCTATCGGACATGGGGGAAGCTTCTAGCAGCTTCTCACAGAAGCCACCCCTGTCATCCCCCCCATCCCCCGCTACCAAAACCTTGCCATGCAAACCCAATGCAATAACCTAATAAAATTGTAGAGAATCACCGCTTTCAACTTGTATAAAATGATACCTTCTTTGTGATTGCTTGGATACTAAAATGGCAGTTTCTTCTGAGTACTGAAGGTGGCCTGTTCTGCTCATTCTTCAGTTTCTCTAAATTTCTTCTACAAGTAAATGTGTTGCATAAAAATCCCTTAAAAGTGCAGTGTACTTTGTTTTTCTGTTTGACAAGTTCTGATTACATTCATGCAGTGCGAGATAGCAAAGCTGCTGCTGAAGTGTGCTTGGGTCACTTTATGATTAAGCAGTTAGACCTGCTTCATGGATCTGTGAATGTTCACTTCAAGTCTTCTTTTTAGTCTGTTAGTGATCTACATAATAAACAGATTTTCAGAGTGGAGAATTAATTTGATTCACTTTTGTTACATAGGTCAATTTGCATAGAGACTATTTATATTCATCTTACAGAGAATAGATTTCCTTGTTCTGCAGTGAGCTTTCACTCGCTTCACCTCTGCTTTCACCTCTGCAGTGGACTTTGGTCTGCGTGTGGTGTAATACTAGTAATGGAACTAATTTTTACAAAGCTCATTTGAATTGTAAATCTAAAAGCATTTGATGATAGATGAGACCTTCCTGTTCTTCAGATGAGAAGACAGGTATTAAAGGGACTTCAGTGATTTGCTGAAGTTTGTGCTGCAAGTTAGCCATAATAGAAAAGGAATCTGCCATCAACTGGACTGTGCTATGGTGGTAATGCAGTGCTGCCTCTTTGGATTTGTTGAGTTTTATGAACTGCCTTTTGTCATGTGAAAAAGGACTTTTATGATTAGCCTGTAATTTGTGAAAGCTAGATACTTGCTTTCTTGGGGTTCAAAGTCCACTAGTGATCCTTGGCTGGGCACACTTAAGGCTCCAGTGTTAACAGCAGCGCAGTTAAATTGGACTTGCTCTGTTGAGGGCCCTTTTTAGTTTTCTGTTTAAATATTTGATGTATTAAATGGCTGCTTAATTGTCCTTGTAGTCCTTTTGTTAAACTATGATAAAACTTGATATTTTTGTTAGGAAAAGGAAATTACCTTTTGATCTTGCTATTGAAGGGATTTAATTTGTTAGCTAATCCTTCCAAGACAGCAGTAACTATGCACAGTTATTTTAATATGAATAATTGCAGTATGAGTAATATGCAATTATTTTAATGTGCTAATGCAAATATGTAAACAAACACTTTTATTTTTTCAGGCTAATATCTCTGAAAGTGCTTAACAGTATTGTATTGCTGGGGAAATCATGTCAATATGTAAAGGAGGCAAAAATGGAGGAGAAATTATTCAATCCTGTCCTGACTGCCACCCCAGGGAAGCCAGCTGGCAAACAGCAAAGCATGTTTAAATCTACCCAAGGTAAGGCTAACTGCCTTGTTTTGTTTTTAACTGTAATGAGAATTGCTTTCAGACTAAATTTAGTATTAAACCAGATGTATGACATTGCACAGTGACCCTGTTGCTGGACCTTAATTGTACCATATCACAGCTGTGAACACAAGCGTGTAAATGTAATGGAATTTATTGCTTTTAGTTCATGCATCTTCTTTTGGTTATACGTACTCATCTCTCTGATAAGATACCACCCTGATACGTGGAGGTCATAGAGACATCAGAACAATAGCATGCTTTTGTTTGAAAATCGTAATCGTAGAATGGGTTGGGTTAGAACGGACCTTTAAAGATCATCTAGTCCCACCCCCTCTGCCATGTCACTACACAAATAAGTAAATACTTGCACATCATCTCTGGCAGTGCTGAAGTTTAATGAGGAAGCAATCTATGCTTTTCTTATGGAAATTAATGTAAAACATGTCACACAATAGGTATATTTACTTGTAGTTGTCATGAACACATTAATGAAAAGCTTTATGAAATCCAAATAGGAATTTCAGCTGGTCTCTACTTGCTTCATTTCAAGTCTGTGAGCGTAGTTTTCTCGTATAGGTCCTCAGCATTAGTGGTTAATATATAATTAGAATGGGGCATCATTATATTCCTGTGACATCTTATAGAAGGAAACAGAAACCTTCATTGTTGCAGTCGACTGAATTGGATTGTATCTCTTCTTCTGTGAAAAGCTCAATGAAAGCCCTAGAGAAATTAACAGTGAAGCTTTTATTGTATTCACTCTGTTGCTTGCCAAAGACTTGAACAGCTTGAAAAGTAAGGTGCTTATTAGTCGTCATAGTGTCTCGCCAGCACTAGTAGAGTTAAGAATCTGTCAGTGTTTGTCATAAATCTCTGTATCTCACCTGTGTCAAATCACATCAGGCAGAAACTTGGTGTGGACATTTTATTTTTAAATAGCTTAAATTCATAGGGTTGCTTTAGTTTCTTGATGAAAGAATGTAATATGGATTGGTCTGAATGTCTCTTGCATTTCATTAGATGACTATCATAATGATAATGTTTTAATTAAACATTCCAGTACTACACTTGGATATGAGACTTAAGTCATACTTACTTAGATTGACCCTTAAACTCACAGTAAATAAATCCTGAAGCCTGTTTTTAGCTGAAGCAGCAGCAATTTTACCAGGTCAGCAGAGATGCTTATTTCCTCAAATGGAAATACTTTGATTGAAAAATAGCAATCAAAAAGCTTTTGCTGATTTTATTTAGAATATTCTTAACTTCCATCAGTAACAGTTTTTTCGGGGTGGGGGGAGGGCGGTAGTGGTTGTGTTGGGGTGTTACACCTTTTAACAGCTCTTTATTTACTAGAAACCTCAATTATGTGAAAGAATGATGTTACCTTCCCCAGCTTCTCTGTGTTCGCATTATTACTGCTGGTCTCTGCAATATTGGTTAATCCCTGTGCCCTGCTTACCAGTTTGTTTTTTCAATACACTCTCTCAACCCATCTCTTACTAGAATGAGGGTGAGAGAATTAATCTGGTCTACTTTCTATCAGCTTATAATGTAAGTCAATTTATTTTCCTAAGAGTTTCCACCTCGTCCACAGAAACAGTTTAAAATTTTGAAGGATGAGATTTTATACTTGCTTTTGAAGGATGGAAGTTCTAATTACTGGTGATCATTTATAGGCTGACCAGCTTTCTCTGGGAGCTGCTGGGTTAGAAAATACTTAACCTTTGTAACGAAGTTCTACAAGTAGCATTACTTGTCTCCTTTCTCGATGGAAATTTAGTACCTTTGACTTGCATTAAAATGCAGAGAGTAATCCACGTACCTTCTAGTAGATGGGATATATGAAGAGATGCTATACAGAAAGAAGTTTGTGTAGTAATTTTGATAGTGCTGCCATTCTTACAATGTTCCCTTGGGCTGGTCTGCAGTACTCTTTACATTAGTCAGATTTTTTCAGATTTCTTTAGAAACAATAACCCAGTCTTTACAAGGAGACGGTAAATAAGAAAAATTATTTCCTTGTCATTTGCGTGTGCATTTTTAATTCTTTAAATGTTGTTAATAAAATGTGCAAACAATACATGGATATTACTTACAGTTGTCTTAGGTTAATGGAGCCAGTGTTCAATTCCACTGAAGTAAGAGGCAGGAATAAAAATAGACATCTTTAATAGAACTGCTTTAGGAGACAGTGCTATTAAAGTGTGTAGCAGTGCATGAGTCATTTATTAGCTATCCCTAGAGAAACTAGGTTTATTGTACTTGTGTAGAGGATTAGGCACATGTAGTTCCCACTGCAGAGATTCCTTTTCTTCATTTCAATAGAAAATATTTGTGTGATTCACACAATGACTGTCAAAAATATTTTTGCCTAAGCCAACAAAAATGAGTACATAAACCAGAAGAATGCAGTATATGTCCTGACATCTGCTGCTTATGCTCTTGTTCATTATCTGAACTTCTGTAGAGTTAATTTTCTATCCTTTTACCAAATTAGAAAAGGAAATCTCTTACGGTAAAACTAAGAAGATGTAGTGGCTTCCACAAAGCATTCTTCTGTTGCTTCGATGCAGCACACTTTCAGGACAGCTTTGGATGAATCTGGATGTTATAGATGCATCAGTATGTCTCTGTTGAATTCATGATTATCTTTGTAATTGTCTTCTGTTCCACCAGGAATTTCCACAGATGAAAATGGATCTACATCAGTTACCAATCAACCTGTGCATCAGAAGGAGAATACGCCAACTTTACTTGTAACAAGCAATTCTGATCAATTTCTGACAACTCCTGATGGAGAAGAAAAAGATATAAGCCAAGACAGTTCAGAATTAAAACACAGGTCTTCAAAGAAGGACTTGTTGGAGATAGACAGGTTTACTATTTGTGGAAACAGAATTGACTAAATTTTTTTTTTTTTTAATCAATGTGCTAAGGATACTGAGCTGTTGGGACAGCAAATGCTACCAGAATGGACAGTTGCCAAAAAAGGCACATAAATATTTATTTAAAAACTTAAATTATTAATGGCAAAAAATATTAATTTCTTTCTACAAGTAACTTGGCTTGGTATCTGGTCAGGTCAAGTAAGCGATCTTTAACTTGCCTCTTGGAAAATGTGGTGGATTGCAAGTCTTTAGCCTGGTGGCAGAGCTGCAGTATCACTTTTGTGGAAGACAGACTGGAAAAAAAGTGTAATCCTGTTCTGCATTATGGAACCATGCTTCCAGAACAGACTACTTTCATGAAGGTTCCTCCAGTGTAAGGATATTCCTGGAAATGTATGACAACTTGACCAGAAGCTTGCCTTTCCAGTTACCTTGTTTTATTAAACATCTGCAAGCAGAATTCAAAGCTTGTGCTTATATCAACAAACGCATAAAGCATTGGTGCATAAAACAGTAAGTCAAGATAGTTACTCTCGTCAACAAAAATCTTTTCAAGATGTATCTTGAAAATCTTGTAATCAGAATAAAATTTTGCCTTTAAATGAAAGACTGCATACTATTTTATCTAAATACTAAACACCAACGAAAGATCACAGTAATGAAGGCTCTGCTTAACTGGGCAGATATGAAGCATACTCATTTCTTGTGTTGTGTGTCCTGCAAGGCAAATTATTTATAAAATTATTTTTAAGAGCTGAGGATTTTTTGTTGCTGTAGGAAAAAATAATAAAGGGGCACTTCTATATGTTGAGGAAAGGCAGTGTTAATTGCAGCAAGCAAGTGTTGTGCTGGAACTCTTACGTATGGCATTAATGCAGCAGAAGAGAATATTACACTGCGTTTCGGGTTTAACTCTAAGAATGACATCAGTGTATTAACTTGCCTGAGAACATGCCTATAAAAGCTCATACTGACAGTCAAATCAGAATTATCCATTTTAATTGATTTGGTTTAGCCAAACTTACATAGATGGACCAGATCTATAACGAGCGTTTAAGCATTACAATGCATCCTAATTTCTGGTGTGAGATGCAGTTGTAGGAGAATTGATGAAAGATGGTTTGGAATCCTCAGACCAAGAATGAAATAAATCTGACCTCAAAACTCAGGCTGGAGACTTGTATCAGAAGAGACCCTTTAGTTAATGATAAATTCTTCATATATTGTTAAAACACAGCATTAACTTCAAATGCCTTTCAGATATTTAAGTAAGCACCCGTTTCACTTTCCAAGGGAGAGTATCATAAAAGTACTTCAGTGCTGAACAAATGAAGACCAAATTTGCTCTTTGCTAATTTCATAATTTGTCAGAGTGGGAAAGCCAAAGTTTATTTGCTTTATAGAAATGTGAAAGTTCAATGTATATGCTAATCCCTGAAATTTGCAGGATTACAGTAATATCGCGAATGGAGACAGCTGGACAGAGTTATCCTCTATCTGAGCAGACTTGGTAATGAGAGAGCTTTGCCATACAGGTTAGCGTGGTCTGTTCTGGTGGGAACTTCTTGCTGCAGTCTTTCAGCCTCTCCTATCCCATCAAGAGTAGCTGGAGTAATGGCCAAAATCTGTGGTTACTGTTCAGGGATGAGAGTAAAAAGAAGAGGACTTGTCCTGGGGAAAAATCTGAAATTCCTTAATTT
Organism: Sagittarius serpentarius; assembly: GCA_034782735.1. Lineage (NCBI taxonomy): Eukaryota > Metazoa > Chordata > Aves > Accipitriformes > Sagittariidae > Sagittarius > Sagittarius serpentarius. The sequence goes on from JAVKLA010000053.1 coordinate 30,898,557, forward strand.
TTGATGTATTTTATACTAATTGGAGATGTTCACACATTGAAATTCAGATTGTCAATTTGGTGTATCTTATTTTTGAATTATTTAGCAGTTGCTAAAGAAAGCTTGGAATTGCTTTCTTTTTTTTTTCTGTTGAATGACATCCTGTATCAATTTTATAAGTGCATCTTGTGTGAAACTCAATAAAATTCAATTTTGTAATATTTGTTTAAAAAAGGAAAAGTACAGCGTTGACATTTCTTTCTTAGTATTCAGAGTTGGTGAACTTGCAGTGTATTTACTGTATTAAATTCCAATTCCATAAAGTAAGATTCTTCCAAATGTGGGACACGAATGTGTGTAAGAACTGGGTTATTAATGGCTTTAGTTCTGATTTATTTCTGTAGCAGTTTGTTATTGCCACTTGTAGGAAGAAGGTATTGATGCCAGCCTTTGTTTTTTTTAAAAGCAAATCGCATGTAAATGAAAAAATACTATGTCTTAAGGGAGTTGTAATTTGTGTAGTCTGTTACTGCAATTGGACTAGTTACACCTACACAGCAAAGCCAAATGTAATAGCAGTATAAGCTTAGGCAAATCCTTTCCTGAGCGCGTAACAGTAACAGTGAAAGGGTAATGGCTAACTGCATTAAGTCCAAGTCCTGGCCCAGATCCTCGTTTTGAGGCTGGGAGCCTTCGTTGCTTTGTTTTTTACGCTTGAATTGGGGTAACTAGACCTAAAGCAGCGTAGCTGGGCTTTGGGATATGGCTGTTACACCTCTGTTTGTTGTGTAGGCATAACTTTGATGGTTCGTGGATCACAGTAGTTCAAAGGTATACTTGAGGCACCGGTTATAGAGGGCATTGCAAATGCAACGCTTCCCCTTAAACTCTCTGAAAGTCTGGTAGGGGTCCAACTGGGTATGGAAATCCGTTGTTCTCTCTTGCTCCAAGCTCTGGAATTGTTCTCATGATTTCGTTCGTGATTAATAGGGATTCCTTGAATACCTAGCAGTGCATCTTTAATGAAAGGTCACAGCTGCTTCCCTGACCCTGGGCAGTCCTCTCAGAACTCTAGAGGGGGCTGAGGGGGGAACAAACCACCCCCCCCACCCCCCCAAAAAAAACCAACAACAAAAAAACCACAACAGCAACACCAAATTTCTCATCTATAGATGCAGTTCTTTAGGGTTTTCTTGAAAAGCTCCTGTCTTAACAGTGAAAGAAATAAGAGCATCAGAGGTTAAGCGGTGAATAAATTGAGTTCTTCATAAATCTCCCTCAAAAAGAGAATCTAGGCAGTTCTGATGCAAGCAGTGATATTTCAACTAAAGTCACGGTTAGCAAATTAATTCCAAAAGCACACTGAGTACAGTGTATATTCATAATTAGTATTATTCAGTATGGGAGCATTAAGGAGCAACTGTGTTTTCCATAGGATTATTTAATTAATCTTTTGAAGCCTTTCAGATGTTCATCAGCAGAGCAGCATTTCCCCCTCAAGGACGGTAGTCTTACAATCGCAAGTACGCTGTTAATTTACTTGCCTCTTAATTTAGAGTTTGTTGAAACTTTTCAACTTGGTCTTGGTTTTTTGTGGTGCAAAATTTTCTATATTCTTAAGTATTCATTTAGAAGTCTGTTTTTGTAAGTCAGCATAGTTGTTGAGGTCACTGTTGTTAAAGCCAGTATTTGCCCAGTTGTGGCTGCTAGGCCAGCTCAGCTGTTGGGGCTACAATTCTGAATCTATTTGGTGGTGGTAAGTGAGGATGAATGCAACTTAATTATAGTACAAATGTGATCAAGCTCTGTGACTCTCCTGAAACATTGCAACATTGTGTCTTACAAACTGGGCTACTCCATTGTGAGTAAACTAGGAGTTGTACCAGCTGTGTCAGTACTGGGTAATCATGGCTTCAGAAATGCTCTTCACAATTTCTAAACAAAGTTTGCTCTTGAAACTTGTTCAGAGTAATTGCTTTTTCTTAGAAATTTGGACTGTGTTAATTTTGCTGACTCCCGTGGAGCAAATAGTTTTGTGTAAGTACTAAGCAGCTGGCAAAGGGGGCTGTAATGGGACCACCTTTATCTCAACAAAGTTTTTCTGTATATGGTGGTGTGAGATGCTTAAACTATGAAGGCTGTCAAAAACACCTAATGTATCATTTCTGTATGTCTTTTTCTAGGAGAATAGTTCTTTCATCGCCATGCCAACTAAGCCTGAGCCTAGCTAGACTTTTTTTAGGACTTCAGTATCTGTTACACTCTGGTTTAGAAAAAACGCCAACAGAGGAGCTGTAAGAGGGATCGTGAATATATAACACCAAAGAACACTCTTTGGTAAGCTCACGGCTCTAATAACAGAAAAATCCAAAACTAAAAGAGGTTTTAAAAATATTTCTTAGTTTTGACTAAAACACTATTATCATGTTTGTGATGAAATAAACTCAGATTTTACAGTGTGCCCTTGTTATAAATATGCTGCCCATCTGCACCTCACAGGTACTCTTTTAGGCTGTGTAGACTGTCATTTCTTCTGTTCATTCCTACTTTGTGGGAGAGTAATGCTGTCAAGCAGAGCCAAGGGTTTCACTCTTAATTGGAGGCAGTTCTGTCTTACAGCTGAACTGCAGAAAGTGTTGAGCACCTGGGGGAGAGAGGAGTCAATTCTTTGTGAGCGCAAAGATGAGGGTTGCAGCAGCACTACCTTGGGTTCTGGTTTTTTTTAGGGTGACTGGCGCAGTTCTATTGTAAACTTTGCTAAATAAAGCCTGTATTGAATAGGCAAACACATTGCATGTATTGTGTTATATTGCATTTACTACTTTCACGTTTTTATATCCGAAATTACTTACTAATCTTAGATTGGTGGTATAAGAGCGATATTGCAAGGTAAGTATATTTTTAATAGAGCAATTTTTTGGTGTTCGAGGAAGGCTCAGGTTTTATGTTGTTGTTTCTTGCTGTCCATGCTCAGTTTGTTGGACAAAAGCAGTAGTAAGTTTGGTTTTAACTACTTCAAATATCAGAAAGAGTGTGTTCCTGTGATGCCCAGTCCTGACAGATGCTTATATCTGCTGTTCCTGTTGAAAATAAAAAGTATCAAGGTAACTCAGGACTCACTTGTTTGATGCTGACAGTTTAAAATAGGTAATTCAGAGAAGTGGAATTGTGGTGTCGTGGGAAGTGATTCCTCTGATTTACTGAGAAGTGTGGCAATGAAACTTAAAATCCAGCATTGGACAGTACATTCTTAGGCTTGGTACGCCAAATCAAAACAGGGAGGTGTTTGAGCTGATGCTAGTAAGTACGATCCTGACCGTCAGTCCAAAATTTTCTTGCACATTTGATTTTAACTTGACATTCTTGTTAAAGGCAGCTATATAGCTATCAGCCAGCTTCTTTCTATAGCCAAGGCAGCAGGAGCTGTGCTAAACTAGTCTCTTCTGGAAACAGTTCTTGAAGTATCGTGTATGTATATGTATCTAGCCTTGGAGCTATGGGACCTTGTTTTCAGGTCAGTTAACACTTTGTGCCCTTTGGACTCCTGCAAGGCGTAGCTGTAATGAAAACAAATCTTGTATTGAGGCTTGGCACTAGCTACTGATTTGAGACAATGTCCTTAATACGGTAGCAGAGAACCTGCCTATTAGGCTGATTTAAAATTTGAGTTATCTTGTAGTCACTTAAAATTACTTTGACGTTGGAGAAGGAGAGTGAATTCTGCTCCATCTGAGGTAATGGATTGTGGTGCTTGTTTGGCCATTTAGTGACCACATGCTATTTTGCCTCCATGCAGGCAAGAGTAAATTCTCTAGCTTGTTTTTATGCTAGACCCTCATTTCCTAAAAGCAGGGATGAAAACCCCAATGTATGTTTAATAAGTGATTCTTTACAGTAGATGTTCTGCTAATGGCATCAGAGTAATTTTGTGGAATTGATTTACCTGCTTTGTACATCTTACACTCAAAGTGGCAAATTGTGTGAGGTAAGTTTTAGCTTTTGATCTTAATGCATGTGTCATTTTTTTTATTGCTGTTTAATTGATTTACAAGTCTAGTTTCTAAAACATTAAAATTCCGCTAGTCCCAATTTCCAGTAATGTGGATTTTTGTCCCAAGGTGCCCGCGGGCAGTAGATGTGCTAAGGTCTTGATATGCTAACAAAACTGCAAGCCCTAAGAAACAAAAATACAAGCTCCATAGTTTCACATAACCACTGTAAGAAGCAAGATAATCTCTAGTTTCTCTCTGGTGTGAGCAGTCCATGAGAGCAGAAGGAGCACAGTAAGAGACTAATACACACTACATTCAGTCTGCAGGTCTTACAGTTCACCTGTGAATTCTCCTTACAGTTTAAACACCAAGGAAAGGAGCTGGGTCTTAAATCTGTTCTCCTTGCTGTCATTTTTGAGATTTCAAATATTCACTGGTTATTCTAGTGTTCATCCAGGCCATAATCGGCAGCTTTTTTTTTTTTTTTTTAAGACACAAGACTGAATAAATCTTGTCTGTAGAGGCAAATAGTCTCACTGGAATTTAACTTGAGAAGGGGAGGGCTCTTGGACTATTAAAAAATGTTGGTTGTCTTATTTTTATAGTAATTACCTTTTCTTCCTCTAAAGACAATTGCTGGCTTTGGGTTTGCCATAATATTCCAAGTAGCTGTCGGCAGCCCGTGGTGAATAGTGACATGGGTATCAAATTATCAGCATTATGATTTCACTAGTGGATAATATGAGTACGAGAACACCTGGTAACCTTCAAATACAATCCTGCAGTGGCTGCAAACCAGAGCTCCCTAATTAATGAGAAGCTGCGGCCTAAAAGCCACATGAAACCTATTGATTTTGGTTAGCATGTTGTGGAGCATTTGAAAGTCTTTTCTGGTGTCTTGAAGAGAAATTGTTCAGGATAATGTTTTTCACAGAAAAAATTATCGGTGATTTTCTCCTTCTGCCCACCATGGGGTAATGCTCAGCAGACCGGAGCTTTGAAAGCCTGTGTCATTTGTATGGTTACTAGTGATCTACAGAGAATATATATGATTTTCATTATTTAAAAAAAAGGGAGGAAGGGGGCTGATAAATAACTGACCAGTGGAAAAAAAAAAAATGAAATGTTTGAAAATAGCCTCTGCAGATGCAGAACTTCATACATGAAGTGTAACAGTAGGAATGACATGCATTTGGATGCATGTTTCCGGAGATGCATTCGTATATATTCACAGGGTAGGGACAAAGTGCAGGGTAACATCTTTCACTGTCATTCCACAGCCCTATGCTGTGGCATTTTGCCACTTTGACTGCCAGCCTAGCCCCTTCAAATCAACAGAGAACGGTCCCTGAACAAAATTCAGCTGTAACACTAGTTACTGGGTGCTCTTGTTCCCCCGTCTTCAACGCACATAGTTCCCTCTGCAAAGGTACATGCTCAGGACTTGGGGAAGGTCTTCCTTTGAGCAGCATTTTCCGAGATACCAGAGAAGAAGCCCTCGTAGAGCAAGATCTGAGTATGTAGATGAGAACAAACCCCCTTGTTCATGGATCGGTGTAATCCTTGACGCGCTGAGCTGCCGGGGGTAGGGTGGGACCTGGCTTTGGGCACTTGATAGAAGCAGATATTTCCTCTCCTTTGTTACACCGCTCAGGAATTTGGCCAGGTATGGTTTCCCTCTGCTGATGGGTGCCAAGGTGAGGCTATGGCCTTATGTGAACTCCGACAGGCTCTCCTGGATGTAGATTGCACATAGAGAACAGAGCAGAAAATGGAGGCCTTTGTCAAAGCCCCCTTTGTTACTGTAAATAATGCACCTTTGTATCGTGGCAGAGAAGTTTCTTATTTGACCTCATGTTTTAATAAGTAAATGGTACGCTTGCATCCAGAGAGAATCATTTAGAGAGACTTTTCCTGCATCTCAAAGCTGACAGTTGAGCGCCCAGGGGAGGGGTGAGGAATGGTGCTGTGGTGATGGTGACGATGGTGTGATTTGACTGACACGGGAAGAAGGCAGATGGGCTCTGTTCCACTTGCCCCATGTAAAACGGGGTGGGTTTGTGTGCAGGAAAGTAGCAGCATGGCATGCACTGTGGGAGATGGGGGTACAAACATCTGAGCTCCAGCCAGCACCTCGTAGAAGCCAAAGGAGGCGGTTTTAAGAGTTATCCTAAAAGTACAGCAGCTCCAGTCCTTTCACTACTGGAGTTTTTTAAGCTACTTGCCTTATGAGGCCACACATTAGCCCAATACGTCAGCCATGCATACACCCAACAGTCACAGCTTTTAAACAGTCAGGGGAGGGTCTAGGGTAGACCAGCTGCCTGTATTTTGGGACGCCAGTGTCATAATTTGGGTCTTTCTGCTTTTATTCTGCTGTCTCTTCCTCCTTGTCCCTCTGTGCTGGCGCTCATCACATAGTCTAGCACCGGTGGCTGGGTTCCCTGCCATGAGAGCAGCGGAGAGCAGCTTGATGCCAGGGCTGAGGTTTGTCCTCTGAGCTGTTCAGCTGGTTTCTGCCTGTGTTGTTCCAGTACTCACCACTGCCCTTGCTTGTTTCGCTTGGCTACATTTTTTAGCATTGTTAATCAAGCCTGTTTTATGGTATCAGAAGCTGGATAGAGCTACTTTAGCTCAGGTCCCATCCAACGCAGTGTCCAATTCATGTACCTCCTGACAGATACTTGCTAAACATCTTCCTCAGTCTTAAATGACAGAGATTCCGCGACCTTCTGGAACAGTAAATATGTACACTGCAAGTACTGTTACTACCTGTAGAAAGCCTCCTACTGTCTGATTTAAATCTTACTGAAATTTAACCCCCCTCTACTTTTTGTGATCCCAGGCATGGAGAACAAATTTCACGTCTCCCTCTCTCTTTCTCTTACATCCTTGGCAGCTGAGACTGCTTCATGTTTCCCTTCAGGCTCCTTTGCTAAACAACCCCAGTGAGTTCAGTTTCCCTTTGTGCAAGCAGCTTGTCCCGAGCACGGAACGCCAGCTGATGCCTTCCTACCCAGCTGAGCCGAGCCTGAGGATTAAATCAGTTGGCTTTTACTTGCCATATCTTGGTATGGCATTTACTTCTTCAAAACAGGATGCCACTTCTGCCCAGGAGAGTTTGAATGCACTGCGAAATCTGTGTACTTTCTATGGAACTGCGTAATTGTTCCCAAGCCTGCACTTGCGCTGTAAGTGTAGTGCTGCCAAAATGTGAAGTCCTGTATTAGAGCAGCTTTGGTTTAATTTTTTTACCATTTCTTTCTGTGGTTAGTCAAGTTTGTTTTGAACTCCTGTCATGAAGTGTGTGCATAGCCCTGCCTTTACTTTCCTCTGGCACCAGCACAGTACTACTGATTAAAAACACTGAACAGCAATGGAGCATGAAGAGACCTCTGTGGAATCTTGTTGCTGTGTGATGATGAACCAATGATAAATACTCCCCAAGCAGGATTTCCCAACAAGCTTTGTCAACTGCTACAAGCAATTTTAATCTGTACTATGTTTCCTTAGTTTGAGAATATCGTGTGAGAGAGTATCAAAAGACTCATCAAAATCAACATATGTGATTATCTGCTGCTTCTCACCTTATGGTGTATTAGGCTGTTGAAGGGAAATGCACTGGTTTGAAGTGATCTGACAGATTTATGCTGGCTTTCATTCATCATCGTGTTACTCTTCAAGCACTAAAAAGAACAAAACCCAAAACTGATTAGTTGCCCAGAAAAATTCTGGAAGACTGCAGTTGGTTTGATCTATCGTTTCCTTTTTCCCTGTTCTACCGATTGCTCTTTTAAATCACAAGAAAACTGCTAACGACTCTGTTAGCCACTTTTTGGAGATTTTGTTTTGGTTTGGTGCCCAGGATAAGACCTAAGCTGAGTGAAAAATCTCACATACCTCAGTACTGATGTGGCAGGATCCATATGAGTCCTCATTAAACGGCCAGTGGTATATTTGGTAGGGAGAATGGTGGGTTTGTACTGCTGTGTTTTGTCTTCACCTGGTGTTCCCACAAAAAAGGTTGATAAGATCTGGCAAGAAGCTCTCATAATACATTGTGCAAAGCCTTACTAATGTGCCTTCAAGTACCTATAGGGATGAAAGGAGGAAAGTGCTAACCTATCACCAGAATCAGTGTTTATCAAGGGACTGTAAGGAGGAATAGGGAAGAAATGAGAGAAACCTCTGCAGTGTCTTGTGGTGTCCTAATGTCCAGTGATGAGGAACAAGACAGCAAAGTCCTGTCAAAGCCAGCCAGGCAAGGCAGTGTGTCCCACCATGACCCTCAAACACAGGGTGAGGGCTGCAGCTCTGCCCCGTCCCTGTCCTTTGCTGGCTCGGGGAGAGGGAGCAGCATGCAGCTCAGGCAGTATTCAGGCATCTGAAACGTTCAGTGGAGAGATTCCCCCATATTCCTTCCTGTCCTTCGCTTGGATTTACAGTAACTACCTGATTTCTTCTGGTCCTTAGACTTTAGCCCAGATTGAGCTGTTTCTGCTTACCAATGGGCTCCTGTTTCTCTTTGCCTCCCAAATCTGTCTTAAAGCCTCCCCATCCTGGAAGGTTGGCAGGCAAAGAGGCTTTCCTTGCCAAGAGGATTCCCATCTTCCTCAACAGCTCATGCAACGTCATCCCATGGCTGAGGGTGACAAAGCCATCTTGGAAACATCATCCGTGCGCTTGTCTCCAGGAAGCGTTTGGCTCCACCTGATCCTTGAGCAGCAGGGTTAGGATTCACAAGTGTAGAGCAACATCACTGCTACTTTCTCTCCTGCTCAGGCCTTTCTTGAAGGTATCTTAGCTGAGCAGCCAGGGGCACTTGGTGCATGACTCTTGGCTGTCTTTGTGCCTCTCCAGTGCCTTTGGGGCTTGGGTGCTGACAGAGACCCCGGCTCCTGGGCAGAAGCCCTTCTATCGTGCCCGGCTGAAAGTCTGCCAGTCCCTGCTGCTTCTTCCTTGCAGTGATGGCTGTGAAATGGTTTTTCAGTGAGGCATTTCTTATTTTCCACAACAAGGAGCGAATCATTGCTTGCTGGCAGGATATTGGAGCAGCAATTTAAACCATCTTTAATCTGATGGCTACCTGTTAAGAGCGGAAAGAGAGGAAGCCTGCGATACGTTCATTTCCTTTCTCCTTACCCGAGCAGATAGAGCGAGCAATGAATCACTTTCTTCATAACAATATTTTTAGTAGAAGACTCTTATCATACCTCTTCTTGATCATCATTTTCTCTAAAGTAGCTTAATGTTCTTTCCTCTAGACTCTTCATAATTTGTCTGCATCTTTGAAGTGTCATCCCCAAGAGTGGAGGCAGTCCTCCTGTTGAGGCTTCACTGGGAACAAAACCAACAGATTAATGATTTCCTTTCCATGTTATGCTCCTATTACAGTATCGTATAGTTAATAAAGCAATTCTTTAATTAAGTTGTCTCTGTCAGCATAAACTTTGGACATTTCCCATGGCTAACTGCACCAAGTCTGGGCTACAATTTAAAAGGATTCAGATGCTAATTAATTTTATTTAGGTACCTCAAAACTTTTAGAAAACTAATCTCTTGCATATTATGTTGAGATTGTCACTTCTCTTTATTAAGGTGTAATAGCCATAAATATGGAGTAATGGTTTTGCTTTGGGACCCCGATGCCTTGATTACAGATAATCAAAAATCTTTTTTTTTTTTCCCCCCCAAGACCTGAAGAAGGCAATTAAGATGCAATATCGGCTCCACTTATAATCTCACTATCTTGACATGAAATCCTAGATGTAGTGCTGTGAAGGAGAGATGAAAGGTGCAAGCTTTGCCTTATTTCCTTTGCACTTCAATAATCTTTACACTTCCAGTGAGGTGTCAAAGATTTGGATGTTATATTTTTGGATGAGAATTGAAATAAAATACTTCAGGCAAGGAGTTAGGTCCCCGAGCCTGTACTCTCAGTGGAATACCAGCAGACCACAAAGAATGGGAGAGACATACTTCACCCTGACAGGTTTCCTGTGCGATGAATGTATTTTATAGAGTGCTAATTTGGCGTAAAGACACACACGCACACACACGCTGTCTATAACATGTGATGAAAAAAAAACTAAAGTAAAATACTTGTTTAAAAAAAAACAAAAGACAAAAAACAACAAAAACCCCAAACAAAAACCCAAACCAAAACCTCACAAAACCCCACCAAACCCACCCCAAGGCACATTATAGCAATTTCCAGGGCATTGCAATTCACAAAAGTCTTCAAAATGATGTGGGGCAGTTCCTCAGTTCTAGCTGACTTTTCCAATTAAAACAAATTCAATTAGTAATTCCTAGGTTGTAAGCTGAAAGCACCAGTATAGCTTGTCCTTCAGTGCAGTAACATTTAAAGATACCTTTAATCTGAAGTAATTAATTAGGAAATATACTGTAGTTCCCCCTAGGCAACACCCTTAGCAAACAACTGGCACTACTTAAAAGCTTGTGTCTGCTTGGAAGTGGTATACATATTAAAATGTATACCCGAAATTCTATAATAGCTTTCACTTCAGCTACAATCCTTTCTGCTTTTTGAAATGCGCAATAAATCCCTGTGCAAATATAATATTGTGCTTTCACATTTCAGCCAATAATCTCAAAAACAATAAATCTCAATTAAGCTTCACAGCAGCACATTCTCCCACAGTGGGACGTAAAAGATTATTTCCACTTAAGAAATTCATGAAACAAAGTACAGGGAATCTAGCTCGCTGGCCCAAAATCTGTCGTGTAGTAAGGAACGAAGCCAGAAGGACCTATAGCGCTGGTCTGTCCTAAAGTACAGCACTTCCCTGAAGCAAAGGAAACTGGTTTTACTGTCATTGTGTTGGGCTTCATCAAAGGATTGTGCAAGGGTATTTCAAGCCTAGGCTTCAGGATTATCTGTTCTCCATGGATAAAATCCTGAGCAGGTTCACCACTCTGAAGCACCATGATTGATACACACCATGAGATTTGAAAAACAAACAGGTTTGGGTACCACTTCCTTTTCTTGGACCTCCGGGATTTTTTTTTGGGGGGGGGGGGGGGCTTTTGTCTGTAGCACTAAGAGCTGGAGTCTTTTTCTCTAAAATAAATAAATAAATTGCAGATTGTCATACAATCAGAAGACCCCAGGAGTTCTAGCCTTAGGAGACAGAAGAAGTGTGAGCAGTGTGAGACCGGCAGGACTGCAGTGCAAAAATGAGGCTTGCCACCTTAACTGAACATTTTGTCCAGGGTGAAATGCTATTTTACTGCAGAGAACCCCCAGAAGAAGTTTTGCATTGTATTACCATATAATTATGTGGGCTTATTAAAAGCAACCTCAGTAAGAACTGAACAACTCCTAATTCCCGTCTGTGTTACGCACACACCAGTGAGTGTTGCCTCGGCTGCCTGTGCAGCTCCCTTTAAAGGCAGCTATTAGAGCAGACCCTTTTATGAACAGGGTTCGCCGATATTTGGCTTGCAGAACAATTTGCTTTGACTGAAAAGTTGTCACACGTTGTTGAGTTTACAGTCACATACACCTCTCTAGAGCTAGTCATAATCTGGTAATGCAGTGAATGTTTTTTCTTTCTTTAACGTGTATCTGAGAATTCTTAAATCTAAGTCTTTTCCATTAAGGAAGACGTCTTCCTCTTTCCTGAGCTCATGATTTCTCAGCATCATTGAATGGTGCAATTAGAGGTGGGAAGGCAGGTCTGCTCCAGACCTGATGTACCCTTGGACCAACTTTAGTATGGCAGTCTAGAAACGATTGTACCGCTTCTGTGAGGTAAAGTATACATTAAGCATACCTACCAGTTAAGTTCCGACTGTGGCAGCAATACTCCACTGGAGCTCCTCAGTTCATCTGGCAGAAGTGTTGTTGGCTGTAGTGGAAAGCTAACAGTGGTATTCAGATGGGGTAAGTAGTGAAAAAGCCTCTTTTCTCTATTTTCATTCCATTCTGGCAACGTCCTCGAAAACACGTCAATCTGTATGTCTTGTCGCCCAGTCCTGGCCTAGAAATTTTTCTTAAAAATGTAACGAAATTCAGCGCCGGTCACGTGTGGAGGGTGTGCTCTGAATGCATTTCGCTCACTAGCAGGAGTATTTGTTATTCGGTAGCTGTAACAGCACAGAGTTGAGGCCAACCACTGTTCTACAGTTCACATCACGTTGTGTGGTGAAGTTAAATGTTGGGAATGACCATCGCTGTGTAGACAGTTGAGGATAGTAACTGATGATCTGGAAACTTGACTTGAGTGAGTACTATTTGCTTCTAGCAGTATTCACCTGCAGAAGTTGAATGGGAGCACGAAAATAAAACAACACAACAATGTCTCTTGTACTAAACCAGGCAGTTTTAATCTGTTCATTACTCTATTGAAAAATACGTTGAAACGTACCTAGCTCAGCTTTAGGTTGGAGTTTTGATAGGCCAATTTCCTTCAATGAACTCTTTGAGTAAGTTGTAGTTCAAATTTATTTGTTTGCAAGAAAAATCACAAAATGTAAATCAAACACTTCTGTTTCAAAATCCAAACATAATATGCCTGTTTGGTTCTAGCATGTACAACTGATCAAAGATTTAGTAACACTGTTTGAAATGAATGCTGTTTCTCAAATGTTCCTCAATGCAAACACACTAAAGGTTCCATTAATTTCAGAGGGCTTTATTAGGAGGCTTTCTTAAGAGACTCTGAAAGCAGAGTAATGCTCATCTTCATTGTCTTGTTCATGATAATGCAATGACAAGCCCTAGAGCAGCAAAGGTCATTGCGCAAGTTTCATGTGGGAATTACTTAACATCTTCACAGGTTTCACTCTGCATTGCTGCACAACTGAACCAGGGCAGTGGAAGATCATAAAGGTGTTTCAGACTGTTTTAACTGCAGGAGGAAACTGAACGTGGATGCATCTTTAATGCGACGTTGCTTGTTGACAAAGACTCTGGTGTTTTTTAGCGGAGCCTGAGAAAGATCAAACGGGACGGCATTTCCTTTCTGACATCTCATCAGCCTTACAGCCAGCACCCTGGCCCAGAGCCCTGTCTTGTAGACTTTCTTTTAGGGTCCTGCTACATGTGCTTTTGCAGCTGTACCCATGGCAGTCCCCACTGGCTTCCTCCGAGTTCTTTTTCCTTCTCTTGTCCTCATACCTACGCCTACTTAAGCAATACCCAAGTGAGCTTTGTGGCTTAGCATTGCCCTTAATAAGATTCATAGAGAATTTCCTCTTTAAACAGATACCGCTTCTGAAAACACATCCATTTTACTATAGCAGTCCTCTTCCTGTGTTGGGTATACTTTAAACGGGGTAAATCCTGGTAACTGATAGAAAGAAATGAGTTTGAGTTAGACTGCCAAGGCTTGCTGTGAGGCTTCACACACACTTTCCTTCCGAAACTGTGACCCTCCTTTTAACACCCAGCCCCTCATCTCAGTGTGTTTGTTTCCTGTTACAAGGCCCTTCTAACACCTGAATAATCTCATTTAACCTAATGGTGTCTTATTTAACCCAGTGGTTTCCACTGTGGGTTCATAGGAGAACCAGCCATGGCAGAGCACAATGATCATCAGAGAAAAGGACAGTGTCTGAGCATACCAAACAGCAGCTGCCTTTCCGAAGAAGACCCTGTTTCACTGGCAATAGTGAGGAGATGGAGATAGATGCAGCTGTGAATTAGTGCACAAACAGGGTCGTCAAGAATTTCTCATTTCTAGTCACCTAGGACCGCTTTTTCCAGAACATCTGGTGTTGATACTAATAATCTCTCCCTCTTTGATCTTCCCATTTTTTTTTTACTGCTTATTTCTCTCTCACACAATTAGTGCAAGTTGTTTGTGCCCTTTTATGGCCACCATATGTTGGAAGCCTGAGCTCTGCAGGGAGACTCAGGCAGCGCTGCACAAGCTGTCGCAGTGTTTGAACGGAGCTGCTGGAGTTCTGCCAGGGGAGGTTGCTCTGGACCCATCCTGCTGGATTTGTCTCTGACTCTTGTTTCCCAGACCCTGTAATATTCCTGATAGCCCTACTGATCGGGCAAGACGCTTGCACACACACAAGCAAGAGGTAGTTCATATAAATCCCAAAGGTTTTCAACAGTTGAGAGACTGAGCGGGAATCGGGTATCTGTGAAGGATTCCAGGGAGAAATTTTCCATGTTTATGTGCTGCTCTGTCCAGTTGTTGTTTGATGTCCAACTCAGAAATATAAAACACTGTTGTCACCAGAAATTCTTTTAATGAGTATGTGAGAGTTATTTCTAGTAGGGTCACTATTTCCTCTGAGGGTTCTATTTAAAAAAAAAAAAGGCAAGTTACTCAGAAAACAAAGTAAACCTCTTGCATGTTGTTTTGACAAGAAGCCCAGTCAATTCCCAATGTTTTTGCACATATTCCGTCCTGAAAAAAAAATTGACTCTCTGCGTCTGGGATTTTCTGCCAGGTATCTTGTCTGCTTTCAAGTTACAGTTGTCCTACAAGTGATTTCAGCGTAACTCTGCGCAGCCACAACTGTCTGAACGAGAGTCTTGGATTCCTTTAAGTAAGAGGGACTGTAGTCCTGCGCAAGAAAAGGCTGCGCAGGCTCTGGCTGTCTCTTAGATCCTCCACAAAGGTACAGCTGGAGAACCAGGCTGACAATTTTTGGATGTCAGACATCACTTCACATGGATCTTTTTTATGACGAGTGCTGGCGAATAAAGGGTAGCGCAATGTGGCAGTCTAACAGCGGTGTCGACACTGCTTCATTCAGTGATCTTGCTTAGAGGTGTCCTTACTTCTGCTTTGGCTGTTAGCATGAATAGGCTTGGAGAGTCTGGTCCCGTTGTATGAAAAAATGTTGTGTAGAACACAACTGTATAAAAAGAAAGGGTTCCTCTGATTCTGAGAGCATGAAGAAGCTCTCTCTGACCAATGAATGCCATAAGGAAGGCAATATTCAGCCTTTATGGGTGATAGAGGGAAGTTGAGTGATGAGGGCATGGTATGATATGGATTATCACATTGAGTGGAAGTATCACAGGAGTGCAAATAAAACTCAGATTTCTCCAGTCAACCAAATTGCAGGTAGAGAGAAAGAAACAGCCATAGAGGATGAGATGTCAAATAGTTCAAATCCTTTTTTTTTTTTCTCATGGCACAAGTATAACTGAGTGCACCCAGAAAATACTGAGAGAATGCTCCAGGTTGAACAAAAATATCTCTATTTGTCTGAAACTGGAAATCAAAAAACCTGATTTTTTTGGTATGCCTTTAGGGTGCATGATGCTCCAAAACACAGGAGGGGGGATGTCATCTTCCCCCTTTAAAATGGCTACAGACTGGACGTGAACACCACGAATGCTGAAAATAAGACTCTTGCAGCATGATCCAGCTGCCAGTTTGAGGATGGACTTTTTTTTTTTGTATGTTCTTTCAAACAGGTAATAGGAGAGGTTTCAGCTTTGCCATTTTCTTGGGGAAGAAATTTTTCCTGCTCAGGAAGAATTCTTGGGGAATAGCATGAGTGACACTTATTCCTTTTTTTTTTTTTTCCCCTTTTAAACATAGTTATTTCTGTGCCTTTAAGTGGCTTTGCACTGTGAATCGCATCTATTTTGAAACCTAGATACTAAGTTTTTTATACCAGTTACAGAACCTGAATCCTTATTAGCAAGACTCAAATCCCATTAGTATTGCATTTTGCATAAAATATTCAAAATGAATTATATATATTTGTAGGATAAGGGAGGAGTAAATTAGTAAATTAGAAAAAAAAAATTATGTAGGAAAGATGGCCTGAAGAGGCTATCTGAGACTTGGGAAATTACGCATAATGAATAGGTAAGTGTGCTGTTGAATCTGGATATTTTCTGTAGGTGGATGATGGAAATTGTGCAGCACTGATGTGTAAATAATGCACATACACTTAGTAACTCTGACCCATTGCTTCTGAAACATAAGAGAATGTACCAGGAAGAGCCTGACAATAATGCTCAAAGTGAGTCTCTAAGCCACAGGAACACATACAGCTCCTAGCAGCCATTAAAAAGGCAGCCTGACAATTTGGGAATTGTATTTTAATGATTCCTTCTCCCCTCTTGCCCTCACTCATCACAAGGGTTTTTTCACAACTGTATGGATGGGGGCTTCCAGTGCGTGACTTGTTCAAATACTGAATTTTTCAGTTGCTAGAGGGTAAATTCTCATAAAATGTGTGTCCTCTTTGCGTGCTACTGAAAACAAGTACATACATGGTCTAATTTGTTTATAAAATCTCAGAGACAGACATGTGCTGTCGTAGATGAATATAAAGAACAGCTGGCTCAAGCTAGATGCTGTGGATTGGAAATACTAATTAATGTTTTTCTAAAGGCTGACTCTCATACTGCAATTCACCCCAGGACTAGGGAAAAAAAGATATTCACAGCAAGAGACCAAGCATTGCAAGTGTTTGTATGCTACTGAAACCTTCACTCAAAAGCAGCACCAATTTACCCTGAGCTCTTCCTCTGCTTCCACATCCCTAAATAGCTCTTTCCAATAGATCACAGTGTTTGTATTTGGGGCCAAACGGTTGCAAATACAGAAGGCAGTAGGCAACTAGTTTTTCTATAAACCGATACCTTATCTACTGCCTTTCTGCTCCGGCAATGGCAGTGGTCTTGGCAGTGGAGGAAGCCCAGGCAACCCTGCCCGGTGGGAGCATGAAGAACTGTGCCTTCTCAAAGCAGGGCCACACGCTGGGCTGTCTTCCTTCAGACCCTCCCGTAATGTTTTGGTAGGCAAAAGTAACCAAGTCTTGTGAAATGCAGAGCAAATAACTCCTCTGCATATTTTTCCAATTACAGAGGACAAGAACACCCCATTTGCCTTGTCTTTGATCTCCACAGATTAACTGGGGGGACTTAATTGAAGGCCTGGGTCTTCCTCCAGTTGACAGCAGTGTTCTGGTCTTTATTTCAGCCTTCAGCCTCTGAGGCACCAGGGCTCCTGCTACCCTGGCAAACCTCTCCCAAATAAAACAATGCTGTGGCTTTGGTGGCCTCCCATTAGGCTTTTTATTGCCTCACTGGCAAAGTGTGCCTTCCTTGCTGTTTGTGGAGAGAGCTTCAACAGCCTTTCTCTTACCGCATGTTAGTAAGACCAGTGGAAGACCTTTCCACACTACAGAACCCAGAGCTCTGTCCCTGTCTGAAATGCTGCCTAACAAAATCGATAAAGGAATTAAATCTCCCAGCAAGCATCTCAAACAGATGTGATATTCATGTTTGGAGGTGATGTATTTCCTGCTCTGAATATGGAAACCCAGCTCCCGTCCAGTGCATTCGGAATGGATAAACAAGTTGTCATGCATAATTTTAATGGTGAAAATAACTTTGCGTGGGTGACAGAATAAGGATAAATGCATTTAATATGAAATCCTGTTTTATATATGGATATATAGGCTGTATTTCTCATACATGATAGCATAATTTCTAAAGCATTTTAAAGTCTTTTATAGGTCCAGTTCTGCTCAAAAGATAATTCACCAGACTGTGTGGAAACTCTCCCCCTCCTTTAAGTGGCTTAATACCTGGGCAAAACAGGCAGTTGCTGAAGACAGAAGCCTGACAGGGACAGCAAAAACCCTACAAGAGGCAGCCACTGTCTCCTTTGCCTACAAGAAGGGGAATTGCTGCTGGTGGTGAGGGTTTTGGCTGCGCGGGGCAGGGCTGCTCCGGTGGTGGGGCAGAGGCAGCTCTGCCCCCGTTCTTCAGTGGCAGCTGTATCGGGGAGATGTTCACAGCTAAGACACGGAAGTTCAGCTTTGTCTGCTCCGTTAAGAAGACTTGCATTGGCCTTGTCCCACCTGGACCCGTGTGAAGTTGAACCTCTGCGCAGGATGCGAACCTACATTTGCAGCACAACATTTTGATCTCAGCTGAGCTTCTCCGGTATTCTGGGGGGAGTAAATAAAAGCATGAAACTGTGGCTAGTACGTATTTGGAGTCTACTGCCCTGATGTCAATGGCCATGATAGCTGCACGGTGTCATGCTAAAGGCAGGCTTTCTCTCACTAAAAAAATGACAAGCAAAAAGCTCTCGATGCCAATGCTGTAATTTCATTTCTAATGGGTATTCTACTACCTGAAACAAAAGCTCAGCACTGCCAGAGGGCTCTTGCATGGTTATGACTAATATAAACAAGTATTCAAAATTGATTCTTCCTGTGCAAGCTGATCCCATGGTGTAGTTCCCTAAGCTATTCTCTTCTGGGGGTAGCTTGGTGGCACACTTCCAAGCATAAGAATTACTAAACTAGATTTAGTCATGCATACTTGAGTCACAGTCTGGTGTTACTTAATTTAGTACAGGTCATTAAATATTTTTACCTCTGTATTAGGGTCAGGACAGGAGAACTAATCAAGTGAGATTCACTGAGGCTTTGTATGTCATACAAAGTACTCAAGCTTATCTTCCACACTCAAACTTACTCCCTGCCACATGTGAGACAGAAATACATGGGGGTCGCATATTTCACGTACATACACACATACTTACTTGTGAGTCTGATGAGACTAATGTGCATATGTGCAAGGGCAATCTTAAACATTAAAACCATCTTAATGCAAAAGCAAAGCCTTTCAAGGTGAGAATAAAGATGTTGAAGGTGACAGCCAGAGCAGAGGTGCAGAATCCCCAGCCTGGTCTGACCTGAAGATGTTTTGTTGGTGCAGATACACCATGAATATATTGCAGTGGCACAAAATACTGCTTACTTCAGCGTGGCTACCTTGGTGTAGGATATGTTCATTGGGGTTTTAAAGCACAAGGTTTATTAATATATTAAGAGATAGTTACACTAGTGGAAACATCCTTGCTACACAGAGGCCTGAAGTAAAAAGACACATTTGGCACAATCATTTTAGAAATCTTAATCTATTTAGCCTCTTTAGTATTCATCTTGTTAAACATGTACAGCACTAAATAAATTGGTGCTACTTAAATATTTATCAGATGTCTCCCTGCATGTTTAAATAGCAAGCAGGCAGCCAGTCATAAACATCAACTTTTTTTTTACCAGCCCTCCAGGATAATCTACACTTCTTTTCCCATCAAAGGCTCGGCATCACGGTCACCCCGGTGCCACCGAGCGGGGAGGAGCCGGGCAGGGTCCGGCAGGCTGCGCGGGAGCGGGCCGGGACACTGGGACGGAGCCCGGGACCCCCCTCGGGGCTGAGACCCAAGTCCCTGGCACAGCAGCGGGTCCCTTTCCCCGGGGCTGCCGGGCTGGTGTGCAGCTCGGCCGCCTCGATCGGTTACCCGGTGCCGTTCGCGGCGCTGAGCAGGCGTTTCAGCACATTCTTATTTGCAACAAGTTTTGTTTACAGCCATGATTCCAAATCTCACTGTGGCTTCAAGCTGTTGTATTATTATAACCTTTTGCTGCAAATAAGCTTTTAAAAACCGGGTTGCATCATTGCCAGGAAGCTTAAAAGCAGAAAGGAAAGAAGTCAGCTATTTTAATATGAATTACAAAATCATAGCAACAACCATTAACACAGATACATCCCACACCCCATTTCCACTGGTGACTGGTACATTTTAACAATGTGAAAGTTTGTGCCAGGCGCACACAGGGAATTGTAATGAGAATTTGTTTCCAGCCACGTTTCACACGGCGCTGGTGCCAGCCAAGCACAAACACACGCCCTGCTGCCGAACGCTAGAAAAGGAAATCGAAGCAAAGGGTCCTGACAAGACCACAGCACAGCACAGACCTGGGCTCTGATACCAAGAGTGTAAGTCCTACAAATCCGCTGGGTTCCACAACATTAGTCTGAACTAGCCTGAGTAACGACAGGGCCAGATACACAACCATTTGTATTCTGCACTTCAATAGCATCTTCCCCCTAAGGTGCCGTGCACGTTACAAGCATCTTCGTTTCCCTTTTACAGACAAGGAAATCAATGAAAAGAGAGGTTATAGTAACATTCTACCATATGTATTAAAAGTTGGGCATAAAATGAACAAAAAAGAATCAAAACTCTCTGACTCCTAGTTTTGTGCTATTACCACAAAACCATACTTAACCCTGCTCTGCATGCAACCAAGAAAAGTAATGGAGCGTCAATCTTTTCATTGTGTGCAACAGGGTGATTAGATATCAGTGGTTCAGAGACAGCCTCTGAAGGCATTTCAAGTGGGGTCTTTTGGGACCCAGTTCTGTGCCTTCCAATACTTTCCCCAATGACAGAGATAAGGGAGTGGAGGGTGTCCTTATAAAATATGCAACTGATGCCAATTTAAGAGGCACAGCAAGCATTTTGGAGAAAGGATTATTCAAAATAATCTTTATAAACTGAGAAAGTCCTAAATCAAATACATGAAGTTAAAGAAAGCAAAGTGAAAAGGTGGGGGAAAATCAAACACCCCCACCCCCCCACCCCCCCCAGAAATACTTGGCTGGGCAGCAGTACTGCATAAGGGATTCTGGATATTGCAAGGACCGACATGCACACTGGGTACACACCAAGGATGGGATGCTCTTACCAAGAAGGCAGATTAAGCAGCCCATGAAGAAGAGCCTATGCATGGTATGGGACATCATCAGGTTGCATTCTGCAGGAAAGGAACCCTCAGCTGGAGTCGCATGTTTACACAGGGGAACTATATGTTTTAAGGGACATACGCAAATTGGAGGGAGGTCATGAGACAGAAATGAAAACATGACTCTTAGGGATAGCTTTGAAGAACTGGGCTTTGATCCAGAAAACAGAAGACCAGGGGAAGGACCTGGTAACACATTCCCGTGCATGTTCCAGTATTTCAAACACTGTTATAAAAACAATGATAATCAATTACTCTCCATGTCCACTGAGGGAAGGATGAGCAGAAATGAACCTAATTTGCAGCAAAGAATATTTAGGTTAGATATGAGGAAAACTTTCTAATTATGAGCATAATTAAGCGTTGGACCAGACTGCCTGAGGGACACAGTGAATCTGCCTTCACAGGAGGTGCTGGAGTGCAGGTTGGGCATGTGCCTCGAGATGCTCTGGGCAGACTTTGCAGCTGGCAGAGGGAACTGGGGACCCTTCCTACTCTGTTTCTATGCCTATCTGGTATTTCTGAAGTTCTGAGATCCAGTGCCCAAATGAAATGTAATATTCCTGACTCTACTATCTATCTTAACATTCCTCTGGTCTTCATTGCAGCTTCCAGAGCAAAAGAGAGAGGCTAAAAGTTTGCTCCAACTGATTAAGCAACTCAGTTGATAAGACTGAATAAAAGTGTTCCAGACAAATTTTTTTGATCACAAATAAGTTCAAAATGACTTCATACTACGATCAAAGCGCTGCTAAATCTGTGCTAAACCTCTTCCTGCCCACCAAGAAGAACTGACATTCTGCAGATTTGAAATACAGCAACTGAGGCAGCCTGGATACAAAGGTTAACCTAGACAGATTAATATGAGCTCGTATAAAGCTCTTAATGCTATTCCAAATGCTAATAGTGACTGACATTATAGGGTTTCCTGGAACTGATTTAAAAAGACGAGAACTGTTTGCAATAAAAAGTCTGTTTATCTAATAAGAAGAGCAAAAATTCCTTAATTACCCAGCAATTTAACCAATTATGATCTCATTTAACAGACAAATCATTTCGAAACATAGCATACATCTGTCTGATTTCCCAAGACACTGTACTGTACCATACAGTGCTCTTCAAACAGGGCTCCAGAGGCACTTCCAAAATATATGCTGACAGAAAGCTGTGAAAAAAAGGCAAGTTTTATTATAATCATTTTGCCAACTGGTAAAGTGAACTGCAGCAAGTACAGTGTTTTTCTGAAGGTGAGAGAGACGGGGACAGGCAGATTCATAGAGAGAGAGGTTTTATCTTCACAATGTCCGTCCCCCAGTCTTTTCTTCCAAGCCTTGGGATACACAGCTCCTGGTTAAGCAGTAAATCATCCTCAACACTCCTTAGCGCATAGCTGCTCTACGGAGATGCTTTTGAAGCTTTTCAGCCATGCACAGGCTTTTCTTTTTTTTTTCTTTTTAGTGAAATAACGAATGCGAGACTGTTGTCAATCTGGCAAAGGCATAACAGGAATTTTGAGAACCTCGAGGAGCTGAGCCGTTTCACTGAGAGTAATCTTAGCTCACAAATAGAACAGCAGACCCTGGTAGTATTGCAAAACCTGCTTCAGCAGCAAAAACGTCTTTTTCCTCTCTCTAATATCAGTAAGAAAATGTATACTTAAAATCTTTCAGTGCTTTTGCCAAGAAAGTTTGGACTAGATGATCCTTGAGATCCCTTCCAACTTGGGATTCTATGATTCTATGATTTAAGCATTCAGTTATAAAAATACTTTCCCCCCTCCTCCATCGCAGAAGAACTTCAATATTAAAAAAGAAATTGGGCTTCTCAGTCAAAATCAAAAGACAAGATATTTAATTTACTGTCTTTCAGATGTTGTGAAGTGACTGCAGAAAATAAATAAATATTGAAATGGTTATAATATATACAAACTTAGGATGGAAATGCAACTGGAAGGATTCTTCAAGTGTACGTGGTATGCTGTGTCACTAAATAAAACTAATAAAATTTGATGTATACCGAAATTCAACTTTGGCTGACAGCTACACACACATGTATCTCCTCTTGTTGGGCTCAATGTAAACTGTATTCCCATCCCTAAGGCCTTTCTGTGACTGCCTCTTCAGAGAGACAGGATGAAATGCAGAGGAGTTAAATGAAGTGTCCATTTAGTGAGAGGAGTGGGAAAAGGAGTTTGCAATCTCAGCTCAGACTGTTATACCTCCAGCTCTTCAAATGTCTGTAATTCAGTGTTCAGGGAATTAAAAAGCAGAAAGACCGACTCAATATGAGTCAGGCTCAGATTTATAGACAAAGCATTGGAGTAATAAATAATAGCTTTCAGATTTGTCAAAAGACCTTTTCTACCTTAACAGCTGCGTAGGATTTGCAGGCTTTGTAAACTGAAGAGAATACTGATGCTTTCTAGTTGGAATTGGCACCAAAATCCCAATCTTTTATCTGTCGTGTCCACTTTAGACCACTGCCTCTTCCAAGCACAGACCCTCTTTTCCTACACTGTTTAGCTTGTACCGTACTTGATGGCAGGGAAAGTCAACAACATTCAATCACAGGCAATATTTTAATCAAGTGACCAGGCAATACCAGTGCTGATGAGTGTTAAAACATATCATTTAACATGGTTCTTTCTAATATTTAGTTGAGAAAAGGAGAGAAAAGCATCAAAGTTCCACTTAGCAAGATTGTCTTCAAGAATGGTACTACACTATTATAACAGCTTTAATTTGTCAAAGGAAAAGACTAAAAGAATCTTATAAGGGTCAAATGGCACCAAACAGTGTTAGGCCAAGATGCAGAGGTTAGACTTGAAGACTAGTATCACCACTGAGTGGTACCACACCTAATTCTTTGGTATTGCTTGGTCCTGTGGAGCCACCACATTGGTCAACACCATTACAAGGCTGTTCAAAAGAGATGAAAAGAAATTGGAAACTGAAACTAGAAAACTCAGGTGAAGGCTAAAATTTTTATCTTTAATAATGAGAGAAGATGGCCATTCAGACAGTTCACAATACAGCCAAGGTTTACTGTCATCTGAAGCCTAGGTACCTCTCTCCAGAAGTCTGCCATACCTGATGAGCTTGATGTTGAAACTAGTATGCGAGTCTTCACGGCTTCATGTATGTTGTGCATATGAATCACATGCAAAGTAATCAGAACAGTCCTCTCTGACTTAAACGCTATGAAACAAGAAGCTTACGAAACAACACTTGACGATTCAATTCTTCACCGGACGCAGTGCAGACCAAAGAGTGCATGACTTGCTGCAGTCCTTTTTATGAAAGCAGGTGATGAGTAAGTACAATGATGAAAGTTAGTCTTTGTTTTGCCCAGATTATGTGTGCAACGTCTCTGTTTTCTGTGCCTGCATGGGCCTCCATTCCCAGGCCAAAGGCTGCACACTGCAGGACATGCTGAAGTGAACGACCTGCACCCCAGACTTCACTGTTCCTTGAACTGGGCCCATCTGGAGACCGCACGTGAACTAACACTTACACAGCCAGAGACTGGAAACCTGAGCAAAGAGCAAACCAGCACGACAACATGGATGCACCCCTGCTGTACTCATCAGCTCGGCTGTGAACTCAAGCACAGAGGGAGGCAAGCTGCAGCCTGCAGCAGGGCAGAACCGAGAGGCTCACCGCGGCTCTCGGAGCATGAGGCTGACTCTTGCTGTGTTGCCTGAGCAAATATAGCTGTCTTCTACCTCTTACTCAGGCTAGATTTTAAGACTACAGATTAACTTTAAAGCAACAGTGTTCCCTGTTCTCAAATGCTTATTGTTGCCAGGGAATACTTACAATATGGAAAATCATTTGACCTTCTGCCATGCAAAAAGGCAAAGGTGTAGAGTTAAAGGTCAGCTTCTCTTTTTTAGGTCTTGCATGCTTCAACAGTGGAAATACTTTTCCTTTACTTGGTCTTTCATAGTTTAATCAGCAGGGAGGTAGAATACAGGAAATAATAAATTAATGGGAACATTAGGGAAAGAAAAAGCCAGTATCTCCGCCATCAAATTCTGAAAACATCTTCCTTGACAAAAAAAACCCCACAAAACAACTTACAGAGGAGAAAACGGCATTTTGCTCGGAGCATGTTGTCATCAGGGCTGCAGTCTTCTGCTCAGCCATAATGAGCGTTTTTGTACCAAACTTGAGAAAGACCAAGGAGGGAGCTGGAGCTGTGAGGTGGCAAAGGGGAGAAGCTGCACTTCTGTTTTGTGTGGTAACAGCTTGTGGATAGCAGCCTGCTGTCCCAGCCATTCAGTGGGAAGTGGGGGCTTGGGATGGGGAGGGACAGAAATGGTATTTTCTTTTAAGCGTGCACTTTAACATGAGGATAGGGAGGGAAAAGTTCACCACCTAGACAAGAAGTGTGGACAAGGTAACAATAAAAATCGTTCTCTACCCACACTATAAGAAACTTAGGGATCAGATACTGAGCATGCCTCTGCGAAGGGCTTACAAAACGCAGGCCTCTTGCTATCCTGGTAATAAATTTTCAGCTGAGGTACAGTCTGTGTAAGATAAATCATTATACCTCATACAGTTCATTTGAGGAGACTTGCACTAGGTGTAAAGTTAATAATAGAAACTAGAGCGAAGGGGCCCTGTCAGGTTAATCCTGTGATGTGTGTTGTTTATGCGCTTCCTGCAAGATGTTGTAGGTGGTGGTGTCATTCTCCCTGAAAACATAATGAACGGATGCCTTCCTTTCTTGTATCTTGTTGTGCCACAGATTATTTTATACCAATATTAAAAATAACCTTTTTCCAATCTTCTTTACTCACATCAGACAGAATTTACTCCTGAGCAAGCAGACAAAAGAAGGTCACTGCAGCAGCTAAGCTCCTAAGGTAGGATTACATTCTGTGGGAAGCATGGGATAGTTACCCTGCGCTGAGGGGACTTCAGCTTATCATAGGGTCACAAACAGAGAGACGAAAACTGATCTTTTTTTTCCCTGACAACTGACTATCGAGATCAATGACTTTCCTTCTGTGCTAGCTTTCATGAGCGTACTTGGTTTGGCTGATTATTTCTGCAGAGTTTTGTTCTTACTGACATACAGATACTCTTATTAGATGAATAGCTTGTTTAAACCATATATTACAGACTCTCTTGCCTCTGTCCAAGCAGTCCAGCTCAGGTCCTAGCTTTCAGAAGAGATGAATAAATGCACTGATTAAAATGAAATCAAATCAAATAAATAAGCCACAAGAGAGAGCGAAGGATCTATCAGTCCTAATCTCCAGGTGTCCATGACTGAGGTGAGGCAGCAGGCTGGGCTCGGTGCTGTACCACATACAGCTGCAGGCCACTTGCATCATGTGCACAGGTCACTTCGTTAGCCAGGACTCAACTTTGTGACTGTGCGTGTGGGACCCAGCCTGGTTGAAGCCTATCTGTGCCTCCACAAGATACCAGTAAACGACAAGAAACAGCCGTAGTAGTAGTCAGCGATCAACTGGTCACAAGCAAGGAATTACCAGTAGTTGAGAACAGACTTGCCCCACTATTTCTGGGGGGAAAGGCATCAAACTGTGTGCGCAAGTTTGGTAAACAGAAGCATCCTTATTTAAAATCTTTTTTTCTATAAGGTGAAATTACACTTGCACAAGAGTGAGAGAGTTCATTCGAAAGCATTTATTCAAGGCTGTAAGTTGCTTTCTAACAAACTGAAATGCCCTTGCTGATGTGGCCACATCCTCTGTCAGGCGGCTCATTACACATAGTTCCCACAGAGAGAACCTGGGAGCTGCTGTTCAGGACCTTTATGTCCTCAGAGGAGCATAAGGTGCTGGAGCTGGAACCAAAATCTGGGGTGATAGTTGGCCATTGCTCCCCAATCTGTTATCAAACAGGATCAGAATCAAGTCATGCTCCTTTTGTTCCAGTGTCAAAAAGACATGTGCCTTTCCCATTTTAATTTCAAGTGTGCCTGACATGGTAATTTATCAGGATGTCAAGCGTCAAAACTTGCGAGCAGAAATAAAACATAGATATGATGGAAAAACAGAGTGGGGGGGAGCTCATAAAAGAAGCTACAAGCTCCAAGTACATGCACCATGTAATCCCTGTCATTTTGTATCTTTGTTTAGCTGTGAAATCTGTTATAGCAACGACTAGTAGTTTCCTCAGATGAAAAGCAATGAATATAATTTTTAAGTTCCTTCAGTTGTCATGCAGATCTATCACAGTTGCAAGAAGGGGGCACAGCAGAGTGTAATGGCAAGACAGGTGTAGCTGACAAAACATCAACTTTCTGAAGGCATCCTAAAGTGATATACAGCAGGATAAATCTTCCATTCAAATGAAGGCAATCCTCACTAAAATCATATCCTAAGCTGGCGTGGCTCAAAGGTCTACAATGAAATGTCATGTTGTTTTCTAAGTCTGAGAATGAACGTGAGCAAGATTGTCCGTTTCCTTTTTTTTATTTTCCCTCAGGATTAAGAAATTAAGCAAATACATGGCAGGCTATAGCACACAGCAATTGTGCTGTTTCCCACCATTTTTATGGATCCTAATAATTCTTTCAAATTTTATGTGTTTTGTGTCTAATACAGCAACACGTTCCTCCTGCCTGCTATAACCCCAGTTCCCTGCTCTCCCAGAGCCTGCAGAGCCTGGGCTAGCCTGGCTCCAGCCTGGAAGAGTTCACAGCTCGGACTTCAGGCTGTGAACTCACACAGCCCATAATCCCTTAAGCCTTGCATCCCACAGGAGAATTAAGGATGAGGAGGGATGCAGCTGTGGATGTCGGAGAGGGGAGAAACAGTGCTTATGGGGAGCTGAGCAGAAGGAGGGCACGGGGTATTCGGGTAGCTGGTGGGTGCTGCTGGGCAGCATTAGCTAACTGGGAGGGCTGGCAGAATCCAAAGGGCTAAGCGGGACCCGAAGGGAAGGGTGGCATTGGGTGGTAGGTGGGAGGGCAGAGCTAAGCAGGTTGCATAGTGGCAGAGGGCAGGGAAGGACTCAGAGGTTATAACCCACAGAAAGCTGGGCAAAGTGGGCAGGCATTGAGCTAAAGGGTAGAGCTGACAAGAGGGATAGGTAGACTGGTTGGATTTTGGGGTGTTGGCAGATTTCCCTCTTCAGTGTGTTCTTGGCAAAGGGTGCAAATCACATTTCTCCATAGCCCTGGTGCAGGGAAGGCACACTCCTCTTCTCCCTCACTGCCACACACCCTTCTCTCGCTGAACACGCACCCGGAGAACAGCTAGCGGAAGACTAAACACAATGAGAGGTTTTCTACCTTGACCTTTTTCTTTTTGGGAGGTGGAAAGGTTGGAGTTATGATTTTAGATCTCTTCAGGTAATACTATGCCTAGCTTAACTCCAACTAATGAAAAAGGCTATTTATCTAATAGACCTTTAATCACAAGCTCTACTTAAAAATCAATTACATGATACAACCATTATAGTTAAGCTCTAAATCTCATGTATCTTCCTGTTATCTGAGGATTTTCCTCTGAGATAACAGAAATGATTGATACGCAGCCAGATTTTCAAATGCTTACCACAGAGTACGGGCCAGGTTTTTTCATCCAGCTGTTCCTGTTTTGGATGCTTATAAAGCAGGTTTTCAAAGGCCTTAGCACCTACTGTGCTGCGGTTTGAAAGACTGCTTCCTCATTATGTGAGCAATTAGGGGTTTAGCTGTCGCAGGAACCTGACCGCAGCTCTGACTGCTGAGATCATTTAAAATTTTTGACCACAAAGAATAAAGCTAGAAGGCATCTTGATTAATTTTAGCCCAGTCGCCCCAAAGGCACAAAGGACCACAGATAAAAGATGGTGCAGTCCCTGGAGGACAAGTTTTCTTGACGCTTTCTGAGCCTGCTAAGACTCCACATGGTATTCACACGTTCCACTTCTCTAACGTGACTGTGTTACACTGTGCGTGCAAACCACATACCAGCACGCTGTTCGCAGTGCCCACAGTCAAGCAGCTAAGCGTGCAGCTAAGCAAGCCTGGGCACAGTTGTGATTTGGATGGCAGGGAGACAGGGAGTGAAGGAAAGGGCCGCAAACTGGTGCAGTATTTCCTACTTTACAGTCGTCTGCCTCTACCTGACATGCAGTTAGCGGAGAAGAAACATCAAGGAAAGGTCAACAGCTGCTTAGAGCACTTTCAGGTCAGACGTATACTTGGGGTTGCCAGTAGTGTAATGGGAGGCAGCTGAAGAGGTCATGCTTCCATTTACCATCTCACAGTGACAAGCTCTGACATTTTAACTAGGTGCTACTCAGAGAACACATTTTCAGTACCTAATACGATATAAATTATCGTAACTCAGTCACTTCCAGACACCTTAGGCAAACTCCTCGTATCAGGCTAGATACCGATAGTACAAAGAAACTCAGATGTGACAGGACAGCTTTCTTAGATCAATGGCATCACCCATAAAAAAGCAGGAAACCTGTTACATGGATAATACTAATCAGAAAATAGGTGTTGGCTTAGTCTGCTGAAGAAATGCCTCCATTAACAGTGTGGGTCTTGATTTAGTTTCAGTTCTTCTCTGAAAGCTAGTATCTTTTTCCTGTAACTCTAGTTGCATGTCCTTCTTTATGCAAACTACAGACCTTTCTCATCTAGAAGTCTTGTGGTAGCCTGCCATGAATGGTAGTAAACCTATAACTTGTATTAATTAGTAGTCCAAAAGATAATCTTAGTATCTCTGGCTCCTGCGAGGGAAGATTTCCTGAAATTTCATTCCATGCTGTTCTCTTCCACATTTCCACATTCTCTTCAAGTTCCTACAGACTATTCCACCGTTGCAGTTGTTTATCAGTGTAGGCATATGCCTTCGTTCTGCATTTAAAGTTTAAAGTCAGTCAATGAAGCCAGTGAGATTTGGCCTTTCTGCTTTAACTCTGTATGAAAGCAAGAGAATCAAATCTCATTAATAGTGTTGGGCACCCACAGCCCATTATTTGGAAGGAATAGTCTCTTGTATTTAGAACAATTTTCATCCGAAGCTTAAGACAGGAGCTGTACTTCTGGATTTGAGGGCTATCTGGCTAATTTAACACATTTGTCCTTTTGACAAGATGTTCTGTATTTTCCCCAAGACCACAGCATTGCCCCTCTTTGGCACACGGCTTAGGGTACATACGAGACCTCTAACAAGAACTAGGTCAAGAGCCTTTCTTTGATCTCTGTGCCATTTTGGGTTGTACCACTATGTATCCTCCTGCTGAACAAGTCCTGGATTAGCTGATAATTGTTCTTTCTACGTGCAGCCAATATGGCAACTTGTTCTTTGACGTGCATTGCTGGCAAATGCCCTGAATTGAAGTACACGTAGAGTTCAGCAACACCAAATACCATGTGTGGCAAAACTGTTAGATGTTTGGCCAGACTTGCATTAGCAATGCAGACTGCTGCCATAGCCGTAGCCGTAGCCTTGATTTCTTTCTGCCTGCCAAAAGGGAGACTAACTGCCTTCTCCATCAGGGTTTTAAGGACTTCCAAGGAACCAGCATGACCTTGGATCTCCGGCGCAAATTCTTGCTTTGCCTTCATCTGTGATGCTGAATAATGAATGGAGGCTCTAGTAAGAGAGGTAAGAATCATGTTCATGTTTTAATATTGGCATGGGGGAACCATATTAAAGTATCAAAGCTGCAAATAAGAATCACAAAGGGCACAAGAAGGAAAGTGCATGAGCCTTTGCAAGTGTATGTTACTGTATTGCAACCCGTAGGAAGAGTACTTATTGTCTTACCAATCAATCACTGGCCCTCAGAAACAAAAACGACTTAGGACACAGATACCAGTCCTAAAAGAAATGATAGCCCCATCAGGAAATGACACATCTCAGGAAGGGTCAAACAAGATATTTTCCCAAAAGCTAATGGGGTAAGTCACCTTGACAGGAAAAGCAATCCCGCCTGAACTTCAAAGCCAACCCCGGGAGAAATCGCAGAAGAGCGATGCCACGGCCACACGTGGGGGCGAAAGGAAGGACGTGCCTCGGCGGAGGGCGGCCGTCGGTCCCGGCGTCTCGGGGCGCCTTCCCGGCCGGGAGGAGGGCGGGGGCCGGGCCCCGCCTCGCAGCCGGCCCGGCCCGGCCCGGCCCGGGGACCAACAGGTCGCCGATCGCTTGCGTGCTCCTGCCCGCACGGGTGCAGGTTCAGCCTGACCCGTTCGGCCGCGTTTAAATAGCAGCAGCACGAAACCTTTCCCCCCTCCCCAGCTCCCGCTCGCCCGGCGGGCCCCTCGGGGGTTAAACCCCTCACGCTCCTCCTCTTCCTCCCCCCCCCTCCAGCCCCAGCCTGCCGGGGTGGTCCCGCAACCCCGGCCCGGGGCAGAGCCCGCCCTCCATAATCCATGCGCGGGCGGCACCACCACCAGCACCACCACCGCCGCCG
>JAVKLA010000053.1:30930160-30950651 GCA_034782735.1 Sagittarius serpentarius
CCTGCGGGAGGGACGGGGTTGGCTGGGGGGAAGGGGCTGCAGCACGGCGGGGCGGTGTGTGCCGGTCCGCGGGGAGCGAGGGCGGATGCTCCCTCGGAGGAGAGCGGGGCGGCGGGCGCGGCCGCGGCCGCTGCGAGTGAAGCGGGTTTCCTCCCCGGAGGGCCGTGTGTGGCGGGGACGGCTGAGGGACGGGTCGGGGGACGGCTGTGAGTCTCTAGCCACTGAAGAGAGATGCGTGGCGGGAGCGGAGCGGCGAGAGCCCCGGAGATCTCCGGGGAGAGGGGGAGCTGCTCCGCGGGGAGGAGGGCGCCCGCTGAGGGCACCTGCCCGGGGCCAAGGAGGGGGGAAGCGGGCGGTGGGGCCTGAGCGGCGCCGGGGAGGTGGAGGGGGGCGGGGGACACAGTGCTGGCCTCGAAATCGGCTCGTTGGGGACGGAGGAGGCAGGGAGGCAAAACCTTGCCTTGGCTCTGCGGTGAACTGTGGATGTGAGCGGGGAGAGGGGCCCGTCCGCTCCCGCCGGGGTCCCTGCTCGGTACGGCAGCGCGCTGCGGCGAATGCTGCCTCGGAGGAGTTAATTGAGGCGGTGCTGCTGGTAGCTTGCTGCTCAGTGTGTACCTGGGCAGATCGCGCCAGCCAGCCTCGGACGGTCAGACCTTCTTCTCGGCAGGGGTGAGCTCTGCTGCGAGCTGGGGACCTCATCCGAGAGCGGCGGGGAAGGGGCAGTTGTGGTAGTAAACATGGGCTGTGTCTTCATCTCCACGCACATGCAGGGGAGCAACTGAAGAAACAACCAAATCGGTCGGTATTCCAGCAGAGGCAGAGCTGCGGTACCCGTGCCACTATGCAGTTTGCAGATCAAGGACTAGGCAGCGTGGTAGCGGAAGAGGTCTCTACAGTTTTAGAAACTGGAAAGAAGATGAAGGAAAGACTTGGTCTCAACTGCCAGTGGGAGCATGTGGGGTCTGTCGTCCCAGTACCTTAGTATTGGGACACGTATTCAGCCCTCATCAGTTCACATTTGCCAAAACCCACTCTGTTTATGGGCTGGCTTTACTGTGTTTTAAGATTTTCGATGTGATGCTGAAAAGTGCTTTCACAAGGAATGCTCTATGAATACTAGGGTAAATCCACCACTGGATTTTAAGTGGGTGGTTTGTTTTGTGGTTGTTTTGTTGTTTGGTTTTTTTTGTTGTTGTTGTTGTTGTTCAGTTAGTGAAAATATACTTCAGACATTTAGGCAGTCAGCTGAAAATCAGACCTGCTGATGTCCTGGGAAAGATATCTTACTTGGAATTTTTACAGGTCTGTTTCTGTTGTTTGCAAATGGCTGTGGCTTGTAAAACAGCAGGATTTTTGGTGTTGCTTTTTTAAAAATTTATTTACTTTCAAATTATTAAGTGAACTGAGTTGTGAATGTCCAGTTTTTCCTGACTTGAGCATTTACTCATTTTGAGCATACAGCAAGCATGTCAGGTGGATATTGAGGCTACCTTGTGTGGAAGATTCTATTTGTTTGGGTTTTGTCAGTGCTGCCAGACTCTATTCTGCAGTCCCTAGTGCTTACTAGGTTTACTTGCTTCCTGCTCCTCCTATGGCAACAGGTTGTAATTGTTGGTAGGCTTAGGACAGATTTTGTAACAGAAAACTGTACCTTTTTAACTTGCCAGCATCTAACTTGGCTTGCTGTGTTACGTGTCTTGAATGGGAAGGTAGTGGTGTGGGTTTTTTTTAATGCATACTTCGGAGTTTTAGTTTACCTGTAACTATCTGTTATGTGGCTGATTTAATTCACTTTGCTCTTCTGGGGGTTGCTCTCACTGGAGCAACCTCATGCAAGGGGGTTATGGACTTGAGTTTTCAAATGACTGGTTAAAAAAATGTAATAAGCATAGCCAGATCCTTTGTGTGGGCTTCCTATGGACAACTGCATCTTCCACCATCCCATCCCATCATGGTTCACTGCCAGCTCCCACACTAAGCTTCAGCAATTTAGCCTCTGGTTGATTGAATTTCAGTTCACAGGGTTAATCATCATTGCATCGCTGCACTGCAGCGCTGTATTTGCATGGATTGCAGTGTTAAACAGAAGGAGGCCAGGCCTGTTGAAACAAAGAGCTGGACATCATGCTGTTTCTGAGCTCTGTTATTTAGAGTTGATGTATCATCGAAGCAGTTGCTGAACTAATGCAGCTCTCACTCTGTCTGCTCTCCCTCTCTTAAACTTACAGTGGAGTTGCTGAAGCTTTATTGGTTTTGGAAAATATTGCAATATTTTTAATGACAGGTAGGATATATCGGAGATACGATAATACTGCAGCATACTTGATAAAAGAGTGATGGTGTTCTCCACAGAGAGAGTTTAAAACCCCAGGAATTATGTTTAGTGACTCATACTTGTAGAATATTCGTGACAACCACAGAACAAAAAGCAAAAGCTCTAGTCTTTTTTTAAAAGATGGGCACTTGCAAACCACATAGAATATGAGTTAAATGCTTTCATTATTATGTATCTTATTAAGTACTTAACAGGGTTTGTGTTTTTTTTTTTTAATTGAAACATAATAATGAAACATTTGATAATTAATGTAAACACTTTAGAGGTTCGCACAGCTTCTTTTCATTCACTGTACTTGAACTTGGGGAGAGTTGTACTGGCAGTTACTGTAGCTCATGGACTGCAGTGATGTCATGCTGTTTCTGAGGAAATGAGATGGCCACGTGCTGCAATGAAGAGTACCATAAACTGCTATGTAGTTCCCTTTTTATGTATCACTTGTGTATGTCATTCTTGCAGTTTTCACAATTACAAATTTCATGGCTAGATATTTCTTCTTTAATGTTGTTAGTCTAGCATATTTAACTACTAATATGCTTGCAGCTAAGTTTCTTCTAGATATCAAGATAAGGGTAACTGCTGGGAGCTTTTTACATCTGAGTTATTTTTAGGTAGGTTGAATACATATTGAATGCTCAGAGGTATTCTGAGTTAAGGTTTAATAGTGTTTCTGCGAGTTCCTGATTATTATTAATGTAACCTTGAAAATATATTTGTGTTTTATGTAGTATAGAGAAGATCTGGTGTCAGGCTGGAGGAATTGCCCAGTAAGATTATATATATTTGATATATTTGCCAACAAAGTGAGAGGAAGAGAGTACGGTCAGAATTCTGCAGATTCTTTGATTTGCAAGAAACTCACCTACTTCGCTGAAAAATTTCGAACTTTATAAAAGCTTAACTGAAAACTGTGTAGAATTGGAGACTTCAGTTGTGTCTTTGGAACTGAAAGCTGGTTGCATCTCCACTTAGTAGGATGTTGTTTCTATCTGCAGTACAGGTAGTGTCCTTGCAATTTCAGTAGCGTCCTTCTCTTAAAACTGCCAACTTTCTGTCTTGGTTAATACGTGACTTCTCATTTCTAGCAGGCATAGTGATTCTTTTCCTGTATCAGGAGGACATTTTGCCAGTGCTTTATTTGCCTGTTTGTACAATTAGAAACACTTTAAATTGTCCTTCACCTAAAATCTGACAACAGCAACAACAACAGAAAATTGTATGTACTTTCTCTTCTGCCCTCTCCCTAGTATAACAGAATGCACTACAGAGAACATGCCTTGTCTTCTAGCTTTGCGTTGACACCAGTTGCAGAGGCCATCTTCCTCCCAATTTCATCTTTCACAAACACACCTAACATTTCCTTGTATTGTATGCTTTCGTTTCTGTTTCCTTAACTCTTGGAATCAAGGCTCAGTTGCCATGTGTGAGCTTTTTCTCCTGCCTCATTGAAGTGTTGCAACTATACTTGAGAAATGTCCAGAAAACTAAACTTTACTTAGAAAAAGTGTTAAAACTTTAAGAAAACCAAGTTGAACTTTACTGTATCAAACTTGCACATCTTCACTGTTCTGTCATTAAGGCAAAATAAAAACTTTTTTCACTTAGTTCTGGTCTTGTGATATTTTGTCCTGTAGGCTTGATAAAAAACTGCAGCCTAAGCGATTTTTGGTTTCTGACCATTTCTGTGTTCAGCCCTAGAGTAGTAAGTGCATAAAAGAAAATTCCACTGAAAAATACCTTTTAGGCTGAACAAAACTAGTCTCAAGAAAAATTGAAGGAGGAAAAATCAGTATCTTGGAGCTGGACTTTTTTTTTTTTCCTTTGATTATTCTTTAACAAAACATTCTTTTCCGGGTGGGAAAATACTCATGGTGTGATGTGTTCTTAATGTTTCTGTGTTGAGCGGCATATTTCAGAGTGGTTGCTAACATTGCCTTTTTGAAGAAGGCTTGGATAATTCTGCTATTCAGAGCATTATTACTATTCATTCTTCTTGCTTTTCACTAGCCATGAGGGGGAAAGATAGATTTGAGTTTTTCTTCTTAACTCAGTTGGACTTTAGGGAACAAAACTGTTTCTAGTTCTTTGATCTGGTCTTGTATTCCTTTGTTCCATATTTTTCTTGATCTTAATCTAGCCTTTGAATGCAGCATGAACTGCTAAACAAGCCTGCAACATGTTTTTTTGCAAGTCAATACTGATTTTCAGAAAGGTAGCCTGTGTTTTCCTGGAGACTGTAAAGCATGGGAGAGACTTAAGTCTCACCTTACTGCTGATTTTCAAGTCTTTTGTCTTTAGCATCTCTTTGACCTGGAAGCACCTTGGAAGTTAAGGTATTGGTGTAGGATTGGGCTGACTGAGGCCATGAGGTGTTTGCATTATTTTGCTGTCATTCTTGCAAGTGAATCATCTGAACACCAAGGTGGAGATTAAAAACATTTCTATTGGGTAGTGTTGCTGAAAAAAGCAACAGAGGCACAACTGTGCTAAGCAAAGGCAGTTTGTGCTGGGTGCTCCCCAGTTTGAAGTGGGTGGCTTGTCATGAGCAGCGTGTTCCCAGGCATCCGCACCAGCAGCACTCTGGTAGATCACCACAGACACTTCAAAGATAAGCCAGTCTGATGGGTGGGAGAGTCAGTACAGTGATAGCTGTCACACTTGTCAAGTACATGCAGCTTCCAAAGTCAGAAAGGGGCAGAAGTGTTTCTGTTGCCTTTTGTTTGGGGTTTTTTTTTTTTTTTTTTTGGTCTGTTTTCTTGGAGGCCACCATGGCCCGTGCTGAAGTGAAGGAGTCTTATACCTAGCCCCCAAGAGATGAAGATGTGGTCACTTGCTTTGTTGGAAACCTGGGAGGGGTGTGTGTGTGTGTTTTCTGTTTACATTTCTGAAGTGGTGGTTGATTAAACTGCTGTGATTTTGTAGATTCAGAAGGTTCTTAAACATATGTAAGCATCCAAAGTCATCTTAATGACACTCAGCTTTAGCAATCTATGAATAAAAATTATTGAATTGACTCCTTCAGTTCCTAAGAGCCTTGAGATAGTTTGAGTTAATAGAAAGTAATTACTGACACCCATTGTCACCTGTCAGGAGGGTGAAGTTGTGTTTTGTTGTGGTTTTTTTGGTGGGTTTTTTTTGGTTGATGTTTTGTTCATTACACACTCTTGGAGGACGATTAGGAGTAGCTGACATCTGGAAGGTTTTACTGAAAGGTTGAGATTAAAGAAGCTGCAGGATATGACTTGTAATGATTGCCATCAACTACAGTAAGGTCAGGTGGCTGATGAAATGCATTGTGTAACAGTTGTGGCATGACATATTGTACTTAGAAGTGCAATTCATACATTGTTCCTTTACTTTTGTTTCCCTTGGAGCTGTCACAAAGCTCTGCTTTGTTTTTGAAAACTCACTGACCTGATGCTATGCATAATTATTTTCCCCCCTCTTTCAAGTACAGTGTATGTAGTAGGCCATATTATTCACAAACCTCAATATTTTTTTTCTTTTCCATCCTATCTAGCTTGCTTTTACAACTATTGATATGTTCAATTTCCACAGAAGATTGCAGGTTATCTTGCACTTTCCCGTTTGCTTGCACACACCTTAATGAGCTCTTTCTTGTTTTTGCCAGAGATGGTGCGCTGAGTCATTTCCATGAAAGGCTTCTGTACCACTCCGAAGCAAGAATACATGAAAGAATAAAAGGTGTGAGGGTGCACCAGCGTTTTCCTGGCTAGACCCCCAAGTGAATCTATTGAAGACTTCTAGGCTTGTTCGGACAAATATCTCTACCTCCAATTTTATGAATACTGCTAGCTATGGCTGTGGAACTCTGTTTGCTGCTGCTGCTGTTTTGTGGAAATACTATTTCAGAGGTACAGCCTATATACAAACCGCCGCCTGGGACTTTGGATTTTGGATTTGTACCAGCCAAGACATATGATACAGGTGCATACCATGAACCTGGGCCAATAGGAATTTTGTTTAAAATAGTACGTGCATTCCTGTACTTAGTGCAGCCGAATTCTTTTCCTCAAGGTAAGCAGATAAACTACTTTTTCTTTATTAAAGATCTCTTGTTGATGCGTTCATCTTATTGCAGATACCAAGACGATAATCTGGAAGTAATTGATATGAAGGGCTTTGTTAGTAGCCCATGTTATGGCCTGGAAATGTGTACAGTTCCATATAAAACAACGTTTTTCTGCTAAGCATAGTGGGAGGGAGGTTGTTAATGAAAATTAAATGTTGATGAAATTTCACAGACCTTTGCTTAGATATCTCAAAGCTGTCACTGATGCATTTGAGGCTTTTTTTTTCTCAACTGAAACTTTTCTTATGTATGCTCAGAAGCATGAGATAGGAGTAAAGCATAAACTGCTTTGTATTTAATAATAAATCCGTAAGAGACAGCTTTCTGAGATTTGCATGTTATGATAAACAGTCAGGTGGTTATAATATGAGATTTAGCCTAGGAAATGGAAACTTAGCAACTTGAAATAAATTTCATTTGTTTCTGTATCTGTGCATCCATAGTCAGGTTTTATAAGGTCGGTTCCATTACACAGCCACGTGTAACTTCTTGTTCCTTTGTAAGCTGTCAAGTTAAGACTTGGAACTGCATTTGTTTTATTGAGATTTCTTTTTTTTTCCCCATTCCTTTCCTACTAAGTTGTCCGTCCTTCTAAAGGAAAAGCTAAGGTATCAGAGAAGTGTGTGCTTATTGAGGTTGTGTTGATTAAAAGGTACTTTTGGGAACTGTGTGTTTGCGGATGTGGTAGTTTTATCAACTTAACTTTCCAACATGCTTTTTGTTTCATTTAGCTCTTAAAAGAAAATGCTAATGCGTTTATGTAATACTGTCATTTAAAATTATATAGAGGTGAAGCTTTAATAAAATCTATGAATGGCTTTGGTTTGTTATTGATTCCTTCTCGTGGTTTAGTTGTAGCTGTATAAAAGATGTTTATGTTATTTTGTAGTACGTCTTTCAATTTGTATATTAAACCCCTTAGTAATTTAAAGTCTTAAATAAATTCTTTGGTCACGTACCTGTATGATACCTGTGAACTATTATTTGCTTGTATTTTTGACATTTCTTAAATAGCTGTAGAAGAATGAGCTCAAATGAACTTGAATGAATGAATTGTGTTTAGACAAGTGCCTGGAGTCCCAGGTGTTAACCAGGAGAGCCAAAATCCTGGCCTGTTCCCTGCAGGATCTGTCTTCTGAGCAGGTCTTACACAAGGTGTAATGAGGACAGTTGCATGAAGCTGACAGTAATGTCACTTTTTGGAGGAACTGTTTCCAGATACCTCTGCTTTTGTGGCCTCTTTCACGCCAGTGAACTATTTGCCTCTCTGAGAGACCTGATATGTAAGGGTTATTATCTGCATTCAGCTCTTGAAAAGAGGCCTTCCTTCTGCTGAAAGCCCTGCTTGGAATATTTTATTCTCTCATGATTGTGGACACTTGATTTCAGTGAGACGTTTATGATGTCTTTATACTAACAGGAATTTGGTCTGTAACCTTGTATGTAAAATTTAATATTATGTATCCTAAGCATATAAATAATTATTGAGTATAGAATTTATGATCAAGATTATAGTCCTGTGGGACTGCTTGTTCTAAGTTCTGCATCAAGTAGCTGTTGTGAAATCCAGCATTAAAGAGAAAGACGTACAGAAGTAAATCACTTGTTCTTAGCTTGTAAGCTTTGAATATCTCGTACCTCTCCTTCCTTCCTCCTAGATATTTTTTGCCAAATCAGTTATTTTTAGAAGTTTGGCTTTCATTTTTTGCATTAGGTGAAGTCCTTTTCCCATGCCCCCACAGACCTCACTGCAAAATAACAGATTTGACGGATCATGTCGGTTTGAGTCATACCATTTAATTGATTAATCCCCATAATCTCTTTTGCCATATGCTGTTCTATTTTCACATTCAGTGTATTAATGGTGTAGTTACATATTTGAATTTTTTTTTTTAAACTGCCAACTTGAAATAGAGCTAATTCTGATTCAGAGATGAAAATAAACATAATCACAAATGGGCATAGAAAGCAAGCCTTTTGATGTTTCTAACTAAAAACTGTCATTCCAATTGGGCTGGTGCTTGAGAAGGGTTAGCTCCAGGTTGATGTACCAGTGTATTGCATATAACCATAACATGGAGGAGAAGTATGATTTGTGGGCAGGACTTGGGGTCAGTCTCCTAGACTTATGATCTTAGTAGTCTTATATTTTTTTTCCTAATACTTGGAAGTACTTGATGTTTGGTTTTCCAATCTACTGTTACTGCTCTTAGCTGGGAGGAAAAAAAGTGACAGGATTGTCCAATTGCACATAGATACTCCTACCTTTGCAAGTCATCTTTCTGCTTGCAGTAGTGCTGGGATGGAGCTGAATGTTATGGTGTAACATTCATACTCCTTCAGTCCCAAGTGTGCCTTTTAGGAAGAAGGCTTTATCATAACAGTATAAAGCTAATACTAGCAAAATATGAAGTACGTCAGAGTCTTTGGGAAATGTTGTTGTTAAAGTATTTGCATGCTGCTAAGCCTTAACATTTAATTAAATGTTCTTATATGTTGCTTAAAAGTTGAAAGGGATCACTTCATTTTGAAAAAAAAAAATATCAGTCAAGAAATATTTCGTAAGGGGTTGGGTTTTTTTGAGTTAAATCTAAGTGAGTAATTACTTCTAAATTTGGTCATGCCATCTGGTTTGCAGACATATAGGTTTAGATTTAATAGGTAAGTTATTAATGGGATTAAATATAGTGCTGTCATAAAGCACAGTAACAGAAACAGGGCAAGGAACTTAATTTTTTTTTAAATAGCTGAATTTTTAAGACCAGCACTGTGCTGTTTGGATATGGAAGAAACTAGTTTTAAAAAGTGAACTAGGATATCTGATTGCAATGCTTCAGTGAGTGTAAATAGATTCTGCTTTCAACTCCACCAGTGAAATACTTTTGTCCTCACTAGATAACGTACTGGTGTAAATGGGAGTGAGTTTATTCCCAAGCGTAGACTGTTATGCAGGGAAGCAGCCTCCACTTTGAGTTAATGATACACTGGAGTGGAAAAGACTGTGTTTGGTCACTGGTTTGCTATGTGAGGCTCAGCAGGTCACTTTAATCTTGCTGTGCCTTGGTTTCTCTGTTTGTAAAATGCAGATGATGGTGCTACCACTCCTTTTGTTGAGGACTGTGTAGGATAGAGCATCATTATTCTTTCCTGTTAATAGCACCACTTACAATAAATAGATGATAATAGGAAAATTACAAGTTGTTTATATCACTCGGCTAAGAGGATATCTTAAACAAATCATCAGTTTTTCTCTTACTTAAAATTTGCCATAAATGGAAGCATTAATTTATTAATAAAGTTAAGTCAGTTCATGGTTGTGACGTGGTGCATGTTACCTGTTGTGTTGGAGACCTTCAGATGTGAACTTGGTGTAGACAGGGCATGGTCAGTATGATCCTCTGGCTGCTCTGAATATCTTATTAGGGTTTTGTCTTTGTTCCCATGGAAACCTGTTGTTGCCGTAAAATGATGTTAATCTGAGATTCCACTTGCCAGCGGGATGTGCACAACAAATCTTCGGCTTCACAGCTTGTGTCTTGTAACAAAAATGTGAAGAGTTCACAAAGGAAACAAGCTGGGAATAAAGGTCCTGCTTCTGTTTTTAGGTGAAGTAAAACAAAAACTTACAGGTCTGTTTGCTTTACTCTACTGCACCTGAACATATTGCAGGACAACTGTGCCACTTATGTTGTTAAAACTGCTTTGTTCCAGCTTCTGCTTTTTATTCTGGATAACCCTGTTTCTGCTGAAGCAGGAATAAAACCTCAACGTAAAAATCAGCTGTTGAATGCAGGTAATTCCTGGGCAAAACACAGTATGAAGAGTTAAATGTACTATTTGCCTCTGGGGAACAAGAACAAGCTGGTATTTAGACCAGGGCTATGCCACTTAATTCTTTCTGTTTGTGGAGTCTCACTTGTTGAACAGTTTGAGCATAAGACTTGAGGATCAGGACTTGACTATTTTAAAGCAAAGTCCTATCTCTGACCCCTTTTGGTCTTCCTTTCTCCCCACCTGGTGAGCCTTCAAAGCAGTTGCAAGTTGTGGAGTTCAGCAAGTTAGTCTTGTGTTCCCTATCTCTGCAGTTAGTATCTCACATGAGTGTATTCAGCAATTAAGACATTAACATAAAAAATAGCGTAACTTTGTGACAATAAATAGTGTATCTGTAGCTAGTATAGCTGTAAAAGAAAATGCAGATGCAAAACCTTGTTGTAGGTAGGTTTGATGAGCTCCTAGGATATTGGTTTTTTTAATACATTAGCTGTGTTGGATATGAGGTTCTAAAGCAAATAATAAAATCACTTTATCACCCCCTCAGTTAAAAACTCAGAATTATTTTTTGCGTGTGTGTGTGTAAAACTACCTTCTTTGCCTTTTGTAACTCTTTAGTTCTTGGTTGCCCATTTCTACTTTAGTTTTGCTTCGTGTTACTAGTAAATCTTCCACAGCTCCCTTGCAACAAAAATGCATGTGTTTTGGATGTTGCGGCATTGGAGCTGAACTCAGCTACGTGTAGCTGCTAATGCTCTTTTATTTTTAAACTTGACTTTCCCAGGAATGTTGGGCATGTCCACGCCAGCATGCAGTGAAAGGACTGTGCTCTGGCTCTTAGAGCTCTGACTTACGTGCAGATGCTGCAGTCCAGCAATGTAAGATGCTGCTTAGGTACCCAAAGCAATTACAACCTTTTATAACAACTTAAATTACAATATCTTTTTTTGGTTGTGTGAAGTCTCAGTTTTAGTTTGGGTGTGAAACTGCACTGATGTGATAGACTGCTTTTTTGAGCTATTGCTTGACATCTACCCCCCTATGCCTGTGAGTTCGTTTTCTTAAAGCTTACATCCTGGAGCTGGCTTGGGAGCACAGATGCAGTTGCTGGTGCAGGAACTGAGAAGAAGGGAAGAAGAGCAAGACCTGCCCTTTAGTAAGTTAGCTGTTAGATTGGCTAAGCTGTGTTGTGAAATGACAATTTCAGTATGCTGCAGAGTCAGTGCCTTTGCCACATCCCTGTAACTGTTTGGGTTTTTTCCAGCACTGTGGATAGAGCTGTAACGTGAGTCGTAGCCGAAGTGTGTATGTCAAAAGTGCAGGTTTCAGTGACAGAGGTTATATATAGCAAGTAGTGATGGTGTCATTTGGGTAGAACTGGGATAAGAAGGGGGACTTGCAGTGCTCTTTTATTTGGTAATATGGTGTATGCATTGAAAGAAATTTCTTGTGTCTAACATTAGAAATACTGGGGAAGATGGAGCAGCAGGAAGATACAAGATAAATTAGCCTCTTCTTTTCTCTGCCCACTCATACACGTTTAAGGAAATAGTGTTTAAGAAATCATTGCTCATTTCTTGCTGGGAAGTTAAGAGATGCTCTACTTGATGACATACCCATGTAAACAAGGAACACTGTGAGAACATTTCTGAAGCAGATTTAAGACCTGCTTTTTTATTTTCTTAGGCATCAGAAGAGCAATTTCATTTTCCCTGAACTATTCCAAACTGCAGAGTAACAGACCGCTTGTCAGAAGGATTTTTTGTGGACAGGGAAGAGACAGGTTTTAGGGAGGGGAGGCTTACACAGATTATCTACTAGAGGCTACTGCAGAAAACTACAGTTGCAGACATTAATGCTTCGCTTGATGTCTTCCTTTCCACTTCTTTTGGATTACGTAAACAAGGAATCTTTTGAAGACAGCTATTATGTGGAAAATATGCAAGTCATTTTTTAGTCAATGTAGCATAGCTGACCATCTGAAAATCTTGCACATATCTGGAATCCTTTCTCTACAGTGTCCTCAGTGCTTGCCTTGATCTGGTTTAATACTGCCTGCCAGCTGTGCCTAGGAGAAAAAAACATGCCTTGACAGCAATTGGAAAATGACAATCCAGCTTCACAATTTCAACATTATTAGGACAGAAATGAGAAACTTATGAAAATGAACCTCGAGCAGAGTTCGAGGGACTTGGGTTACTTTCTGTGGGGAGGGTGTTCAGAAGTGGCATTACCACAAACAGCTGTGGTAATAAGCTGGAGGGCACCTCAAGCAGTCGTGGCTCTTGGAGGCTAGATTATAATAATAAATAAAATAGGCCTACAGTTGTGTGATATTGAGACTCATCTTGTATTTCCCAACCTAAACTGCCTTCCATCCCTTCCAAATTAGACAGCTATGGCCTTTCTATCTTTTGGGAACATTTCCTGGCAAGTGGGTTGAGCATTTTCTGGGTGAGGTACTGAGTTGGCTCAGGAAACCTGCTAATAGTTACAGCGTGGGCAGTGCCAGACCAGTGCTTGAAACTGTCCCAACCCTGTCCTGTTTGTCTATGGCTATTAATGGGAGACACAAGGTATAACCAAAGAGCTGATCAGCAGCGTTCCCTGCCTT
The DNA here is from genome assembly GCA_034782735.1 of Sagittarius serpentarius. Taxonomy (NCBI): domain Eukaryota; kingdom Metazoa; phylum Chordata; class Aves; order Accipitriformes; family Sagittariidae; genus Sagittarius; species Sagittarius serpentarius. The sequence goes on from JAVKLA010000053.1 coordinate 30,942,977, forward strand.
GGTGCACAGGGGGTGAGTTCTGGGCGCAGCTAAATCCAGGGGTGCTGAACTACAAGGAAGGGAAGGATGGGAGGTACAGGATGGTATTATGACAGGAGGTGGCCTTGTTGTTTGTTTATCGTTCTAGATAAATAAGCTTAGTTGATAGGGTCTGCACATTTTTAAAGAAAAAGCAAAGGTACCATGTCCTAAAAGTGCATGTATCTAGATAATTAGTACTACTGTGTGGTGTGTGTATTGGGGGTGGGGGTGGTAATGTTAGATATGTTGCATGTAGCGTGGTGTCTGTATACTAGCAATGACAGTAAAACACTGAATTACGCTCTGTGTGTGTTCATTTTTAACTTCTCTAAAATATTGTCCATCCCATTTATTATCTCATAGCATAGAGATAAACCCCTTGGGCATCACCTTGGTCAGAGCTTAAGTTTTGCTTTTCAGATGCCAGTGCACAATCACGATCAGAGTTCATCATGTGAAGAAGGCAGTTCTTTATGTCCCTCCCCCAGTTAACAGGAAATCTAAACCACTAAAAGCATGAAAGCTTATTTGAGGCTTCCAGGGCATACCTGCAGCATCTTTTATGGTAAGAAGTGGGATGGAATAGGTTTTGGGTCAGCCACGTTCTCTGGTAATGTGTGTCGCATGTGAACCTCTTTGCAAATGATCTATGACTGCAGACATCTTACGGGTTTTCAGGCCACTCTGCCGAGGCTCCATGATTTTCCTAGCTTAACAATGGCAACTACTCTGCTGTACATCCTCCCCCTCCATGTAATTTTTACAAACTTATCTATCTGCATAGTGTTGAACCTCCTTCTCTTTTCTAACTTGTAGTTCATGGAACTGATGGGGAGAGAGAGGGGAGATGTCACTGAATTTCTGGAATGATGTTTTCACAAGCCTCTAAGGGACCTCTCGATTCCTTCATCATCTTGGCTGTTATGAAGCATTTTGAGTTAATCACGTGAGATACTGTACAGATAACTGCCTGTTACTGGGAAACCAGTTATTTGATTTTCTCTTTGGTTTAGACTGTAATTAGATAACATGAGCCTAGGTCTCTCATTTTTTGTCTGACACTTTGCTTAGGTTATCGTTTACAGAGCAACAGACTCCTAGGTCATCTTCAGTGATGGCTTTTTCTTGAATAATGTCAGCCAAAGTAATAAGATCTTTGCAACAAATCTTCTTTCCACAGTCCTCATAGCCAATGTTTACTTACACTGAAAATTATGAGAATTAGAATTTTTTTTCTCTCCCTTTTTCTTGCTATTTTTTTTTTTGCTTCTCAAGATGCTTTGTGTAACTTCTAGATCTTAACAAAAGTGATGCTTTTTTCTAAGTGAATACGCAGTATGTGAAAGTTGCTGGAGCAAAATAAATGTGTAAATATTAATTTGAGTGGGTTTTGTCATCCTGTTAACAGTATTTCTGTATTGGTATTAAAGCTTTTGAGTATACTTCTTCCTTTTCCACAAACTAGCTGCCACAAATGTCAGCTATTGTAGTTTAAGCTGACTAATCTATCAGTATGTACATCTTAGTGTAAGCCTACCAGTTACAAAAAAAGTCCACAAACCTGCTTTGACATTTTTTGCAATATGCAGATATATTTCTTCTAATCTAAGAACAGTTCCGTGATTAAATTATGACCTGTATTGCATCGTAACATAGTTAAGATCTTTCTTTTCTCTGAAAATATACTGAATTATTATATTTTTGTGAACTTTAAACAGTGATTACAGTTGTGAATGTGATTATTTTTAGTACTACTAATGATCGCTTTGGCTGTTTAACTCAGCTGAAAGATGCCTGGGTGTACCTGTATGGAACAAATACAAACTTGAGGCCTTGTTAAGTTACTTCAGAGTAGCAACCTTTACTTCTGCTTTGATTTTTTTAAAGTGAAGTAGTGATCTCTGTAGTACTTTGCACCAGTATGCATGCCACAGTTATTGAACATCTGTGGAAAATTGTGGCCCTTGCAGAAATGGGAAAACAGAGGGAGGGAATTCTGAGGAATCTCGGTGAGGCTGCCAGAACGCCAGTCACTGAGGTAATTAAAAGGTGGTACCAGCAGGGCTCTAGCATGTCATTCCCAATTATCTGTATTCGTATTTCCAATAATTCAAGTTACGCAGTATGAGAGGATTTTCTGTGCTTTCCTCAGTTTACAGCAACTTCTGAGGAGAGAAGGGAGTAGGAAAAATGCTGTTGTTCGTATAGTCTAAATATTTACTACTTTGATCAAAGTTACAAGTCCAGTATGTCTACACAACCCACACTATCAGGAAGTTGCTCAGTCTCTGCAGTGCGCTGAAACAGACAAGCGTATACAGTGCACCAAGTTAAATCTTTGCCTGTAATCTGTTGTAAATCCTTACCAGATGGTGGCCTAGGGAGAACTTTAGGTAGCTACTGCAAACAAAGCAAGTGGCAAAAAATAGCTGCCATGGCACAAACAGTGTGCTACAGAAGTTTTGTTGCCTTCAGAAAATGAGAGAATGCAGCTTGTGTGGAATACTTCTTCAAAGCTTTCTACTTGACTTTGTGTCTGCGTGATACATGCAAATTTATTACAGTCTCCTAAGCAAAGATTTTTCTAAAGGCTTCTCTCTTTTTCTTCTTTTTTTTCCAAAACTTCTGCAAGAACAGAACTTTCTTTGTAGCGAAGAACAGCTAGAAAGTCCCTGCAAAGGTTATTTTCAAAGGAGAAATCTTTCATTCTAGGTGTCCTGTAACAGTCAATATTGTGGCAATTTCTTCCTTTTCTTGACCAGGCTCTTTAACATTGTCTGTGCATGTTAATGGAAAGCAGAATGTGCCTAAACAAAATGGGACTGTGCTAAAGGAATAACCTCAAGTTTGGGGCAGCTGTAAGGTGTGAGGATTTTCTGTGGAAGACTTAAATTACCCATTTGGTCTTCCTGACTAATAACCTTGAGGAAGCTAAAGTTATAAAACTTCAATTGTTTCATCCATATTTTTGGGAAATTGGGGAACTTTTTGTGTATATGAATGACTTTCATTGACTGTTGCTATTATCTGATCCACTTCTGTATAATTTCTTCAGTTGATCAATGGTATTTTCTGTCAGGAAGGGTGCAAAGTGGGTCTTCTTAATTTCACATCTTGGTTCCTTCAGCGGCTGTTGCTGTCCTGCAATTCCTCATGTTCAGCAATTGTACCATGCTTAGTCCTGCCTGCGCTCTGGTTAAAGCTCACCCTGTTTAGACCACTCCTACAGTTTCAGTCCTGCTCATAGCTGTTCATCTCTTCATTGCCTACTTCATACGGCAGCTCTGCCCCCTCTCACATTGCCCCTCACTGCATCCAGTATAAGCTAAGACTCATTTCTAGGTGGTCTAGTAGCTTGTCCTTTCAACTTTGTATGAAGCAGTATGTGCTTTACAAGTCTGCTGAGACCTTAAAAATACATTTACTATATTTTTGCTATGTCGTGCTGTATGTTGCTGGATTTTGGGACTGAGCCAGGGTACTGTAGGATAAGAGTATTTCTCTTGCTTTTGATCAGCATGTAATTAAAGAATGTGGAGTCAGAGAGTGGGAAAGGACAATGATTGTGTTGATGACAGGAAACAGCATACTGAAGGCAGAAGAGAGTGAAAAGACAGATTGCTATAGCAGATGAGATTAAGTTAAAATACTTAAGCAATTTAGGATGTTTGTCATTTTTTTCACCTCCATTCAAACAAGTTCTTCCAGTCGTTATAGAATAGCAGGTTCTAGGGCTTCATTTTGCATGTCAGTGGTGAGGTACAGCAGCAAGGTTCCTTTCTTACCTGCCTTTTTTTCTTGTCCAAGGGCATGGCTGATGGTTTAAAATTATAATTTTTGTATGTTATTTCTTCAATGCAGGTGAATAAACAGGTGATTGAACGGAGAATTCCCTTTCACCACCTCTGTAGTATAAGTAGATGGTCTTATGCGTGGGCTTCAGAAGCTCGGGAAGCTCAGTGTCACTCAGGAGTTGTGCGCGAAGGGAAGATGTCCAGAATGGCCTCTTGTGAGGAGCAGAAGGGTGGAAGCCAAACCACCCTGATGTTCCCAGTAGCTCAAGGAGAAAAACTGGGAATTGTATAGAGATCGCTTGCCTAAAAGTTATGGGGGGAATTTATCTGAGAAGGCTGGTTGTTTTTTTTTTTTCTTAGTTTGGGGACAAGGGTTATGGCTCAAGTTTGTCTGAGGGAGACATTGTGAAGAGGAGAGTGAACCTTTTGAATCTGGAGTTGGAAAGGAACGTTTAGACTATATAAGTGAATGCGTGGATTAGACTCCTCATCTGTGGACTAAAGCGATCTCTTAGTGTATGGGAAGATCTCTTCAGCTCTGATGACTTCCCACTTGACCTACAGAGTGAGTTTTCTTCTTGCTCTGCGGAAAGAAGACAGACTGCACAGGGCAAGCAATGTGGCAGGACCCTCTCTGCAGTCTCTACACCAGCGTGCGTGGTGGATTCTTTGGCCATCAACATTACTGAACTCTCACCTTGCTCTGCCGTGGAACCAGAGCCAAGTGATCACTGCAGGATTAGGGACAGTAAGAGTAAACAGAGGTGTTAGGTAGTTAGTGGCAGTAAAGGGGACCAAAGGTAACCTTGGGTTACCTGCTGAAGGAGACCTCTTCAATGGGAGCTGAATCTGACCATAGTAAAGGCCTAGAGGCTTTCTAACTTTGGGGAAGCAACCAAAGCTCCACTCAAGTCAAAGCAAATATTTTAAAATGTCGATCAACTGAACTTGCAGTAAAACTTATTTTAAGATACCCAGAAGATTTTTATCTCTTAAGTCTGAACAGCTAATGTAGCTTTCCTGGTTTTCTTGGACTTGCAAGAGTTATTCATTAGTCTGAGTCATAATTGGGAAAAAACCCAAGCTTGAAGTAATTTTAATTCATTAATTTCAGACTAATTATTGCTACTTATTTATGACACTAAATGTGGTCAAAGTGACCCATATTCAGAGAGATCCTGAACTGTTCAGTGGGTGTGTAGTCCATTGACTCTATTATAGGTGAAGGGGAATGGGATGAAATACTGTTTTATGCATTAGAATGAGATAGCATTAAAGTGGTTATTAATGTATCATGTATATTATCTGTGTAATTCTTCCCTGTTGTTCTGAAAAATCTCCATTCATTGCGACATGAATGCTTCAGTCGTGGTTCTTATTGCTTTGCTTGAAGTCCTTTTCAGAATAGAAGCCTAATACATTATATTATGCATAAAAAGATAAATTAATTTCTGGCATAATTTGATTAATGCTGGAGTTGCACTATAACTGAACTGGCTCAGTAGAATTGTTTGAGTGAAGAGGAAGCATATAGCATTCCCAAAGGTTTTACTCCAACTGTTTTCCTGTCACCTAGATTTGAAAAGCTTTCTTGGCAGAAGAATTTGTAACTAATTTATGATGGTACTTAATAGCCAGACAGCTTATTTTTAAATCTCTATTATTTTTGCTATCCCTTTCTGTAGAGCAGTTCTAAGAAGCAAGCCTCATTTTCTTGCCTGGGTAATGAGATACTGAGTGTATGTACACAATACTCATGCAATGCAGCAGTTGGTGATTATGTTTTCTTAACTGGAGCTCCTCAGAGGTGCTTAATATTTCATCACAAATTGCATTGGTAAATTAACAGTTCATCTGGCTAGTTAGATTTACTAGGGCAGATGGCATTTCGCACGTGTGATGAGAGAGGAAGGAGACAGAGCAAAGCAGTAATGTAATTAGCCGTGTAAATGAGCCTCACAAGGTAAATCTCTTTAACCCCAGTGATAAAATGTGTTCTGTGCTAAAGCCTTGGATTACTGGTCCTGTGAAACAATGTGTGCAGCTGGTCAAGCCGAGATTTTGGAAGTAATCCCATTAATTTGAAAATAGAGGACACTGCTTTTTATCACACCTTCTTAGCACTTTTTATTTGAAACAGAAATCAGCCTCAAGGTGATACTCTACCAGTAATGCAGAAGAGAGTTGTCTGGAGTTACCTCAGTTCAATTTTAAATAAAAACTTATTTGAATGCTAGAGATGAGATGCTCTAGGTAGGGAGGAAAGATGCTTCATAAAAGCAAACCAAAATCACAGGCTGAATTAAATGTGAGCTGAGGTGTCTGTCTCTTTACTATGCTACAGTGAGCAGTGTAGCCCTATGTGAAAACATGATGCTTGTGTTTAAACAGTACCTGGCACAGGACATTCCTCCCGCTTAACCCTTAAGCTCTACAGTAGTAACTGTGATTACTGTCAATGTGTGTAAAACCTAATAGAATCATAGAATAGTTTGGGTTGGAAGGGACCTTTGAAGATGATCTGGTCCAACTCCCCCTGCAATGAGCAAGGCGAGTCTTGATGCTGCAAAACCGCTAAGGCATGTTTATGCTTACAGATGTGTGGGTGAGTAACTGCAGGTAATCTCACATTCAGTTATAGACAATTTTTTTTTTTTATGGGAATATATATGACTTCTACATTTCATTTGAAATGAATTAGCTGGGAATATGTCTAATCCGGTTGATACTGAAGGCTATTGAAATAGTAAATTCATGGCAAAGACTGTGCTGCCTGGTGAGAAAAACACCCTGAAGCATCACATTACTTCTGAAAAATCGTTGCAAACTAATATAAGTAGTAAAACTTTATTCAGCAGGGAAATCTCACATTCTGGAAAATTCTGGGAAAAAATGGGCTGTGTAATAGTGGCCATTGTGCTGTGTATGAAACCTGTACTGTTCTCACTATTTAACTTACTCAATCCAGGCGGGAACTTCTTGTATCTATTTTCAGGCTTTCTTATTTATTATAAACCTAAAAGTGTTTTAGTTTCTGGTGAATAGGCTTTAGAGCCTCTAAATTTCAAAACCACATTGAAAATGGTGTTTTCTGCATCAGTTTGTCATAGTGTATTCAGGTTGATTTCTGTCATTTTTTTGACTGGCAGGCTATAAATTATGGAAACAGCATAAATAAAAACTGTGAATCAGGAACATTCTGAGCAATTTAAGCATATCACAAGTAATCAGAGCAGTTTGGAGGGTTGTGGTTGGGGTTTTTTTTGTTTGGTTTTTTTTTGTTTTTTTTTTTTTTTTTGAAGTATTGGGTGTTCTCCTTGGAGATACTCAAACCTGACTGGACATGGCCCTGGGTAGCCTGTGGTGGGTGACTCTGCATTGAGCTGGGGGGCTGGGCTGGACGATCTCTGGGGTGTCCGTTCCAGCCTCGACAGTCCTCTGTTTCTCTTGAGTAGTTTTACATATGCATACAGATGTCTATAAATATGTATGTGTGTATAGATATATGTAAAACTTTGTTAAATGGTTTGGGTTGGGTATTTTTTAATTTTAATTTATGACGGGGACAGACACAACTAGAAGAATGTGTAAAAACTTTCAACTTCTATTTAACAGGAAAGGCTAATGCTTTTAAAATTTTATCTTGTACCAATTCCCTACAGTAGGAAATGTATCAAAGCAAGTTTTTGTCAGTAATAAAATTTAGCTTTCTTACATGCTTCCTGGCAGTGCTTTCACTCCTCCATTAAATAATTTGTAATAGAAAGTCGTGATTGTAGGATAACTGTGTAATGGGTTTACGTGGCAAGGTTTTGGTAGTGGGGGGGCCACAGGGGTGGCTTCTTTAAAAGTTGCTAGAA
>JAVKLA010000053.1:30950751-30989685 GCA_034782735.1 Sagittarius serpentarius
TTCATTTTTCCCCAAATCGAGTCTGTTTTGCCCGTGACAGTAGTTGGTTAAGTGATCTCTCCCTGTCCTTATCTCGATCCACAAGTCCTTCGTTATATTCTCCCTCTCCTGTTTGATCAAGGAGGGGGAGTGAGAGAGCGGCTTTGGTGGGCGCCTGGCGTCCAGCCAGGGTCAACCCGTCACACTTTGGAATAACTCAGATTAGAAGGGACTTCCAGAGGTCATTGGGCCCAACCCTTTTCCAAATCAAGATAAGCCTCCGAGTTAGGAGCAGCCTGGAAGCGAGGGCAGGTTGCTGGGGGCTGTCCTGGGTTGGCTTCGTAGTAGCAGCAAGGAGGGTTATGCCACAGCATCCTGGGCAGTCTGCTCCCATGTTTGACCACCTGCACATAGTCTGTACTGCTTCATGCCACAGAGGATTGCAGAAGGTGTTCCTTTTTCTTCCTTCCCATTACATTCTCATTTAAGTTGGTAGAAGTTTCTCTTTAGTGGCTGTTCTGCAGTGTGTTGTCACACAATGCTAAATGGTTGAATAAATATGTAAACAAGAGGGTTGTTTTAGCCCTTTTCTTTTCCTGCTTGCTAACAGGCATCTAGCTGTAGAGAAAATTCATTGCATTTGTATTCTATGCACCAATATTTCTAAAATTTTTTTACATGGTAAGTATATAGATATAAACAAGAAGAAAGAAATGTTACCTATGCTGAAGAAGAAAAAACTGTCTAACCACCAGTGTGAATTACATCTTTGGTGTTTGTGTGGTTCTGCCTCACTTGGCTGTTTACCTCCTTGCTGCTGAAACTCCTAGAGAAACACAGATGCTGCCTGGGATGGTCTCGATACAGGGAGGGCTCTGCTGGTCCCAGTGCGTGAGATTTCTCAGAGCTACAGTGGTGGATCAGTTGTATGTTGCCCATGCAGTAGTGTGTGCACTTTCCTTCAGTGGTCTCCTGACTCTCAAGATGCTGAGCTTGAACGGATTTGCAGGGATCGTGCATCTTTTTTTCATGGGTGCTTATTCTACATATGTTTTGGGTTTACTTCTGTTATGGTGGGATTCAGCCTTATCTTGTACCTTGTGTATGGTCTTTCCAAAATGAGGTTGCCTTACCATAGACAGTCCTTGATCGTGTGCTGCTAGCACTCTTTCTGTGTTACAGAATATACTTCCCGTTTGTGGATGATTTGTGGCTTGACACTCCTGTGATATGTTAACAGATTTTTATTTTTTAAATTGGCAGTCTTGCTGGCTGCAGCTTCTTGGCAGGGAGTACCATCCTTAAAAAAGCAGTTGTTGCCTTGCTGTTGTGTGTTTTCTTTCCTTGGACACAGTTTTCTGTGAGAAACTCTTCAGGATCTCTTCAAGTTGCAGATGGGTCCCGTCTGCAGGGTGGTGGGGAGGGAGGGCTATGGGCATTGTTTACTTCGTGGTTTGTTTTCCGGATTCATGTGCAGGATGAGAGAGGAGTGAGATCACAGCCCCTGTGTACTCATCAAACATATTTCACGAGTGCTGCAATAAATTCTGAGAGGGCTTGGATTTTGGGAAGGTGAACAGTCAGTTTTGAAGTCAGTTTCAGGTCCTTTATTAATCTCCAGGATAGGTAATTTACTGGATGTTTTTATCAGGTATGTTCATTTGCATATGGGGAGAGAGGGCAACAGTACCATGAAGTCTGGGTCTGTATGAACATGGAGGGCAGAGTGCTTCTCCTTAAGGTGTAGTGTGCTTCTTCCTAATGTATTTCCTCTTCATTAGAGGAGACCAGAAGTTCAGTCAGTCATTTCTTCCAAACATCCAAATGCTGCTGCTTTTACACAACCTACCATGCAGCACATGCAGAGCTGCTGATGTCTTGCTGGGGCAGAGGGCCTGCAGAGCTGGTGGTGCCCCTCTTCAAGTGCAGGGTGTAACAGAAAGGACCAGGAGCCACAGTTCCCAGCATAGTTCCCATAGGGTTGTCAAAACCGTGATAAGGGTAGGCTGGTGATGTCCCAAAAAGGGGATCCATTCATTGCAGCTGCTGGGGTTTACTGAAAGAAACTGGTGTGGTGATATGATATTTACAATGTTAAGTGGCACTATTTGTGTTAAATTCCTACTATGTTTTTGGTGGTTGCTGTATTTTGTCTATATTGTGAATAAGTTAGAAGTAAGTATGTTAGATGGGGCTGAATGCACAGTAAGTTGGCATGTTTTAGGCTTTCTGATTTGTTTTGGTGGTGTTGCATACTCTCATGCAAAGTCTGTTGGTCTAGAGACACTCCCTGCCCCCCCCCCCCCAAAAAAAAAACAAAAGAAAAGGGAAAAAAAAAAAAGATTGGAATAATGTTGGCAAGATAAGGGCTGCCTTCCTTTTCTTCATTGTACCATTCAGTCAAGAAGTCATCATTAACATACTTGTTTTGCACATTATATATCTACTGTTGTGTGTGCATGTATATATGTATGCATGTACATACTTGGCATAAACATGAAACAAAGCTGATACCCAGAACATTGTCCAAGTAATTGATAAGTTTGTGATTAACTTTTAATAATGATTTTTTGGTACAGAGGATGACCTTCACTGTATTTCAGTAGGAATTGATTAATTGATAGCCTGGTTCTCGTCCTGTGAGCTCATAAATATACAGTTGATTAAAAATGTTGTTACTAGACAGGTTTATGGAAACACTTATGTGCTTGCTTGTCCTGTTGACATCTGTTCTTAATTTCGTCTTGCCTACCTAACAGTAGCATTCATACCATCCTCTTTCCTCCATTTTTAAAACTTACGGTGTTTAAAACTCTGGAATATTCTTGCTTATTTTCAGATCTCATCAGAAAACTAGCACAGCAGAAGTTTGGAAATACACAGGGCGATTATCAAAAGGTAAATTGTCTATGTGTATCTGCATAAAATAATGAAACTGACTTTGAAATTCAGTTTTGTTTCTAAAATGGGAAATAGTATTTTAAAGCTATAACAACAGGATGCAAAAATGGAATTTGTAAATAACAAGTCTGATGGTTTCATATGAAATGTGGGACCGAAACCTTTCAAAATACTACCAAGGAAATTTCATAAGCCACTGTAGAGAAACTATGTGTAGTTAAGGCTCACTTATAAATTCCAGCTGTAATGTGCTTGTGGTGTCTGTTGCCCGAAGATTGAAGGCTCTTAATATTGAAAAATACTGCTTTTATTTAAAAATGCTTAGAGAGAACCATTACTGCTCAGCCCTCATGTTAGCTTCAGCTATTGTCCTAAAAAAGCTGAATTTACATGGTGGTTCTGGTGCCTTTGTAAAACAAAGTTTCCATAGTCTACTTATAAAGTATGTTTTAATTTATGTAGCATGCTAATCACGTCAAGGATATTTTCCATTCTCTCTTCAGGTTTGTGATTATCCTGTAAGAATCGAAATTCTTAGGGTATCTGGTAGCAAGAGAGGATAGAATGTAACGTGCATCTGATCTTAGGCTGTTCTCAAGGACAGTAGCTCATTTTTGAAGCAGTATCACTGGTTTAGTTCCTGCAGTAGGAACCTTAACCGCAACCACGCAATGGACAAGTTACTTCATATGAGCTGCTTGCTTGTAGTCCCTGCAGTATGGTGTACCTGTCAGGAAGACATCTTTGTTGGCGACATGGATAGTGGGATTGAGTGCACCCTCACCAAGTTTGCCGGTGACACCAAGCTGTGTGTTGTGGTTGACACGCTGGAGGGAAGGGCTGCCATCCAGAGGGACCCTGACAGGCTTGAGAGGTGGGCCCGTGCGAACCTCATGAAGTTGAACAAGGCCATGTGCAAGGTCCTGCATGTGGGTCAGGGCAATCTCAAGGACTAATACAGGCTGGGCAGTGAGTGGATTGAGAGCAGCCTTGCAGAGAAGGACTTGGGTGTGTTGGTTGACGAGAAGCTCAACATGACCCAGCAATGTGTTTGCAGCCTGGAAAGCCAACCGTATCCTGGGTCACATCAAGAGAAGTGTGACCAGCAGGTTGGGGGAGGTGATTCTGCCCCTCTACTCCACTCTGGTAAGACCCCACTTGGAGTACTGCATCCAGTTCTGGGGCCTCCAACATAAGGAGGGCATGGAACTGTTGGAGCGAGTCCAGAGGAGGGCCATGAAGATGGTCAGGGGGCTGGAGCACCTCTCCTATGAAGACAGGCTGAGAGAGTTGGGGTTGTTTATCCTGGAGGAGAGGAGGCTCCAGGGAGACCTTATAGCAGCCTTCCAGTACCTAGTGGGGGCCTACGGGAAAGCCAGAGAGGGATTTTTTACAGGGGCATGTAGTGATAGCATAAGGCGTAATGGCTTTAAACTGATGGAGGGTACATTTAGGTTAGATGTAAGGATTTTCTTTACTGTGAGGGTGGTGACACACTGGAACAGGTTGCCCAGAGAGGCTGTGAATGCCCCCTCCCTGGAAGTGTTCAAGGCCAGGTTGGATGGGGCTTTGAGCAACCTGGCCTAGTGGAAAGTGTCCCTGCCCATGGCAGGGGGTTTGGAACTAGATGGTCTTTTAAGGTCCCTTCCAACCCAAACCATTCTATGATTCTATAAGATGAGTATGGCACTTGGCATACAGGCACTGATCTATTGCCTTGAATCAGGATGACCTGAATGATCTTGAGATTTGCAGGTGGAAAGCCTTGTGCTTCCATGTCTTCCTGACAACGAGCTTATTGCTCCAGTAGCTTGATAACCTCTGCATGACATCCAAGTGTGTGGGTGTTGTTATGCTGCATCAAGTGACTGTTGCGGATCCCATATGCTTGTTTGGTGGGGCTCTGTGAGAGTGGTGCGTCACAGACTGTGCCTGCACACCCAGGGAGGAATGTGGGGTGGACTTGGTTGGTGGTCTTTGGGCAAAACCGTTAGACTGTAGGTGGTATACGTGAGCACAAGTACAATATTTAGTAACTAGTACATAAGTCATGAGAAATTTGAGGCTAATGACAGCTGTAATCCTGTGTAGTGGAAGCACTTGTTAAAATACTGTGTGATTATAGGGTGGCAAATACAATATTGGGGGTGCTTAAGAAGCAAAACAGATACAGGTTGTTGATAGATCCTAATTCTGACCTGAATACAATGCAAAACTTTAAAACAAATTTGGAAAAGGAAAATATATCAGAAAAAAAAAGACCCTCAGAAGACAGAAGCATCAGTGAGAGGTAGCTGTGAGGAGGCTGGCATGGCTGTAGATGTGCCCCTGGAGGAATTTCCAGTGGGGACAGAGAAGTGTGAATGTCACTGAAGGGTGTGGGTAAGTAGTTAGAAATGTTACTTGTGGTTTCGATCACTCAAATTCAGGGAGAATGAACTCAGACTAGAATGAGTTCAGAAAGTGTCTATTAGGGTGATCTGGGAAACATGCAGGTCTTCAGAGGAGACTAGAAGAGTTTGCTTTACTTAGGGAAAGAATTGATAAAGGGTGTGATTGCTCTTTAAATATATATGGAGAAGAAACACCAGGAAGAAACCGCTATTTAGGTAAAAGAGGTGCTATCACAGAAGCAAAGGGGCAGAAATGGGCCATGTGTAAATCCATGTGAGAAGAAGACTTGCTCACCAAGTGTTTGGAACAGTCCTTTAGTAGCCAGAACAGGAAATCTACTTTTCATACTTATCCTGTTAAATTTCTGCTGTCATTCATCTATATCATCTTTTTTTTTTTTTTTTTTTTTTTTTAAAATATTTGTAGAATATTTTAGTGACCCAGGAGGCTTTTCCTGCTTCTGTGCTGTGTGTCCCAGTGTTCCCAGTTGGACTCTTACTGTTGACGCCTCACTGTCCCCAGTCAGGGACAGCAGTCTGCCAGGAGAGACTGGCAGCTGAGTGCAGCTGCTCTGCCTCCTCAGAGGGAGCTAGCTCACTGCTGCAGCCATTGCTTGACTTCTGCTGGGAGATGTGCTTGCCTAAAATGTTCAAAATCATACTTGGTACAAGATTGATAAGGGAGGCTAAGCATTTGTTTTCCTCCCATTTAAAAATACAGTTCCAAATATGATTTTGAACGTTTTAAGTATATTGTACAGTAGATGTTTCATGAAGATGTATGTGATGCTGAAAAAAATCTCCTGAAACTTGAGAATATTTCTGATTCTCACACATCAGACTTTGGGTTGAGGGTCTTGCCATCTTTAGCTTGTCCACTTACCTTTCCCCTTCCACTTACGAGAAAGGGGAAAGCGTTACCAGCTGTGAACTTATCATACAGAGATGAAGGGGAAAAATACAAGAAATTCTATCTCCATTGTGGAAATAAAGGGGAAATTGGGTTCTTCTGAAATTCCTGTAATTGAATATTTAGTTTTCAGTGTTTTTCTGAAATTACAGATAAAAAAACAGTTAAGAACCTCTTAAATAGACTTCTTCAGTCTTTCTTGAATGCCTTTTCTTTTTTACTTTTGAATGATTTAAAATAAACCTCTATATAATTAGTTAAAACTGAGGGTGAATTTTGTGTGTAAGATCCCCAAACTGCTATTGAAACTGCCAAAATAAAGTAACCATTGCAAAGAAAAAGTTAGTCAGGAATATCATGTCAGTTGTGACAGGTGGAATTTGTGAAGAAATCGCTAAACCACAAAGTAGTGCAATCTCTGGCCTCCTCTTCTGTGAGGTGTGTTGGGAATTATATGAAGCAGATGCTCAGTGTGGAAATAACTGGTCTGGTTTTGCTTTAAGATGGAAATACTTGTTGGACAAATGCTAGATTCCTTTCACTTACAAGGAAACCAGAAATTATCTGCTCTGTATTTTATTGTAAATATTTTTCCATAATTATTTAACGGTGCTTCTATGTATTATTTTACTTTAGTGACCTGTTGTTATTGTTTCTGTATTGTTAATTGTTTTGGTCATGGTTAATTGTTCATTATTCACATGATTTGTTTTTGTGCATGCTGCCTGTGTATTACACACATTCTCCATTTGTTTTGACTTCCACAGCCAGAAAATGTTGTCCTGACTCTTCAGGTAATGTCTTATGGTAGATGTACAGCTTTGAAAAGAAACTAACCATGTCTGTATGCACTACTTCTATTAAAACATCCATAAGTATTTTTAATGTTATTTTAAATAGTGTCCTTCCATCTAACCTATTTTAAAATAATTTAAGTTGTCAAATAATTTCAAAGTGTTCAGCTAACTAGAAAACAGTAATTCTTTTGCAAAATCTAGCCAAATTCTTCTTCCAAGCATCTAGTTCATATTCTTCAGAAAGGATAACCGCTTTTAACCAATGGTTAGTAACAATAATAAAAAAAAATAGGTTTCATCCTAGAATTGGTAACTGGGTCAGAAATTTGCAACTCTGCTAATGGTGATGGCTGCTGTATTTGGATCAGTTGGTAATTAGGGATTGTGAGGAAGGGCATCAGCAAAGCTGGAACTGGAGCATGATTGATAGCTTGTGAGAAATTGTAACTTAATTTGCAGGACAATATGCAGCCTCAATTTCATCCTTTTACTGCCAAGTTGCCCTTGTGCTGGTGGATTTGTAAAACAGAAGAGGACTCAAAGTACCAGTGTGAGAATTAGTTCTCCTAAAATTGGGAAAGGAAAGGGGAAGAGAGATTTATCAGGGAAGAAGGACCACTGGAGCGTGCCCACGCTGTGCTGTCTAGCTCTGTGCGCAGACACCTGCCTGATCCGGTTTTGGATGTGTCGCCTTGTGTTTGCAGCAGAGGGAAACGGCACGGCCAGCTCGCAGCTTGTCCCCTGGAAGCCACGTTGCCTTGCATAGGGCTGTGCCAGAGCTGTCTGGCCCAGCTTCTCGGTCCTGGGGCACTTGCTCTGCTTCCAGCATAAAAGCTAGTTAGGGTATTGCATTGCATCGTTCCCTTTCACTCCTTCCAGCTTTTGAAAGCATCCTTTTAATTGCTGCTGCTTTGCTGTTTGGCAGCAGAATAAATGTCTTTACCTGAGAGAGCTTAAAATCCACTCCTTCATGTTTTCCAGTCCCTAAGCAGTTTTAACTTCAGCAGTTTGGAGAAACCTCTGCCATTGCAATCGATAATCCAGTGAAGTACTTCCCTTTGCGGTTCATACGAATCTTTTTACTCATAACTGATTGAAAAGGAGAACAAGCAAAGCCTCCCTCCCCGCTCCCAGATGAAGTGTTCATCCAGTCAGCCTTGCTGACGTTTTTGGAGCCTTTTTGGAAACAGATGTGAGAAACAGTAAATTTGTGGTCTGGGAAATCAAATGTGTTCATTTTAATCCTATTTCCATTGCATTGATTCACATTTGTTTCTTGTGAGCAGATTTCTCTCTTAGCACTCACTTCTGTAGTTTACCTAGCTAATATTCTAGCTAAATAATTATTAGCTGTAAGTATCTATAACGTTATTTATCTTTTTGTTAGAAAAGTTGTCAATTATTGACGCAACACACCAAGTCCATAACCTTGGTAACTTAGTAGATGGTTTAGTCTGTAGTTTGATTTTTAATTATTTGCTCTATATTGATTGCAGTTACTGTGTGATATCTGCTATTACCACTATTTTTGTCTGAATTACAGGCCATCTACTATGAAATCGGTTTTATAGTCTCCGCAGCCTTGGGATTGCTATTTATTTTGTTACTGCCTCTTGTGGGACTTTGCTTCTGTATGTGTCGTTGCTGTGACAACTGTGGTGGGGAAATGCATCAAAGACAGAAGAAAAATGCTGACTGTCAGAGGAGCTGTTTTGCAACATTTCTTTTTGTTGCTTCTTTAATAATAAGGCAAGTGTAATAAAGAGAACAATATGAAGCTTGGTATAGCACTAATTTTGCAGTGTCATATGACAAATAATGCTACTGTATTAGCCTACGAGTGCAGAAATTATTTTATTAGACTAAGTGATACTATTGCTTATGAAAGAAAATGTGACTGCATTATAAAAATGCTACTACCACTGCTATCCACAGGTCTTTATGTACTCACTTGAGAGGAATGTAGGTGTGAAACAAAAAAAAAGAAAATGAAGCTTGAATTTGGCAAATGAATTTTTGCCAGTCTCAAAATGGCAATTGCAGAATGTTACGTTAAACTTACGAACATAAGGTACTGTGTCCTACGTTCAGTTACCATTCCATAAAGAACTTGAGGTAAAACGTACTGGTTTGTTACTGATAGTGTAGTAGTGGTGAGAAAAGCAATTGTATGACCTCCTTCAGTATATGCTGTCCTCCAGATTTTCTTACGAGTTCGAAATAATGGGTTTTCTTTTGGGCATTGAGTTGTTTAAACTATGCATGCCCTCACTGTGAAATCCTGGAGTTTGGAGACATTTTTGCGCTATTGGTGTTAGGAGCATACTCCTTTTCTGCGCTGGGTGTGTAATGGGTAATGAGGGACTATGATCAAGACTTTTCCCTGTAGGTGCTTTCAAAATACATTGTTTGCTTTCAGGCTATTTTCCTTCAACTTCATATTTTCACCTGCCTACTATCCTTATTTTGTGATTATATTAAAAAGATAAATTAAGTCTTTCAATTTGTGCTGTGTGACTGTTCAGTTAGCTGGGACTTACTTTGTCACTTCACTGTAATCTAGAAATTTTTTTCTTTTTATTACTGTTTCTCATGACAAATTGAGGCCTTGCCTATGCTCAGATATAGGCCATGCTGGTAGCAGGTATGGGAACACGCTCTTTTCTCCCAGGCACCACTAACAAACATGACACTTAAGTATTCTGAAGACCAGAAAGCCAAATGGTATTGTAGGTGATAGGTACATCCCTGCCATGATGACAGGACAGAGGTTCTTAGTAGTACAATGGTGCCTTGAAGAAAGTAAGTTATTGAATTACCTTTCAGCATGCTGAAAGTGAAGGTAGCTCACAGAGCTTGCCAGCTATCTTTATACCACGTTGTAGATGCTGTGTTGCTGGATGCTATGTTCTGGTTATAATGGCTGAGGAATGTTGCCTGTCAGCAGAGAAATTAAGAGATCGCTCCCCTTCTTGATCTCTAACTCGTATGTTTGCTGCCAGCTATTTTTGTGGTATTAAGCACACCCAGCATTGGCAAATGCTTCTTCCCAGGTCATGACTGGCAAATCGGTGACACCTAGTAACATGCTTTCTGGGACTAGGGAAACTGCCACTTTAACTCATCCTTTTTTTGCCTTTTCTGTAAGACATCAGGAGTATTAGGTGCTTACCCTAAGGGAGGGGTTTGCTTGAGCTCTGTCTGCAGGTTTCCACAGGTTGAGATAATCTCTTATGACTCCTGGGCTAAGTCTCTAATGCTGTGAGTGCTGTGCAAGGCAAGATAGGGCTTTACAAGGCTAATATTACTGACCCCAGCCTGATGGAGTGCTCGGGTCTCCAATATGCCTCTGTACAAAGCAGGATTCCACTGCCCTTCTTGGATCTTCTTTCACAAGAGAAGAGAGGATGCCCTGCCTGGAACTATTTAAGCTCATGTCAGCTTGCTTACTGCTATGCTGAAACACTAAGTTTCCTTGTGGATTTATTCTCTACTTTTCCCCCGAGTTACCATGCAATTTCAGCTTAGGTAGAAGATTTACCTGTAGTTGTTCTTCTCAAAATCATACTTCTCAAGGACTGCGCCACAGCTGAATGCATAAGCTCTGACAATAATCAAAAGAGTTTAGTCCTCTGCAAGTAAAATGCTTATGGCTACTTGCCATAAGAAGAACCAGAGCCAAAAGAAGAAAAACTTGAATGATCTCCGCTAATACGGGGTTACATCAAGAGGTGCTGTGAAATCACTAAGATGGGTCCTCTTATCGTTCGGGTATAGTTTAAAGTTCATGCACGGGGCCTCCTTTGGGAGTGTGTCTCGCAAACCCTTCCTAGGTGACTGGAACGCCGTAGACTCCTTCAACTGCTGTGCTGCTTCAGAAGATGCATTTAGCAAGGCAGGCATCCATCTGACTACCCTGAACCCACGCTTCTGCCAGTGCAGCTTTGCTCTAAAGGCCCTCCAGTGGAATGTATGTGCAGACAGCTGCTGGAGGGAATGGGAAGGATTTCTAGGGGGTGGACTCCTTCAGGATTACCATCTTAAGTGTATATTCAGCATCTTTCTCCTCCCTTTCTCCTCCCTCTCTCTTGCAATGCCAGCTATTCTGGGATTCTTTCAAAGGATCAGAACTTGGAAGAGCAGGAAGCATGAGCCTATTTTTTTTTTTTTTTAAATTAAACTTTTTATTTTTTCAGTCCTTGGTATGGAAAGATGGGACCAAACTGTCTTTCCTTGGCTGGGAAGGACATCAAATGCATGGTAGAGAGTATTAGTAGGGGAAGGGCTCGCAGTGCGGAGCTTACAATAGAGCGTGTATATAGGCAACAGCTCTTGAAAACTCTAGTAACGTGGGGATGGTTTTTCTGTGTGTCAGCATGCAAGTTCATACTGACATGTATATGCTGTTAATGTAGATTTTAGAAGATTTTAGCTAGTAGATTTTAATTATGAGGAACATTCTTTCTTCTCACTTTTCCTTTGATACAGTGCTCTGGTAATTAGGATGAGGTTTTAATACTAAGTTTACTGCAATGATGTGTGAATGAAATACAAAGATGACAAATTATTTTTTTTTTATTTAATAAAAAAAAAAAGCTCTACCTAGATCTGCTCTCTGAAGGTGGGGTCATTGTGGGAAGTATGCTTTCCTCAAGGAGAGGTATAAGAAACAAGTCAGACGTGATGACGTACACAGTTGTTTATCTTGAAGTAAATAAGCCTTAAGTGTGTCATTTTCCAGTACATGCACTTTGTGCTTCAGCTATTTCTTTTGGTAGATTGAGCCAAAAATACATACAGTGGGTTTGATAATTCACAGTTTTTATACATGAATGTTACTCTACAAAGTAGGATTCTATTGCTAAAGAGCACAGGATGTAGAAATAATCTAACAAATAGATAGCCGAGTAGGTTTGCTATTCCAAATTTATCATTAAAACAATTACTTACTTTTCTTCAAAGGTTAACTGAGAGTTTAGGGACAGAGACCTGCTATACATCTTATTTCCTAGTCATCTGCAAGCTTAGGCAAGCGCGTGTTTTCTCTGCGAAAGAAACGTAATTTCATTAATTTCTGCACATCATAAAGGCAAGGAAGGGGCATTTGATTTTTAAGAAGGCGTACATTATTGCAATGCCAAATTTAATGCTGGTGATAGAAAGTGTCCTGGCTATTAGATAGAAAAAACACAGTCAGTTTTCTGTCTTTCCAAGAGAGCTTGTGTTGTAAGTTCTTTCTTGAAGTTGTGGATGTTATTATGTATGAAGTTAGGGAAAGCCAGGTCTGAAGGAAGGTGATGATAACGTGGTATCTTGGCAAGTACCTCACACAGGCTTCATAGAAGTCTTCTTGGCTTTGTGAGGTTGGTAATATGTGTTGTTCAGAACCTGGGAATCAAGGTTATCTGAAAGAACTGGTGAAAAAGTTGGTACAGAAATCCCTAGCCTATTATTTTCTTACATTCATTAGCTAGTAGTGAGGAAGGTGACATTCTTCCAATATGTAAATCTGTTCGGGGTTTCTGTTCTGTGACTTGAAATTTTTTGCAACCATAGCTAAAGGAAAAGCTTGGGTCCCTCTCTGCAACTGGATTAGTAACATTTTTATCAGTCTCTGAAACCTGACAAGAAATTGAGTGTGGAGTATCTGACTCCTGAAGAGACTGTTTAAACAGTTCTCTAATCTGTTGCAAAAAAAGCATGTCCTTTTTATTCCTGCTTTATGACTTTCTCCTTGTAGCTGCTTGTTGAACATTGACTCAAGGCTCAGTTACGTAATAAATAGATTATTTTTTTTTTCCTCTCATGTTGTGTGTTTGTTTAGTTACATTCAGAATGTAGTCGCAATTGTTCCCAGTGCCTTGTAGGCTTAAAGCATCTCCACTATCTTGTTTCCTCCCACTCCTTCCATGTAGGAGACTGAAGAGAAAAATGATCATGCTGAAGTCTTACAAAGTACTGTTTTGTTAGCTTCCAGTTGACCTTTCTGCTCTGTGAGCGTAACATTGAAAGGACATAAAAACGTGGCTGTCCAAAGAACAAGGATGTTGTTATAAACTCCGAACCTCAGAGTGATACCCAAATGTTTACTTTTCCTGATAGCTTGAGATAGTTTGTCTTCTGATGTAAAAAAAAAAAAAAAAAAAGTTTTAAAACCAGTTACCATCACTATAGAGTGAAAAGAAATAATATATTGCATGTGTCCAAAATGAAACTGATTACTTCTGCTTATGCTGAAAGTTACTCAGTTTCTTGGCATTTCATGCATTCTGAGTTCTCATTCCATGGATGGTAGCTGATGATAATGGCTGCTCGAGTGTTGGTCATAGTGGAAATAAAATTATGCCATTTGCTGTTAGTAGTAAGATAAATGGTGTCCCTTTGTTCATTAGTGACTTTTGGGAAGGTAGTTAATAGCCAGTTTTGAAGACAGAGCTGTGAAATTTTGGCTAGAGAAGCAACCACTTCATGTCAAACTCTGTTATCCTGTTCTGAATATTTTTGGATATTGGGAAAAATGTTAGTGAAGTGATCCTAATAAATCAGCACCTGTAGCATATAGTCTTGCCATCTCTCCCTGTATCATGCTCTGAAATCAGAGTTTTCCCACTGTGAGAGTATTTGTCAGAGCAGCAAAAATTCTTGTACTTGAGACCAGTTTCACTCGGAGAACAAGCCTTTACATTGTTTGGGAAAGCTAAAATAGGAAAAGCAAAATGAAGACAGAGATTTGGGTTTGGATCACTGATAAGAGGAGATGAGCATCATCAGGGTGTTTGTTCCTGTCTTGCCAGGATACGCAAATCATGTTATTTTAGGTACCCATTTGCTCTTCACCATCTCGTTTCTCATTTATGTGGCTGTATTATGTCTTCCTTTGAACATACATTCTTTGGAGCAAGAATTATACTTACCCTATATATTTTGCCCCACAGAGAGCCTGGTATGAGTTTTCTCTAAGTCTCATTTAAAAAATACTAGTATTGAGGTCGTCTTCACCCCTGCTCGGGAAGTTTTGACAGTCTGGGAGGGGTACAGTGCCATTCCTGTTAGTGACTGCCGCCTTCTGTCATTCGGATGTCTGTAATGGCCTTTCAGGGTACTGCCTTTGTAGTAATTGAGCTGTTGCACTACAATGCAAAGTAAGAGACCGAACAAATGTGCCATCCAGGAATCGCCTGTAATGCACCTGACTGCAGCCTCTAGGCAGTCTTTGCCCTTTGGGGATGTGTCCTGCCTGTGTTGAGGGGATATGTGTTGTCTGCCAGTTAAATCTGCAGAAAGTTAGTGCTTAACCCATCAAGTGGGTTTATAGTCAGCCTGCTTTTGAGGCTATTGCCATCTGGGGGTTACTCTTGATTTTTCTGGTGCTTGTCTGAAAGGTTAGCTGTTGTGAATGTGAGATGTTTAAAAACAAAAAGTCATCCTTCTGTTTAAGTCTATTTTACACCTAAACAAAAAAATAAGGATCATGTATGCTAAGAGAGCTTTTGAAGCCTCTCATGGGGCTTCTAATTGCCTTTTTACTTACTGTTTGTGCAGATCTGCCATGCTGTAATTAGAATTTTACAGTGGGGAATGATCAAATAGAAAATAATCAGCAGTCGTGCTGACTGGAAGTCTAGCTCACTTTCCACGTTTTGTTTTAGTATGAGGAAATGCGTATATATTATTCTAGCATTAATAGGGACTATTCATGTGCTTTTAAAGATCTGTGCAATTTATGTAAATAAATTGGGCCATTGTCAGTAAGTGTTGCTGAAGTTTTTAAATGTAAAATACTACTTTTCACAATTAGCTTATGAGCATTTGCTTGTAGCTCTGTCAAGGTTAATGATAACTTGTAAAAGAGCCTAACATTTCTCATACAATTTGCCTAGGCTATACACATTTTCTGACAGTATCAATGCAAATGGATAAGTAGCTGTACATTAATAGCTTCTGAAGACTTTGGGTTAACATCGCTTTTTCCTTCCTTTTTTTGAATTAGTAGTACAGTATCGGCCCTTACGGTCAATTCCTCTACTCTGCCTTGTGGTGCATGTGAGAACTTGTAGTAAGAAAAAGAGAATGAGTAAGTTTATGGAGACCTTTATTTTAATAATGTTGACTCTTTTTGCTGTAATTCTTTGGTTCTGTTTTATGTCAGAACGGGCGTTTACAGTAATAAAGAAATATCTATTATCTGTATTTTTTTGTAGTGTTGGAGTGCTCTGTGCATATGCTGCCAACCAGCATTTAACTAACCAAGTCCGAGGAGCAAAGAAACTGGTTAACAGTAATTTTAAAGATCTGAAAATTTTCCTTAACGACACTCCAGCGGTAAAGATTTTTTTCTTTATGGAGAATGGGGGTGGGAGGGAAGAGGTGTAAGTAAGAAGTATTGCAGAAAATAATTGTTTCTTTCTATTTGGTATAAATCACACCTGCAGTATTTTGTTTATTCTTTGTGTGTCAGTCTCACGAAGTAAAATAAATGACGGAAGATAAGACATTTTCACACAGCAGTAAATGTTTGGGAGTTATCCTGGTGGATCAGCATTCTTTGAGCAACTTTTGAGCTGTACTCCTGGAATATGCCGCAATGATGCTTGTAGGCCCCTATCCTCCTACTGAACTAGTGTAGATTGCTAGTGGAAGATGAATAATTTGGAAAAATAAGGTTTTAAAAGGAATACATATTAAAAAAAAAGATATTACATGAAAATTTGGATTCCTTGTTACTCTTTCATGTTTCCTTGTATTTTGGACTTACTTGTCCAGAAGTATTTTGACTGTTTTTTCTTTAAACAAGTGTCATACTGTGCCACACCGAACAGGAAGGGTTCTCTTCTCTCTAATTTCGGACTTTCTTTAGAGTCCCAAAAGCAGTGCTCTGCGTATCTTTTTTGCATTGAAAGAAAAAAAGAAATGCTAGTAGGGAAGACTTGTGAACTTACCATGTACAAATTTCAATTCTTTATGGATTAAGAGGAAAAAGTCCAATGGTCCTATTACCTTGGCTTTCACTAATTTTAAATAATTAAATTTAATTAATCTGTTTTACTTCTACATGACTGATAAATTAAAAATAGGCAGAATTCACACAGTTATGTGGGATCCATGAGCATGATAGCATCCCAGTCACAGTAACTCTGGGCTGGTTTTCTGTTGACAGGACTGTATGAGAACAGGAGACATCTGGGGGATGCCATTACATGTTTCCATATCTGGAGTTGTTCCCTATACAATTATTCATTTGTGCATGGTGTTTTGACAGTCCGGTGATGGGGGTATATGGCAAGAAGTGGAGTCACACCAACAATCTCTCTTGAAACAGAGTGGCTTTTGTCAGTCTGGAGCTGACTCAAGGCACAGGAAGATGTAATCCAGTTGCATCAGAAACCACTAGACTCCACAGCACACTGAGGGCTAACAATAGGAAACATCAGACTAGATTATCTGTTACGTAGAAGTAACTATCTTAATAGAGGAAAAAAAATAGATGCTAGCTAAAAAGTTAATAAAAACGCCTTAATTACTGCATTTAAAAGTGTCCGGACTCAAACACTTGTGCCAGGGGTTCCTTAAAGTCTCACTTAGGTAGTAGGTTTGTAGTTTCTATGCAGGATTATTAATTTTTCTTCTTTAGACCTGATGACACTTAATGATGCAGTCATCAGATACATCTTCTAAGTCATTTTGTCAGACAAGGTATGTGTGTGTCATGTATAGACACACATTTGTAAGAATTCCTTGAGGACAGGAGAAGGACTTGAGCTTCTTGCAAAAGTTGCAGAATCCAGCTAATTGGCTATAAAGCTCTGAAATCCTAACTGGTGTCCTTGACTCATCAGTATGAGGTGTACAGCATATAAGAGGATTTGTAAAATGAAGTCACATGTTAAGAGTTCATGTCATAGAAGATTTGCAGACTATGAGTATTGAGTGATAACACTATTAGTTACACAGAATCGCCTTTTGTCTGTGACATTGCTGGAGACAATGCAAAACCCGTAGCCCTGCAAAATTTTAATCATTAGGTTGACCTAGGAAGACAAAACGAACAAACAAACAAACAAAAATGTACCTACAGCCTTCTTAGTAGGAAACACTCAATTTTTTTTTTCCTTTTTTAGAAAAAGGACGTCTGCCTCATACTTTGTCATTTAATTACATCCACTGCTGTATGATCCATAGGTTGGATTGAGGGTGTGTTTTCGTCTGTTATTTTTTTCTTTACTCCATGGAAAGTTTGAGACTGCAAGGCAGATACGCTTTGGTACACATTTGAGTCACGTTTAAAATTGGAAACCCATTTGTCAAGTGTGTTAACTTTTGTGTTACTTTAACTCAATTGGGGTAGGATTTGTAATGCATTATTTTAAACATGCAGAAATCAGTGAAGGTTATGTAACATTTTTTCAAGATTAGTATAGTAAGATTTCCACTTGGCATGGTTCTTTGATAGCCTTTTGTCCAAACCCAGGATCTGGTGATAACTAAGTTGCTGTTTTATATTGTTAGAGTGTCTTGGTAGAGCTCAAGTTGTGAAAGGGCCAAACCCACCTGGGGGTAAGGAAAACCATTTGCATTAAGACAGAGCAGCCAGCTCCTTTCCGCAAGAGAAGTTCTGAGAGGCTGCCCAGATACAAGCCAGTCTTGTTTGTGAATTGCTTCAGAATTATCACCCCATCAACTTGCTGCATGTCTCTCTGTGAAGGAGGAACTAATGCCACTAGAAAATCAAATAACAGACATGAAGACATGCAAAACCTTGCTCGCCTGACTGACTTGAAGCTTTCATAAGGCCGCAGTTCCTGCTACTTAACACTTTTAAGCTGAATCATTTGCCTTCAAGATGTTCTAATTAAGTAGATTTCCCAATTAAACACATCTTTTATTTTGTGCAGTTCTGCCAAGCAAGTTTTAAAATACTAAGTTAACTAAAAACAGTAGAGAGTCAGGATTTTGGGGGTTTGCACAAATATTTTGATTGTTTCAAAGTGGCAGTTTGACTCATTATTTAAAAGCATTAATTTTTTCCAATTATTTTAATAGGTGTTTTATCATCTTCTTTTCAGCAAATTGATTACTTGGTGAGCCAGTACAACACAACTAAGGATAAAGCACTTTCTGACCTAAATAGTAAGTACTTCGATTTAAAGGGGGTTAGTGATGTATATTTAAAGACTTCAATAAGATGATGTAAATAGCTCATAATGCAAAGTGAAACTTTTATTTATGAGAATATGGTTTTCAAGCAGAAGTGCTGTTCTCAGTGGTAAATGAGACTAAAAACTAAAATTCTTTTCACATAAAATGTCTCAGAGCGGGTACAATGCATATTATTTCCTGAAATAAAAGTTTTTAAATTGCTTATACAGTGCATCAGGCTAATATTTTATTTTTCTTTTTATAGGTCAGTAACCACTAACAGTGATTTTTTTAGAATATTATTCCTCAGTTTTGAACTGTGGAGCCAGATATCAAGGAACAGAGCTACTAGCTGTTTTGATGGTTCCGATGAGTGAGAGATCTCTGTATTTGCTTATTTTTGTTGTTAGACCTTTGTCCTCTACTCAGCTACAAGTTGATGTATAAGCTTATCTTCTTTCTAAAGCTGCTTAACATATTTGCCATTTTCGAATGAGCAGTTGAAAAGCAGGAGATAAAACTTAAAATACAACTGCTGCACTTTCCCCTTCAGCACAGTTGCAATACGAGGCATCACCTTTTAAAGCTCTCAGTAAACAGAAACAACCAAACCACTGGTTTTTTTTTTTTAATTTTTTATTTTTTATTTAAGCATCACTTTCCAAAACTGATAATAGAAAGGACTGACCATATCCAGTGCAGATTAGAGTTCAAGATGCATTGTTAGCAGGTGTTAATAAACGTGTACAGGTCTGCATTTCAGACTGAAGTGAAATACAGAACTACCAAAACCTATTTTAAACAGGATTGTTGCTGGGATCAAACTATGCAACTGTGGCAGCATGCCACTTATAACTTGACTTACCATGCCCAGAATCTATGCTTCTGTCTAGGTTTAAAACGTATTTTAAAGGTAGTTTTTAATGCAGCCAGCTTGACGTACCCTGGAGGTCAATGTGTCTTGTCTATATGACTACTAATGCACATTGAGTGTGCTTGCGAAAGTGGTAGTAGCAGTAGTTAAGTAGTCTTCCTACTTAATTCTAGGCAGGAACACTCTAGTCTAAAAAAAATGTGTGTCATCTTTAAGTCTGTAATAATAACAATAACAATAATTTGACATCTGCATTTCAAGTACTAGCTTGTAGCTTCCCAGGTACTCCAAACTGAAATTTCAAATTAAATATTTATTTGTTCTCAATGCCAATTTAATATGTTAGTAAACAGGAACCTAGCTGGATCTGTGACGAGAATGGTCATCAATAAAGATAGATAGCTTTTATTTTCTTAAAATACCAGAATTAAGTGTGTGATACCTGGGGACAAAAGGATTTTATTCTAAGGGAATCAACAGTAGCATAAACCTCAAGAGAAATGTAGATGAGTTCAGTTTGCCCACCCTAAGGACATTCTGAAAAGTGTTTTCTGCTTTATAAAAATTCTCATCCCAAGCCAGACATGACAGTGCTGACAGTAATGGATGCTTCTGTACCGTGCAGTATTCCCATCTCATCGAGAGCAAAAAAAACCTCAAAAAGCTGCTTACCATGATCTGAAAATGGAGGGGACCCAGGAACTACCCAAAGGATATGTTACATTAAGATGCTTCACGCAACTGTGCTTGGTGTTTGTCTTCTTGCTGAAATAAGCTTCATTTCTGTTTGTGAGCAGGGAGACAGGAGGGTTTGGAGGTGGGGATAGCTATTGGTAAGAGTAAAGCCAGCGCTGTGAGCATCAGTGCTGAATGCTCTGTGTGAGGGAGCAGGGACGGGAGACACGTGCTTAACACGCTTAAGGGGTTTCAACAGAGATGGCTGACAGGTCTGGGTTGTTGGTGACCTTGACATGGCTGGATACACGAGGAACAGGAGAAAGGAAAAGAATCCATTTTCTGGCTTCTTTTGCACTACAAAAACATAGTGTGTAGTGAAGAAGTATGCCACAAAATTTCTGTCCAGAAGCTGGACCTCTTTAAGGTAGTGTGGGAAAAAAAAATCTGTTTCCAAAAAAGTAGTAAATGCAATGAAATACATATTTTGGGGTTTGTTGAAAGGTTATGTGGCTTTACCTGTATGGCCAAGTGTTAGTGAATATTTTCCGCTATGTTTTGATTTACTGCTTTCATTTATAGGCCTATAGCTAGCTAAAGGAGAAGCATGTTCCTGTGTTATCTTCTGTCACTAAGTTCTGACTGTCAGGCCTTGGAGAAACTTTAATAATATATGTATACTTTGTTAAGTAACAGTCTGATAGCACCTACGCTAAGAGGTAGTTTAAATTGAACTAGTGTGTAATGGGTTTTTTTAATCTCTCCGTACTACAGATGTTGGACCTTTGCTTGGAAGTAGAGTTCAAGAACAGCTGGGAAAAGAAGTACGTCCTGCACTTGATGCAGCTTTGACAATGGCAGGAGGTAAAAATGTACATATAGTTGTATTAATGTTCTGTTGCCATGGTAAGACAGACATCGTCTTTCTAGTGCACAGCATGGGATGGCTTTATGCAGTACCGTGATTCAATTTACCGTTTTTCTACATGCCTTGATGTTTCTTTTAAACTGAGGATTTCAGATATTTTAAGGTTTATAAATACATTTAAAAACTAAATCAAGATTTATGTGCTATTGTTGATACCTAGTTTTAGCAGTCATTGAAGAGAGATGAAATCCGAATTCCCTACTCCAGGTTGTTGTCCCTTTCCATTGAATATAAGGGAGACTAGGAAAACTGTGCTTTAAGAGCTGTCCATAGGTCTTTGCAGGTTAGTCTTTCACAGGTCAGGGAATGAACATACAATGACCTTGTCCTGTACCCTGCCAAGCTTATTGTGAGAGTGCTAACCATCATTTCTTCATTGTAGCTTTGAGTTTAGTGCTGCTCATGCTTAGTTCTGTCTCCCTTTAAAGAAGATATACCTTTATTGTTTTTTTCTGTTTAAGGCTTTTTTTCAGGAATCAGGTACAGCTTATAGAGCAAAGGGAAAGGCCTCTGTGAACTTGAGTCACTTTGGTTTTTTTACCCATGAATTCTTTCTCATTCACTCGTGTCATCATTCACCTTTTTTGCTTTATTTCTCTTATTTGTCTTGAAGTCAAAGTGGAAAGGGCTATCAAAGGTAAAAACCACGGTAAAACCTTGTGTTGTGTGAAGTGCACTTTATTTTTGTAACTTACGTATTTTTAGTTGTATCTGTGTGGTTTTTTGTCTACTAAACACCTGTTCAGTGTTTTTTTGTTTGTTTGTTTGGTGTGATTGGGATGAAATCTAAAGCCAGACAGTGTTGAATACTCATTAATGCTTGGCTGATGCAATAGCCCTTTCATCTTGCAGCTACATAATTTGTGAGTTGGATTATAAACAAAATATTGAAAATACTGTTTTGTGGATACAGGCTTTCTTTTAATTTCTAATGACCAAGTGTTAAAGTTCTTTCCTGGAACCATTGAGTAAGGAGAGGTAGGGAAAGGGTAGAAAAGAGTAATCTAGGAAGTGGATAGAATCTCAATAAAAATAGCTTGAGCACATTCATTTGTAGGAAAATGTAAGTGATGTATTTCTATGTGCAATAAATGTGTTCTGTGCTAGAGGTTTTTTTCTGGGAGGGAGGCAGGGTTATTTAAATCAGTATTGTTAAGAATATAAAAACATTTACGCATGTGCACTTTCTCTTTGTATCTGTATCTATAGACTGGTTTCTAACTAAAGGTTTTTTTAAAAAACTTGCAGCCATCAGAGAAACAAAGGAAGCCCTGGAAAATGTGAGTGTCTCTGTAGAGGTTTTGCAGGAAGGAACGGAGAGGCTTCATGCAAACTTGACAGATGTTAAAATTCATCTAAGCAACACCCTCAATGATTCTGCATGCTCTGCAGCTCAGGCTGCCTCAACTTGCAATATCATCAGGAATTCATTAAATCAACTGAATATCAATGCCAATTTTAGTGGGGTAAGAGATTATTTTTGAGACTTTTACAGTGTGATTGCCTTGAATAAGCCCAGTAGTATCTGCAACTTAATGGCTCAGTGTGTGCTGTCACTTGTGAGATAAGTGACCTTCCCTTTTTCTGTGTTTCTGGGTAAGTCTAGTCACTGTTTTCCTCTTCTGCATAGAAAAGGATAAAATGTTTGTCAGTCAGCTACATTAAAGTGCTGCTCTGGGCAGTGAAATAATCTGCTCTCCCAAAAATGCTGAGGTTAAGCTTTGCTTTTGTACAGCAAAGGTTTCAGGAGTGTGCTAGAAAGATTCTACTACAAATCGTCTTTCTAGTTTCTTTACCCTCTCTCCTACCTTTGAAATGTTTAGTAAATTAGCAAGACTACTACTTTGATGTGACTCAGGAATACTTTTTGCTTCCTAGTTGCCAGGAGTGAGCTCACAGCTTGCGAAGGTCAATGATGTCCTTAAAATAGACCTTTCTAGTCTGGTTCAAAAGGTATGTTTCTTGACAGGCTTTTAAACTGTTAATTAATAAACTGGCATACTTGCTTATCACTTGTTTTCCCTTAGCTTTCTCAAGCAGAATTCTCTTGTTCCCACCTCATGTTACCTCATGGTGGATATCTCTCCTTATTATTCCATTGTTTGGCCAAGATTTAATATTTGAAAGTATGAATGTAGTGCTTTATATCCCCAGGATACTACAGACCAAAAATACGTTGCTAATTGCTTGAAAGAGCAATCCTCAAAAAACAAAAAGGCAGAAACACAGGATCTTCTAGCATGCCCTATATTTTTTGGTTCAAACTAAAGAAGAAAAAAATCCACACTCTCCTAATTAGTTGTGTTGCATTCCAGCTATTTTGAAATATGTCTTTCAAATTCTTTGTGTGAGTATTTGATATTAAATCTGGTGTGATGGACCTCATGTAATTTCTGTTAGTATTTTTGCAAGACTAGCCACAAAACACCATGACTTTCACCTAGAAAAAAATGGCTTAGTTTGAGCAGTTTAAAAATCTAGCAATCTGAAAACATTTGCTAGGAATAGAAGGCACTTTCTGAAACCAAAGGCGGTGTGTAGGAGGCTTAGACGACCCTGCCTGCTCCTGAAGTGATCAGGCCTGCAGGAAGTAAGACTTCAAGCATCCACTGCTGTGGCTTCTCCTTTCTGTCCAGATGAGCTACTGAGCTTGGTCCCCATGGTTTTAGACCCTTTCTTTCCCCTTCTTTCTGAAGAAAGCATTGCAATGTCTTTAGAGGCAGTTGGATTTCATTGTTTGTAATGTGTTTCATGTTAAGAAGGCATAGACTTGCAAAGAGGAGGTGTTTGACTGGTATGCAGTAACTCCTTTCACTTAGCGAGTCTTCATAAGTGTGTTCTCAGTTTTATAAGATAGATCTGACAGGCAACAGTACTATAAAGTTTGAGATAATTGTGACACATGTATATTTAAATTTAGTTTGTTTTTTTTTTTGTTAAGGAATATGCTGGAGATCAAACTGAATCTGAAATATACTTGAGTTCCTATTTTGCTTTGACCTTTTCTAATGTGCAGTGATAACAATGTATTTTTCATAGTATTACCATGCACGTTTTAGCATGTGTATGCTTTTATTCCTTGTGTAAAAGAAAAAAAATTGCAAGTAATTTGGCAATGAGAAACTTACTATAATTTTTCCAACTTTTATTACTAGGGTTATGCAGCATTTAATGATACTCCAGACTTAGTGGTGAATCAAACCAGGAACATTTTATCAGGTGAGGACAAACTATCTTTTCACTTTGATTGTTTAATTTTTATGTTTTTACATCACTTACTGATGTTTTTATTTTCTTTTATTGATAATATATTTTCTGGGCTAAAGATCATTAAAAATGGAAATGTAAAACTTTAACTTTTTTTTTTTAAATTTGGTGCCACAAAAAAACCATAGAAAGCAGTTGTTACTTAATGAGGACCCAAAGTTAAATCTATAGTGTTTTATGGAGGAGTTTTATTTGTTAGGCTTTTTACTGCTCAAGTAATGAGAAATCTTGGGATCCCAACTGCACACTGACTTTTTATCTTTATTTGGTTGAAAAGCTAATTTTCCTTGACCAATGTGTCTATGATGTACTTAGGAATGTGGTGTTAAAAAAACTGAACCTGCCTGCTGCTGTATTAAAATGTAGTGGATGGTGAAAGGGAGGTAAAAATACGCTTTAAGGATAATTTAAATGTCTGAATTGTTTTGTTACTTGGGCTTTACACTGTTACTTGGGCTTTACACTGTTACTTGGGCTTTACACCGTTACTTGGGCTTTACACCGTTACTTGGGCTTTACACCGTTACTTGGGCTTTACACCGTTACTCGGGCTTTACACTGTTACTCTTTGACAGTCCCTGCACACTTGACATTTGAATAAAATGTATAGTGTATGTGTACTAATCTCTTTTAATTTTTGTTCTTGCATTGTGGACCTGTTCTGCATATATAAACAGCTGTTCCTTGTAAGTTTTTCAGGGGTTCTGTGGGTTTTGTTTTGGTTTGTTTTTTTTCTCGGGGGCAAAGTGAAACAGTATGTATACAAGCATAGCATGCTGTGTGAACTTGCCTAAAAAGAGCCAGTTTTCCAAAACTGATGTTACACTTTTCATTAGGAAATCTAGTGCAGATTTACTCATTTTTGGTATCTGCTGATATGAATAACCACAGACAAGCCATCTTAATTAATCTATTTATAAATTGTTGGGGTTTTGTTTTTAGCAAAAACTGAGTTTGAGTTACAAGCAAAAAAAAAAGGTTTTCTAGTAAAGAATTGCATTTATTTGTAAACTTTTAAAAGAATGGTGTTTTGGTACCTGGTTGAATTTAGAAGTGTAAACATCAAAACAAACAGCCAAGAAACTTGTCCAGTTATTGTTTGAGGAAGAGGAAGGTGTTGCCTACTACCAAATAGCAACCTATAGTTATATATCCTGCTGTTTCAAGTATGTTCCAAGTTGAAAGAAGGGGAAGAGTAAACAGAAACTACATTTTACAAATAGACAATATGTATAATAAGTGAATTAATCATGTCTTTGTGTATCAAAATAGTGTGTATCTAAACTGTAAGTATAGGGTAGCATGTTCGTTCATAATTTGAGGGGAAAAAAATGGCTTAATTGATCATTATCTCAAGAGTGTTGCTAACTAATTGGAATGAATATATTTCAGTAGTCTTTTTTAATAAGATTGAAAATAACTAGTGTAGATTCTCAGTATAGGCTGTCTAATTTCTTTCACAGTGTCGTATTCCCAAGGGATGGAGTTTAAATAGATTTTGATCTTCTTCGTAAACTTCGTGGCTAATTGTCTTGCTCAGTGTAACCATTTGCAATATTACATGAAAAGCAAGATTTAAGCTGGCTAAATAAAAAGTGACACATTCATTATAACGAAAGGAAAGAGAGAACTCTGGCTCGACATCTACATCTTTCATCATTAAACTGAATGCTAAAAATAAAGTGTGCATTTTAAAATGCCATTATGTGACTTTGAAGCTCAATGTTTTTGTTGCCTGCTTGTCTCTTCCTCATGCTTGTGTTCATGGCTTGCTTGTTACATGTGGCAAATGGCTTAAAAGTATTTTATAATGCATACATGGAATGTAAATTTCTTCTATGAATCTATAACAGTGCAATATGCTTATTCTTTTAGATATCAAAAACGTGCTGGAATCCATTGGTTCAAACATCACTACCTTCACAAAAACGCTCCCTGTTCAGAAGATTTTAGCAGATTTGACAATATATCTTACACAGAGTGAAGCATACGTTCAAGATTATTTTCCAGTAGTGGAGCAGTACGATTTCTACAGGTATGTACAGGAAATAAGGCAGGAGTGACGTGCTACCTGTTGTTAATATTTTGTAATATTTTAATGTTCTATAAAGGCAATTAAACTATTAATGATGAACACAGTGAAACAAAGATGCTGTAAGGCAATTGTTTGTTACTGGCATTTTGGTAAAAGCCAAAACTGCAGCTAAGCAACAACAGGGTGCTGTTTCACTACAGAGCAAGAGGTAGTTTCTACTCTGTAGGCCTTCAGCTCCTTTTCAGGAAGGATAGACATAGGTAGATGTTGAAGATTTAATGCATAAAGGAATGGATTGTTTCACAGTGCCAGGCTGACTTCTTATTTGGGGCTCGTTTTTGCTGAGTTGCAGGTGAGTTGTGAGGGCATAGGACCGGAGAGGCCTTGAAGCCAATCCCTTTTTATTGCACCCTTTCTACCACAGAGGAGGAGTAGCAAGGATTCTTCTTCACACCTTGTAAATCTTTGCACACCTATGCTTGTTCTTACTGGTGTAGTACTTTGTCCTTGTGAATCCATGGGTTGATTGTACCTTGAGAAAAACATATTCTTCCTATTTGAGACTTGTGTGACTCCTGTAACTTAGTAATAATCTCATATTTTGACGTATAAAGCTTTTCATTTCATACCATTTAACTTTGTCCAGATTTAGTCATTTCAGTCCTCAGGCTCGTCAAGTTCTCCCTACATTTTGACACTTCAGTAGATCCTATAATCAATAATTGCTTCTTTGTGTCATAATCATTTTCACTGCTACAGAATAAGTGTGCTTTAATGCAATGTTAAATAAAAGTGAGCAGAAGACTGAACCTTAAGAATCTTACTTACAGCCTTACCTGTAGCCTATTTCTTATCTGCCAGTTTTTGTGGTGAGCCTTAATTTGACAAATATATCAATATTGTCTTTGAAGCTCAGGTTACATTTAACCAAACATATATTGCTTCATTCTGCTGCACTATGCCTCTGTTAATATGTATTTAAATTCAGAAAAGGGGAGAAATATCTCATCTACACAGCATTTAAATACCTGTTCTTGTCAAGCGTGACCTAGTAGTACTTCCAGTACAAATGAAACCAACAAGCCTGTAGTTGTCCAATTGTTTTCTATCCATCCCTTTCTTAATTACAGGTACATTATTTGTAGTTCTTAATAAGTATTCTTTTACGAATGTACCTGTCAGCATTAATGTTTTTCTTTATCTTTATTGGCTGTGCATATTCGTCACAATATTCCTTTTTCTGGTTCCTGCTTTCTTTCCACAAAGGTACAGGGAGGAGGAAAAGGAAGCTTAAGGAATATAAGCTGGGAGAAGTGATGATGAAAGGGAAAGGGAAGAGCAGAGGGAACTGGGAGAGGGTGAAAGGCTAGACTGAGATATAAAATGTGTTAATAAATGGATGTGCTCCAAATATGTGGGCAGATAGGACTGTTGTGTGGTTTAATTAATAAAAATGAAAGTTCAATTCCTATCTAAGATCTTTCTCCTGATGAAGTTCTGTTAACTGCTCCATACATTGAAAGCATTCCAGCAGAGACACAAGCCTAGTTTTTAATAGCCTTAAATACAGTTACTTACAATTACAAGCCTAATACACTGTGTGTGAAAAGTGGTAAGCCTTACAGTAAGAGCAATTATGTCCTTCATGCCCAGTGGCCAGTTGACTCTCCATTGCTTCTTGAATAAATTACTGTTTGAGCCTCCTCTGAGTCATTCGTTGCTCCACTTGGAGCAACTTTGACACTTCAGTACAGTCCACCTATGGTAACTGGGGTTGGGAACACCTCGTTTCGGTGATGTTTGTTCCCCAGCCCTTCAGTAGCAGCTGTTTGTAATCCAACAGTGATTATGTTCTGGCCCAAAATACATGCTAGTGTAGGAAAAGCATTTTTTTATTGCTAACATTTGTTGCTCAAACAAGTGGGCCAGTTGGGAATATAGTAGTGCCTGATGTATTCTGCAGGTCTCTAGTGTGTTCTTTATATAATAACCAAGCACTTTGGCTTTTATTCCTTAGGTGGCTGGGATGTCTCATTCTGTGCTGCATGGTGGTCCTGATTCTGGTCTTTTACTATCTTGGATTGCTATGTGGCACCTGTGGTTATGATAAACATGCTTCTCCAACAACCAGAGGCTGCATCTCCAACACTGGAGGAAACT
Source organism: Sagittarius serpentarius (assembly GCA_034782735.1). Lineage (NCBI taxonomy): Eukaryota > Metazoa > Chordata > Aves > Accipitriformes > Sagittariidae > Sagittarius > Sagittarius serpentarius. The sequence continues at coordinate 30,978,807 of JAVKLA010000053.1, forward strand.
TTCTTATGGCGTAAGTTTCACTTACTGGTAAAAAATAAAATAAAGGTACCTGTAGAAAGTTGGTTTTATTCTTTGAAGGACTTATGTATGAAAAGAACTTGTTTTGTTACCAATGTATGCTGAAAAAAAATAGAACAAAAGTAAACATTGATCTCAAGTACTTCCACTGAGGGACTTACGGATTTGGGGTTGCTGTTTCATTGAGGATCATAGCTGAAGGATAAAACCTATGAATCTACTGTTCTAAGGCGAGTGCTGTAGCTAATGAATTTCTATGTAAGCCTATTTGGAAATTACGAAAACTGGGAACAGATAATTGAAAATATAAAGGGAATTCATAGCTTTTTAGTACAATTAAGTGTTTGCTCGAAAGAAAAAAAGCCATGCAAGGAGACAAACACTTGACTTTCTCAGAGCACTGTGGGAGGTTTGGGGTTGCTCTTGGAAGTTCCAAGTGGTGGTTTAATGTCATTTCTGCTAGGTGCAAGAGACGGTTGCATCTGAAATCTGTCTAAAACTCTTCTGAGAGCACAAGGCTAGAGATTTGAATTTAAAAAAGAAAATTGTATGCTTTTGTGGCTCTTAAACTTAACTCTTAAGATTTTGCATGCCCAATGTGAGTGTGAGCATTTTAGATGCACTTTAGCTGAAGACTTTACCGGGTTGAAACGTGTAAGATGTTTCAGAGGGCAAGAACACATTTGGAAAACAGAAGTATTTCAACCATCTACCAGTTTTTTCATGTCTCTGTTACAGCTGCTAACTGTTGGCTTCACTGTTGCCCCAAGTATATATACTTTGTTCTTAAAAAGCAGAAACTTACTCAACTTTTTTTTTTTTTTTTCAGTGGTGTCGGATTCAGTTTTCTTTTCTCCTGGGTGCTGATGATTGTAGTGGCACTCACTTTTGTCACAGGTGGAAATGTAGAAAAACTGGTCTGTGAACCCTTTGAAGATAAAACTTTATTCAAGGTGAAGTTATTCAAGTTATTAAACAATGAATAGCATCCCCATGAGTCCCGATAGTCTTGTCAGTTATGTATGGCATATTATTTTTTATAGGACACTTCAAGTGAGTTTGGATCTGGTTTTACTTTCCCCTTACACACCAAACAAGATATTCATCCTTTCTTGGTTTAATTTGCTTTGCAGTATAAATACTGCATGCCTGCCTTCCTTTGGAGATAAATTTTTCTGTGAGTCAGCATTTCTTGGTGATGTGGAGCTTTAATATTCACTTTCTGCACCAGAGAGGTTTAATTTGCTGGTTTGCTTGTATTTTCATTAGTGGGTGATAAGCTTAGATGTGGGTATGTGTCAAAAGATTGCATATGAATTATAGTAACATCGCTGAATTTTGTTTTCTAGGTTTTGGATACTCCCTACTTACTAAATCAACACTGGAAAAACTATCTTTCTGGCATCCTGTTTAAAAATCCAAATATTAACTTGACTTTTGAAAAAGTGTACAGGTATTGAAGTTATGGTCAAGATTTAACACAATTTATACCTATTGGTTTTATGGTATCTTCCATGCTTCGTACTTCAAGCACATGCAAAAATCACACGTGTTCCAGAAGACATTCTGATTTTCTAGTGAATCACTAGCAAAAGCAATTTTCTCCTATATATGAGTTATTAGAGGTAGTCTTGGCATAGTATTGTGTAACGATATGAATTGAGCTCTTTAATAAAATATTTTGCATCTTTGAGACCAACAGACATTGTTAATTACTTGCTTTCTTATAGACTGATCTTCAAAAAAATATAGCCAGAACTTTTTTTTTAAAGGGCTGACTTTCTTAGAATATGAAAACATCGTTAATCATTCTCTTAACACTTGGTCCTCAAGGTGTCTTTTTGGCTGATGTATGTATTTTTATTTTTATAGTGATTGCAAGGAAAACAAAGGAATTTATACTTCCCTTCACCTAGAACACCTGTTCAATATCGATGAATTTCTAAATATTAGTATGGTAAGTAAAGAAAGTATGAGTGAGCGCATGATTATTTTTGAAGGCCGGAGAGGTGTTTGCTGTTAAACACAGTATAGCAAGTCTGGGTTTTAAGGGATTTTGTTTTTTATATACAATCCATCCTGCAAGAAGGCAATAACTGTCCATGCTAATTTGAAAGAAAAAACTCTATTTACAAATAAAGATGTTCTTTACCAGTCTCAGTGGGCCATGGAAGGTTTTCTGGTGTGCTTTTTTTATGGGTGCTGATAATAATGTTGGTTTTAATTTTGAAACTTGCATAGAAGGTTCAAAGTCTAGCATCTTCCAAAGGCTGCTGGTGGTGTTTAATGAGTCTTGCTCTTCATATAAATACCCTTCTTGGCATGTTCTCTTCTGCTTCCAGTCAGATTTATGTTCATCCAGGATATGATATGTTGTGCTCCTAAGAATGGTTCTGATTTCAGTGGGAAGGGGTTGAGATAAAATAAGATCTTTTCAGTTAAGCTGTAATAATACGACTGCACTGTCATTACATGGCTGTGCTAATTTTGGGGTTGCGTATAATATTGATCTTCATTACAGCAGCCCCTAGGGGATCTGTGTTCCGTTCTGCTAGGCACTGTACCCACACTTAATAATACAGTCCCTGCCCTAAATATTATACAATTACAATGAGCGGGGAAGATCCACTAAGAGGGAAAATTATTTTGAGTTTCCACAACAGACTAATGGTGGAGGCTGGGAAGGAAGTCAGGTTTCCAGATTCCTCATCTATTGCTCTGTCGCCTGTGCAGGACAGGTAACATTTTAGATTTGGGTGCCCATTTTAGATTTGGGTGCTGTGCCCGAAGACTTTGGGTAACAATAAGCAAGTCATCTTTAGTCACCCCTAAACATATTTAGAGAAGTCTCATCCAGTCCTGTGGCCAATACAGCAGACAGTGTCTGTCCTGGCCACAGCTGAGATACTGAATTCTCCACGTTTCCTTGATTAGGGCCAAGGGTAGAACTTAAAACTTTTAAGGATAACATTTCCTGGAGGGGAAAGAGAATTCTGTTTTATCTCAGTCTTCTCTTAGGAGGGATTAACATCTATTCAGAGAAGCCTGCTTAAAATGTAATGGAAGGCAAGTAATTCATTGGTATGAAAGATGCATAGGTAGGTTAGACCATGGCATGGCTAGGCTGTGTGGATACTGCAGGGGAGGGAAGAACATTAACTGGTGGATTCTATCAAAGTTAATCGAATTAAACTGATGTAAGCAAAAATCAATGTGTGCACTTCTTCGTGGAAGTGATGAGTCAGCAAAAGCAAGATGCTTTGCGGGGGGAGGGCAATAGAGGAATACACACTGGATGCAAGCTACTTTTGTACTTTATTTTGTTTCCCTCTCAGTATACAGAAGATGTAGCACTTAAAATTGAACACATTCAGATAAACCTCAGCAAAATCATTCTGCTGGATGAAATTGGGAAGGAGAATCTTCTGAATTTCAGCTCTTCGGGAATAGAAAGGATAAACTTTGCAGCATATTTGACAGAGGTGAGACTAGTAAGCTAGAGACACAACTGGGCCAAAGCATAAAATGAAATGTTTCTTTAACAGTGGGCAAAATGGAGAGAAATCTGCTTTTGTGTGAAAGGGCATGTTTTGAAGAATCACAAAACTTGGAGCAAAAGCACTTCAGAAGTTAAGGTCAATAAATATTTAAAGAAATAAAGGGTACATGAAGTAGGTGGTGGTGGTAAGTGCAGTCTGTATATGCAATAACAACATACTCTTTTTCTTTCCCTACTGTTCACTTCTGGTTTCAGATCAATAAAAGTGTTACCAAGGTTGATCTTCTGTCATTTGCTAATGACTTAGAAGCAAGAGCAGACCAGCTGGTAAGTTTAATTCACTAATACAGTAATACTAAATTCCTATGGGAGAATTTTTGTATTTCAGACACTTCATGATGCATTGTCACATAAGGAAAAAGTTTCAAGAACAATGTTGCATATGAGCTGTATTTTAAATACTGCTAATTATTGATTTTTGTATGCTAACTGTTTCACCGTTTCTGCTTTGGAAGTGTACTGTCTTAAATTGCACTGTCTGCTTAAGAAAGGAGGGAAATAGTCCATTTGAATATTTCCTGTTATGCTGTCTACATTTTAGGGTCCCAGTTGGAAGAAAAATTGGTTAGGTCACGATGGAAAAGATGGTTTGAATTTATGTTCTTTCAGTTGGTGAGCAGAAGATTTTGCAATTAGCAATAAAATTAATACTGTGGCAGCTCATAAGGGCTCTAGTGAGAACTGGGGCTCCATTGTGGAGGGAGAATGCGCAAAAGAGATCCTGTTTGCTCTGAAGGGCTTTTTGAATGCAGACACATGGACAATGGTCAGAGGGTATAGCTGCAACATTGCCTGCAAATGAATCTGCAGAATGACACAGCTGTGTCAACAGATAGTGAATATTAATTTGATATGTTTGTATGCATGTCGAGGTCACTTTATTTTTCAAAATGAAAGTCATAGCTTGGACACTAGATTGGACACTGGCCAAAGACAGATTCCCGCATTGCGATGTAGGAGAAAGTTATGCTGCACACGTACTACAGATGCTTGGATCACTAAGGAACACCGACAGCAGAGTGAGACCATGCTGTTTGGAATTTATTGGATTTCCATTCCTCCTCCAGGGAGAGAATGGCACCAGTAGGAACTCCTGGTGTGTTTACTCTGTCTTTTTGCATAGTTTGATCACACCTGTTGTACCTGCACTCATGTCAGGGGTTAGGCTGCTCATGGGGTTTTTTGTATTACAGTTAGCGTCCTCTCCAAGCACTGTGACTGAGCTGCACATTGCCTGTTTACTCACATAGGTTGTCTGCTAACTTGGACGGATACCAGTAGCTTTGGCCACACTTCACTTCCATTTTCAATTTTTACTGTGCCATTTTGAAGGTTATACAGGTCAGGGAGGGTTATACAGGTGGGGAGTTGATGTTGGTTTGGGGCTGTTGTCTAAGTGAAAGCTGAGGTTCTTCAAACATGTTATGTCTTACATGGAATTGCCTCCGAGATGTGTCTTTAAAGGTATATTCTACATAGCTTCATAAAGGAAAATATATTGTGCTGGTAGATTGGTTTTTCATTATTTTTTGTAATAGAATCTAAAGGTAGCATTAGAATTGAGAATAGATCAGAGTAATTTCTTCATATAAAAGACCAAAAAAAAAAAAATTGTGTTCACTGTCACAGTGTATGTTTTTTTCTTTGTGATACTATGTAGTATAATCTGTGAAATGTCAAAAAAAACCCCAGCAAAACCCAAACAAAACAAAAAACCCCACAACAATACAATGTATTACAAAAGTTAGATTATTTCCAAATTGGTACTGGTTTCCAAGGATATTTTTTAATCCCACTTTGTTATTAGTGATAGCTCTTAAAGTTTACAAGAACAATCAATTAAAAATAAACTAAAAACTTCAGGAATTAATTAACTTTAGGTGTATAATTTGCATTTTCTGGCACCTTGCACAAAACTGAACGTATTTTTTTACACTGGAAAGGAGCAAATGGAATAAAACTTGCATCAAACGAAGGGGTCAGGGTATGGAGCATGGAGCAAACCCACAGGTGTTACTAGGTAAGTCAGTTCAGCGTGTCAGTACAGGAGATGAAGCATCCTGGAGCTGCTCTGTGGCCGCAGCTGACCACTTACATGAAGACTTCACAGGAAGCAAACACATCTCTGAGCATTGAGGTCTGCCATTATTACACTTCCAAAACGGATTTAGCACTGTGTATTCAGTGTGTATGCAGAGAGCCAAGTGATTTTGCCACCAAAAGGAAATGGAAAAGAAATTTATTTCTGAGAGTAAAATCAAATTGCAAAAGTATTTTGCAACAAGTGTGAGCTCCAGACAGGCATTCAGAGTTGAAAATCAGGGCACAAATCCGTAACTTCTGACTGAAAGGCAGGAGCCGCAAAAGTGAAAAACACCCTTCACAGACGCCTTTCCAAGTTCCTGGCTGAAAATATGTAAACTTCTCTGCCCCTCTGAAAGCAGAGGGTACCTCAGGGTGATGTCCACAGTGCCCCAAAAAAAGCAAGTACCCATGAGTGGGAAATACTTGTCCCAGCCGGGGTGCTGTGCTGCAGGGTTCTTGCAATGAAGCCTGGCTTGTGCCGAGTGAGAGGAGGATGTGCTTACTCGTCTGTGTTAAAAATGATTTAGTGCACCATGTGAAAATTCTCTTCAGTTAAATCTGTGCTGGTAATGTTACAGCCAGAAAAGCAGTGTAGTATATGTCTTGGTTGCTGAGGTTTGAATTACTAATATGGTGATTTTTCCCCTCCTTGTGTTGAGGAATTCAGTTTGCCATATCCTATTGTTAGCATCAGCTGTTCTGAAGTGGATGAGTATAATGTGCAACTTTCTTTGTTTTTTTGCTGTGTTGGAAAGCTTTGAGACTACTGAACAATACTGCATAATTGCATTTTTTGCAGCCAAAAGGAGCACTGGAAAATGCCTTAAAAGGACACGCAAACAACATTCGAATGATTCATAACCAGCAAGTTGTTCCACTAGAGCAAGCTATGGTAAAATATTAAAGCAATATTAAAACATATTTGTAGAAAATATGAATCTCGGACTCTCTTAAATACTGTTTAGAAAGCTGGACTTTTGCTATTACCTAAACACAGATCGCATTTGCATTGTGTCACTGAAGAGTAATAGTTTTCCTACTTAAAATACTACATTATAGTACTGTCTAAAATCATGATCTTTTTCTTCCCCATTTTTTTTCTATGTCTATTTGTGAATAAAAGAGGAAGCAGGGGCAAACTTTACAAAATTCTAATCCTAAATCACTCATTTTCTTTTTTGCTTACCATTTGTTGTCAGTAATAAAAGCAGTTATCACTTTCACATTTTATTCCTTGGAGTTACCAATCACCTAACAGTATTAGAATTGGAAACTTTTGACAGTAGTATTTAGAGCCAAAGAAAAATCTTTTGTATTTGTGCTATAAAAGATGTGAAAGAGCTTCTTCTGCCTGATTTTACCAGGCACTTATTTGTGTAGTATCAAGCTGTGAATCTCATACGTTAGGTGTTGCTTTTTCCTCTACATGACATGAACTTTTAATTTGTCCTAGCATCTGATACAGTATTTCTGCCCCTATCAAATCCCTCTTGTAGAAAAGCATTAGGGTTTCTGTTCCTCTCTGATTCGATGCGGTTTTTTCCCAATTAACTCCTAATTATTCTCATCTCTTTCCTTTTACAAAACTGACTGTCAAGAAATATGTTAAAGCTAGGGTAAGTCCTTTTTCCCTTCTGAAATTACACAGTACAGAATTCTCTGAAAACTTGGTTCCGATTTTAACTGTTCTCTCTTCCCGACAAATAAATCTTACTGAGCTTATTGCTACTAACTTTAGTTAAATCTGAAGTCTTCCAGTACGCAACTCATAACTACTTAGTACTGCTGGTGAAATACTGATTCAACGATTAAAGCCACAATATATTAGTTTTAATACAACTGTTGTTACTATATATAATGTGATATGTTGTGGTAGAAACAAAATAATCTATAGAAGATCAAAGCATGTATGTAATGTTAAAAGAGGTGGGCTGTTACCTGTATTAATGGCTTGAATCTCCCCCCCCCCTTTCTAACAGAGCACTTTAAATCAGAGCATTAGGTTACTGAAGAGGACATCATCTGAACTTACGGTAAGCTTTTCTTTCTGGCAACAGGAACATTTTTGTGTGTTTTAAATCCATCCCCTGCATATGCAGGTCATATATTTTCAGTACAGCATTTTTATTTCTAGCTGTTCTGTTATTGGAAAGGATTGTAATGCATTGAGGTAGTAACAGGGATTTAAATATCTTTTCTGCACAGCTTTTTCTACCCTGGCTTTCCCTTCCTTATAGAGGAGAAAAAAAATTTAAAAACGCTTGTGATATTTTTTTGAAGTATGAATTGTAATCTTAATTGTCACGTGATAAAACAGTCTTCAGTACAGTTCTATATATTGTGTTACTCATGTTCCTAAAAATGTAGTTGTTTTTTCTACAATCCTTGAATGCAAAACTTAGGGGGGGGACAACCAACAAACAAAGCACAAAAATACAACTGAGAAAAGAGCTTTGTGATTCACATCCTTAACTACCTCTTGTCTAATGTCCAGCTCCCACTGAGGCCTGTTCCTTTAGCATTGTACTCGTTCCCTTCCTGCTTCTGCAGCATCAGCCTTGCTGTGGGAGCCTGGATCTGTGTAGAGGCTTCCCCTCGAAGTAGCAGCTAGTGCCTGCACCACAGTGAGACCAGCTGCCTTCGCACTCTGCTGGACTTGGGAGAATAAGCACCCAGATGGTTACTTTTCTGGCAGCAAAGCTTTCTGTTGCCACCAGCCTGCCTTGGCTCTGGTAGCAAGAATCCAGCCACGCTAGCTAGCACTTAAGAGTCATAGTCACAACAGCTTGATGGGTCATACCTACCTCAGGTCTTCCCGTTAAGGTTTTCACCCATCCACAGCAGCAGACCAGCTAGATTTCCTTTAGAATCTGTGATTTGAGCCTGGATGGGGAGGCAAGAAGCCATGAATTAAGGTGTTGGTAAGTAAAGGATCATGTTTAACCCTTAAGTAAATTTGAGAAACATCTCTAGAGTTTCAGGCTCTATGTACATTATGTGGGTGTTCTTTGAGAGACTTTATGGGGTTGTACATATATTGAAGAAGTGTCTTGATCCTTTTAGATATTGATTAGCAGTGTACTCTAGCTGTATAGAATCATAATCAAGTGTTGTGATAGTATATGGTCCACTGTTTTCTTGCTGTGTACTGTCCGTAGTGTATATACATACATTGATGAAAGTATTTCTGCACTTAAGGAAAGAGAATGGAAGAGAAAGCCGATCTAGTATATAAATTAGTTACATAAGTTCCAGGAAAAGGTACAGTTCGTAACCACCGATACCTTTCTTTTTTAGTAGTGAGAGAATTTTGTCAGGTGATCATGAATCCTTAGGCAAGCTCATGTTCTGACTAGAGTTGTGTGTTTTGACAGGACAGTGACTCTGGCTTATCAAGAGTAAGTTCCCAACAATGGCTCCAGAGCCATTGTAACAGCCTGAAAGGCATTTACTTATATTAAACACTCTCTCTTCCTCTCCAGGTTAAGGTGAAAAATGTCATTAGTGCTGTTAATGCTGCCCAGCTTCTCATAAATAACAACGCTTCTCTAGTTATTGTCCAGGTAAGCTTTATTTGATTAAAGTACATTAATTTATGATGTCATGGAGACAGAGGTTCACTTACTTTTGTCTATTCCTAGGAGACAAAAAAGTACATGGATACCATAGTTGGCTACTTTGAACAATACATTGAGTGGGTCAAGGAGTCGGTAAGATGCATTGACTTCATTGAGAGAAGCTGCATTAAAAAAAACCAACATAAAAAAGCTAAATAATGATAATAATAAAAATGTTACTTTGATAGTATGTTTTGTAGTTTCAGTTTGTAAGATATTTGTTCTTACTATGAAGGGGAAAACTTGCCTTCTATAAATAGTTTTGTTGTCTTTGAAGTAGAATAGAAATTACGAGTTGCGTTGATTGGAATAAAATGCAAATTTAACATAGTGTAATTTTTCCAGGGCTAGCCTGAAATCTACCATTTGGGCTAGTATTGCACTGAGCCTGACCCTGCTTAGTTCAAACTGATGTCATTAGCATATTGTTTTATTTTTCTTTCTTCAGCTGCAGCCTTTGAGAAAGTAAGCTAATGTTTTAAAGATGTTCAGTTGATAGTGTATCCCACTGGAATTTATTTTGAATTTGGATAGGATGAGAGATAACAATTTAGTAAACAGTATCTGTAACTGTAAGCAAGTTTTGAGATTCTTATTTTATTGTTAGATACTTCAAACTGTACTTTTTTTAATATGTCTTTCAGATTGCCATGGAGGTAGCAGCATGCAAGCCTATTGCCAATGTGATAGATACAGCAATAGATATTTTTTTATGCAGCTATATAACTGATTCTGTGGTAAGAAATATTTTCTGTTACTCAAAATTGGGGCATCAAGTGGGAAATTCTTTGAACATAAATCTGCATTTAATTATTCTGGGTTGACTGTTTTGAAGTATGATAATAAAGTATCACATCCAAAGTTATGCAATGAAAAAATGTTCCCATCTGGATCAAGTCCAAAGCCAAACCAGTGCTGGACTTGTTTTAGGTTCCCATTAAACTTAGGCTTCTATTAGCAACAATTCTGTAAAATTAACTGTTTTTACTAAATTTCTTCCAGCTTGAATTGCAAAGTAAATACAGTACTATTGGTTTGGAATAAAAATTCTGGAAAAGGTGGGTTTCGGTTTGATTGCTTGATTCTGAACCACCTTGAAATGGAAAAGCATAAAGAACTGAAGTTTCAGCTGTAACCATTTCTAACTTAGGGGATGGGGCAGGGGCAGGAAGTGAGTGAGAAATACCAAGGAAAAACTTTCTCGGGTATCTTTCCTGGAATCTAGAAAACCTGAATGAGGTTTTATCACTTGACTTGTAGCAGACAGATCTTGATTCATTCCTGTACAGTGGAGACTTTGAGCATGACTGGTAGCAGTATATAAGGGCAATATTGGCTTTTTCATCTTGCCAAAAGAGCTTGCAAAAAGGGCAGCGTGTATTAAAAATTGAGTAAGAAACCACCTGCCTGGAAACCACCTAAAACACTTCCTAGCTATTATTTAGCTTTACGGCACTTTTATCCAGGTCCTAATCATACCAACAGTAAATGCATGTAATCAGTCCAAGCCAAAGCTCTCTAACCTTGTGTCGTGGTTTAACCCCAGCCAGCAACTCAGCACCACGCAGCCGCTCACTCGCTCCCCCCCCACCCAGTGGGA
>JAVKLA010000053.1:30989785-31013859 GCA_034782735.1 Sagittarius serpentarius
TACCACACTGAAAACACAGCGCTGTACCAGCTACTAGGAAGACAATTAACTCTATCCCAGCCGAAACCAGGACACCTTGATAATGCTGAACCATGAATACCTCCTAACGTGCCAGAATCACGTACTCATTGATTATCTCATATGTTACAGAGCTGCTGTTCTCCTTTGTGTAGCCACTAACCATCTGGTGGAAGATGGACCACGATTTTCCTGATGATAGAGCTTAGCTGAGTCACTTATAAGTCAAAATGCCTCCAGCCAATACAAATCAAATTTGAAAAATTATTTTAACACCTGGTGATAACTCAGTTCAAGTGTATGATAATGAAATTAGTTACACAAACAGGCTGCAGTTAGCAAGTTTAAAAGTGCCTTGAGAAAGTGCTGGAAACTCAGTTTTTGACAAGAACCACAAGAAAGACAAATACTTCAAAATAGCAGGAAAGAAAAAAGAAATAATGTGGCTAGTAAATTAATGCTGAGACACAAAATTACTTTCTAGCCCACAGGTGACTACATTGTAATAACTTCTTGGGACACTCTGGCTGTGTAGCTTTGAGCAACTTTGGACATATTCCTGTTTGGTTTCATTTGTAAGAGGATGGTGCTCTTACTTATGTTCACATTGACAGTGGAGAATGCTTAATGTGCCATGTTCCACACTAGTAGAAGGAGCCTCAGATAGTCCAAAAGACCAGTGCCATTAATTTCTGCTGTGTTCTTCCAGTAACCAATGCTTAGAATATCAAGCAAGGATTCAGTACTTTTCTGATAAATTTTCCCTGTGATCTTTTTTTGTTGTATTTTGCTGTGTTTCAGAATACCTTCTGGTTTGGTTTGGGAGGCTCTTCAATATTTTTAATTCCTGCCATAATTTTTGCTGTAAAACTCTCCAAATACTATCGTAGAATGGATACAGAGGATGTGTATGATGAGTAAGTATATACTCCTAAGTAAGCTAAATGGCAAATGGATTGAAATGTTTTTTCTAGTACCACACATGAAGGCGCTATAGTCCCTAAACCTTCTGGGCTGTCAGATTAGAACTGCATGTGCTTGTGAAATACTGCAGGTTTGGGTTGGCACCTGCAAAGTGCTTCATGCAGGTGGGCTTTGGTTGCCTTGACTTGCTATGATTCTGTGCAGATACTGCCAGCTCTGACTTTGAGAAACTTATTTCAGAATGAGGTCTTCGGAGCTTCATGTACAGGGTTTATATAAATACCTTCCAAATGTGCAAATGATTAGCTTTGCTAAGTAACCTGTTAAGGTGAATTATGCCTGCTTTGTAATCTCCTTGAATGAATTATTTGTGTTCTTACTGTCTTAGTTATTCCTAACCAGTCTTTCCTTTTTCAATTGCAGTTCCTCTGTCTCAGGGACTTGGCATTTTACTTTATGATAACTGTTCTTACATATTTTCCCATCAGTTTTGTTTTTACTGTTTTTCTTTTCTACTCTGTTTTACTCATTCATTGTTCAGTTAGCCTGTGCACTGCATTTCTCAAATTTCACACTGGTCATTTTTCATTACATATTCACAAGTTAGTAGAGCAGAAATAGGCATGTACAACTAAAATTACTCACTTATTAGTGTCTAGTTAATTACTCCTCCTTTTCTGTGTTTTTTAGTGTTGAAACTATACCCATGAAAACGTAAGACATTTTTTGCTGGTATCTGTTAAAATTACTTTATTCAGGTGGGAGGGTTTATGTTTTTAATGTAACTTGTTACTTCAAAAGAGGTAACATATTCTGTTCACCAGACTTTATGGAGTATATTAGAATATCCGACTCAACAAGAATAGCAAAATAATTAATTTTTGGAGAATATAAAAATATTTAAAAATGTAAAATTATAGTTATGCCATAACTCCTGAGTGTTACAAAGGAAAAGTTGTATTCTATTGTACAGATGTGGTTTATTTTTGCATATAATACCATCATCCATGTACATGTCTTAGAAGCCATACTGTACATAGTGCATCTTATAGTTAACATGGTCTTTCTTGGTATATTTATTTTATTACAGTACAGAAAATGGTAATAATGGTTATCATAAAGAGCATTTATATGGTATACACAATCCTGTTTTTACAAGGTAAACCAAGTCTGAAACTGCATGCCTTCTTGTGTCCTTACTTAATCTACTATATTAATCACCTATCCAATTTTCTGCACGTTTTAAAGTGAATCACTTCATTCTCTATTTATGGTTTTTTGCATGATTACTCACTGTAGAAAATTTATGATTTATATTTCTCAAGTATTCTTTACATAACAGCAGATACTGTAGTAATTTCCAGCAACTTAACAAGGCAATTGCCTAAACTTGATATTAAAATCCAGGTAATTAGGTATTTCTCTAGCACAGTGGGTGGTCCTAAATTGATAAACATTTTAAAATACTCTGATAGCAGTTGAAAGTGATAGGATGGGATGCATTCGTACTCCCAAGTTGTTTTATTTTTTTAGATGGTGAGGAGAAGAGCTTTTCCTGTGCAAAAGGCAGGTGATCCAGGGTATGCAGAAAGCATGAACAGAGAAAATGGGTGTTTCTGCTAGTGTAACATCACAAAACAAGAAATTCAAATTGTGTTTAAAAAGTAGATTTGGGTTCTTTTCTGTCTGTACAACTTCTGTGCTGTAAAACCTTATCTAGTTGTGAGACTTGCAGTTTCCATAGGGATAATACAGGATGTCCCACAACTCAGTATTTGGGTTTGCAAAATATCTGAGTTGCTTAAGGAAGGATCTAATTTATGATTGAAATGTGTAGCTCACTGTGCCTTAACTTGCAACTTCATGACTGAAAGTATAGGTTGACTATTGGCAGAGAAGTAAGATATCGCCATTCTTTCAGTAATGGGTAGATACCAAGAGAGCTCAAAGTTTGGAAATCTTGCCAGATTTTATGGCCTCATTAGTTGTATATTATTATTTATTAGAACTGTATTTTACAATAATTATTTACTGACCAAATCTTGATTCCACGTTTCCTTCTGAAGGAAGTATTTATACATAACAGTGTTTGTAGTGATACTTATGATCACGATTGTCATGGTCTGTTCTGCAAATTAAGGGTACTCCCTAAATGAACGTACAAGTTGTTTAGTTGAGAAGTACTCTTCAGTGGCATATCTAAGGACTCTCAGTTTTAAGGACTTCCGATATTTTACATAAGAGGAAACTAGTAATTGCTCAGGCCCTTTCTGATCTTTGAATCTTTAATATGAATGTTAATACTCTTGAGATTCATAGCATGTTTTCTGTGATATTTCAGTGATTGATGAGTAGTTTAATACAGTGTTCCTGAATAAGCTAAAAATTACTAACATAAAATAATCTTTTAAACAAAGACCCACTAGTTCAGTCCTGACTTCCTTTTCCTAAATTAAGTTACTCAAAATGGGCTTCCATAGTAAAATGTGAGGATTCAGTTTGAAGCAATGCTGTCTTCTGATGTGCTGAGATAATTTGAAAAGCTGCTAATTATATGAGATACGTGCTTTGAATTTCTTAGTCTGGGATTTCCATAGCAATAGAATCTTGGGTTTAATTTTCATTTCAGCAAACTCTTCATTTCTGTGCTATCCTTGCTTTTCTCATTTGCTACAAATTATTTTGGGAGATACTTTGAGAGATAGGACTTTGTATAGATCTCTGTACACCTGTACTTTTGCAGGTGTAAAGAATCCCACAGGGTCTTTTTTTGTCCTTCAAAATCAGCTGGTTTATTTTGCTGGAAAGAGATGCAAATATCTTTCTTTATAAATAGAAGATACGTAAATACAAGTATGAGATCTATATGAGGTATATTTATATTTGTATAGGTATCTCTCAGACAGGTGTTGTTATATACAAGTCGAATATACAAATATCCTCAAATGCAGCCACCATTTTTGTGAGAGCAGAATTGGAGGCTGGATTAAGTTCTCAAAGGAGGGGTGTTGAATAGGTAATCCAAGCATTTCTTTATCATGAAACAAAGATAACTAGAAAGTTTGGTGGAGAAAACCATGAATCTGTTTCCTCTTGTCTGAAAAATTCTTGATTAAATGGGTAGATGTTTGAGAACAGTTTGTGCCAACTGAGTTTGTCTCACCTTAGTTAGACATGGTATTTCTGTTCCATTTGTGGACAAAAGAAAATGATAGGTTTGGTTTGTGTTTTTCTTGTATAGCTCTGTGGAACAGTGGTAGCACATACTGGAAACATTAAGCGGTAAGTAATAAGCTTTTTAAGTCAACGCTAGGTCTATTACTACTTTACTATTTTTAAGAAGGCTGCTCTGCTTTCTGTAACATGAGTGCCATAAGGTTTAAAAATAAAAAAATTATCGAACCATATTGATGTTCATATGAAAATCTGTGCCTTCATTCTGCTTAAATTGCATTATAATTCTGTCTTCATCAAATTTTCGTGAATTGTTTTTGTGATTATTTCCAGGCTTATATAAATGAGGCTCAAGATTCTTCTACGGGAATATATCATTATTCTTCCAAGTGTATTGGCATTTGCATTCATCTTCCAAATCCTGAGCCACTTGTTTTATGTCACCGCTACTGTAAATCCCAAATGTACTATTGAATGTTATGCCATGAACTACTGTAAAGAAGATTTTTGTGATCAGGGCACTGCCTCTCAAATACCACTGTTCAAGGCTTGAATTAAAATGGTTTTTTGTTTTTTACTTTTTTACACTGGGCTTTCTACCTTACATCACAGTATACAAATTAATTAGAGTAACAGCCTTTGCCTAGCAATCCTCTGACAATTGCTCAAGTTCTTACCTTAAATTGTTGATTTGTGTTAAGTACAGTACATACACGTTTACATAAAGATACATTTTTGTATACAGAGACTTTTGTATATACATTTTTCTTAAAACTTAAGTGTTTAGTTAAGATTTTAATATTGTATAATACTCTTCACAAATGAATTTACCAGCATGATCAGTGTTGCTATTTGGTGCTCTTGAATGACCACTTTGGACTAAATTTGAAGTGTAATGGGATCCACAGTGTCTCTTTGTGTCTCTGAAAAGTTCAGTTGCAGTTTTGTTTTCTCCCTGTTTTTTTAATTATTTAATATTTAGTGGGTTTTGCAGTATAGACCTAAAAGGGACTTTTTGGAGAAGTTTATTTTGAAACTTTGGGTGGGAGGGTTGGGAGTGTGCGTGATGCCTGATATAGCAAAAAAGCTATATATATGTCTAGAGTTCAGTAGTACTCAAAAAGAGCATGAGACACGTCATATGTTGGTGATTTTTAGAATGCTTTACATTCTCTGTCTCCCTTTTCCTCATTCACGCTCATTTCTGTAATATCCTTAATAATATCACTGTTAAGCTGTGGCTCTTTCAGGGAGCAGTGATACTGTTTTTGCTAAAAAATTTGAAAATATGATTTCCAATGTTGAAATTAAAATGTGATTAGCATTTGGAGTTAAGGTTTGTACTGTTAGAGTTACTGCCTTGAATTTAGGTATACAGTTGCATTGCTGAATTAGTTAACAGCAGAATTTGTCAACAAGGCCAAAAGTATCCATGTTACTAGTGTAGAACATATTGGTGGGTGGAGTAATTGGGTATATTGATCTAAAATAGTGTCTCTTCATATATCAGTATTGTTGTTTCCAACAAAGTTCATTAGCCCAAAGTAGGGATAATCCTGTAAATTATTCGTATAATTTTAAAGAAATGCTGAAAAGTGATACCAGTCTTTAATCTGGAATAACTTTAAATTTTTCATTTTTAAGTCATAAATGGAAACATTTCTAATTGACAGTATGTAGCATATGTGTATATGTAATGTTCAGAACTGCAGATTTTTAAAAGTTTCTATTTTTAATTTGAGAAAATGTTCCCAGTTCATTTAAATAAAAAAGAACTTGCTTAACTACCTGATGTTTGTGTCTCAATTGTTTTGTAGACCTGTCTCAGAAGAGTTGCACTGAGTTAAAATCTTATGAAAATTAATTATTTTTTTTACCTTGATTAAAAATTTCTGCTAAATTTGACTTTTATTGATAACTTTAGCCTAAGCAACATAAGAGACCAAGAATCGGAGCAGGAAGGACTGAAGGAACATTGACTGTGGGTGAGGGAGTTTCCAGCTTCCACAAAGGATGTGATTTATGCAAAGATGGTAGGATTTGAGCTAACGGGTTGTGGAGGATATCCACATAGCCTGCAAGTGCACAAGGTGGTGTTTCTGTAGCACTGACAGCAGAATTAAACGTTTGCCAGTTCTTCCGCTCCTGTAGTTCACTGCTGGCATCCCATCTTAACTTGTAAAAGGACAATTGTTTTCCACGATACAACAGACCATGAGCTGTTTCGTCTGAAGCACAGGCAGACAGAGGACAAAGTCAGATGGGAGCAAGACAAACACTTGGCAGTAACATATTAACTGTAATACGTAAGTATACCAGAGCTCTTGCGTCCAAGCTTTGGTATTTGCCCTTATCCTTGTAGTCTGATGTTTTCATGATTACACTTTAAAAACTTTCAGAACTGGTATAAAGTAACTTTTAAGTAGTTTCGAAATCTTCAACAAGAGAGACATGCCTTTAGTTTCTAGTCTAGGAACTGTCAGTGCTGTTGTGCGTAACCAAGTGTAAATAATACATTTGTTTGTCAAATAATAGGAGGTCTTTGAGTGCTTGCAGTAGGGATTTGAAATCCTTGAAATGAAGTGTGAGGTGGGCAACAAGATTTTTCTGTCTAGCTGGATGGTGGGTGAGAAGACTCCCCAGACAACAAGAGTGAATCGTAAATCTTAGGGAGACTTTTACCATTGCTGTTTCTCCTAAGACTTGACAGGAGAGCCACACCACTGTGCTTTGAAAGAGACAGTCAGGAGGAACAAAAGGCAAGAAGCTAGAAATTAGACCTCTACTAAAAATGTTATTAAAATAGCCTTAGAGAGGTGATGAAAAGAAAACAATGTTCTCTCTGTCAAGTGGTATTGAGTCATGGGGAACTTCATGATGTTCACTGGAAGAACAAGGTTCAGGCTGCCCAGCATGGCTGTTCCAGGTGGCTCCAACTTCAAGCAGGCAGCTCTTAGACTAGCTGAGGTGCCACAGCAGCTAGGGACTCTGTTGTCAAGTATTAGACAAGCATTTTTTGCAATTTTTTTTTTTGTTTTGCTTCACTGTCTGTGTTAAATGAATGTTTTTGCCTTGGTATTTTCGTTAGTGATACCTATTGAGCGGCTAGATACACAAAATGCTATTGTATTCCATTATGTATGGCCTGTCTTAAACCTAGGGTTTCTAGCACCCCACAGTTATTCAAGCATACCTAAATAATACGATACCCCTTCCAGAAGCTGTTCAGGTCAGGCTGGGTATAGCATGCATGTCTTTGAAAGTGCCTAGTGGGGTCTTACTAGCCAGAAAAGTACTATGGCTTGCAACAGCATGGGAGGGATTTCTCCTTATGACCACCTGAATGCCAAGGAAGTTACCGTGATTCTCCTTAGCTCTGCTTTTAGTTACTGCAGCAGAAGCTGCTAGTACATGATTCTGCACTAAAATATTTCTATTCTCTTGCCTTTGTTTAATGGCATTTCTACAGCTAATTTATTATCAACAGGAAAATAACTATTTTTAAAAAAAAGTGAAAGGTGATAAAGCACAAATAATCTGTCTGACATGCTCTGGGGTCTATTCCCTGCTGCTGGGACTTAGATAAACTAGTTCTGTTGTCTTGCTCTGTTGGCTGAAAATAACCCGTGGTGTGACGATGATAAAAATTCCAAATGTTTGGTTTATGTTTAGGCCTGTAATACCTTATTTTGTGAAAGCTTTATTCCTTATCTTGCTTAAATTGCAAGTCTAAAAATCTTTCATGGCTCAAAGAATGTGATTCTTCCATTTGTCCCCACTGCATGTCATGTGCTGACGAAATGAAGTACTGAAGTTGCATCCTTACTGTGCAAATCCACAGAAAACCCATTCCACAAATCAGCCTCTATTAGTAGTAGGACATATTTATAAACATCCAGATGTAGCTGCAGAGATTGCTTTGGCACTTCTGTCTTTTTTTTCCTTCAATATGGTCTTACAAGCTCTGGCATGAAGATAGCTATAAAGCAGCTGGAGAATGGAAAATACCTGTTAAAAATCAAATATGACATGTTCATCCCAGATAGGAATGTGCTTCTTAGTTATACAACTATCGTTCTGTATTTAACTGCATTAACAAGATTTGTCTTGTTACCTTCTTGGGAGTTCACAGGTTATTTGACACTCCCTCAGGCTATAAATTATGGGCACATGCCTACGGAAGTGTGATTTATTTTTATGAAAAAAACCAACCTTGCATCCCATGTTTCACTGGAAAGAGGCTTCTTTGTGCACCAAGCCTTTAAATTGTGAGCAGCCACTTAACTGCTTTCACTTTTTCGGATCGTGTTGCTCAAGGATCTCAGTCAACTCCTCTCACCATGAAGAGTTTTGCTTTTCTTTTCCTAGTAGTGATCTGTGGCATGGGAGGATTGGGACAGAAGCTGAAGCCAAAGAAAAGAAGCAATGGTGAAGAAATCAATTTTCGGACTAAAACCAAAGATGTTTGCACAATGAGCATGAGTGGGGACGAGGAGATGAAACTTAGAATTGAATGCAGAAGCCAAGGCATGTCCTACTGGTGTGAATTCACTGGCAAGCCATCAGTCTGTCGTGCTTTCAGAAACAATCCAAAGATTTACTGGAATCAGATCGCCATGCAACTTAGAAAGCTCCCACATGCTTGTGAATCCACACAAGTGTTGAAGACCACCATGTGCCAAAAGGCTCCCACAGAGGCTGTCATGAAGCAAATAGCTGCTGGTATGGAGCCAGAAGACCTAGCAAACCAGGACAAACCAGTCCAGAAAACTTCCACTTCTATGAGGGGAGCAGGGAAAAGCTCTGTTAAGAAACTAGGGAAACCTGCAATGCTACCTCTTGTAAAACCAACCCAACACGGTCAAGGGTCTGAAAATGAAACGGAAGCAATGAAACTGGCACGGGAACATTGCTGGGAATCCCTGCATGGTTTCTGCTCCTACATTATTGGCATCTTTAGAGGTTAAGGATTTGCTTCAGGTAAAACTCCCATCTTGAAGCACAGCAGAATATGCCTAAGAGTAATCCTGTTGTAGTTGTATTTTGGTCTTGAGGGTCTCTAAGGGGTGTGGACAGAGGGAGGCTCTAGGCTCGCTCACTAAGATCTAACATGCCAGAGCTTGTCCTGTGGCTTCTGAGGGGCTGGACAGCTTAAACTCCCAGTGATGGCTACTAGTTTAGGACTCCCTGACAGCCTCCTGTGAAGTCTTTAGTATGTACTGAGGTGTTTGTCCTATCTGTTATTAATCCTGTGGTATTTCACTTCTAACTGTTTGAACTGGGCTTGTTTTCAGCCTTCTGTCATCCCTTCCCTCTTGTGCTGACTTTTGGATTTAAGCCAGCAAAGTAAGATAACAAATGCATCAGCTAGAAAAATTTAAAACTACATTCAGCAATTGAGAGCATAAAGCTTGTTCATCAAACCTGCTAGTTAATAATTAAGCACTTTAATTTTAAAAATTAGTTCATAACCTGCAGAAATGAGTAAAATCAAATGGACTGTTTTGGTTTGTGGGTCTGTTTCTGTAGGGGCGATAGGGGATTGAATGTCTGGTAAGTCCCAGGTTTTCAGCCAGGATTTAAAAAGGCAAAGCCCTTGCGGGAGGGGCTGGTTTTATACCCACTTCCATTTTGGTTCAGTGAGAAAGCCAGGAGCTGG
Source organism: Sagittarius serpentarius (assembly GCA_034782735.1). Taxonomy (NCBI): domain Eukaryota; kingdom Metazoa; phylum Chordata; class Aves; order Accipitriformes; family Sagittariidae; genus Sagittarius; species Sagittarius serpentarius. The sequence goes on from JAVKLA010000053.1 coordinate 30,999,561, forward strand.
TGACTAAACCTGGCAAACTTTTGACAGAAATGGGAATATATGCAGCATGAGCCAGCAAGTGTTTAGGCTGCTAATGATCTTACTTGTGTTTAATACAGCAAAGTGACTAATTTTTTTTCTTTTTTTGTTTTGCAGAGCAAAATTTTTACAGCTGAAGAAGGGTCCTTGCTGTAGTTTAATAATTTAGATGTAAGAATTTTGGTTTAAAAATGAGTCCTCTTTATAAATCTTGTAGCTGTTTTCTCTTTGCACCCCTAAAATGAAACTTTTTAGCAGCCCTGAAAAATGCATGAAACCGGAGTGACTGTACTTAAAGTGTTAGGATGAACTAACTGTTCCTAGGTCTGTTACACACCAAGGTGTACTACATTTGTGTAACCAAGGTTCCACTTGAGAGTGCCGACCTTGAATATGTTTTTGTATGTGCTGATTCCCTTCAGTTTGTTAGAGATGAAAGCTGTAAATGATGCTACAGTTAGTGCAAACAATAAAAAGAAGATTTTTAAAACATACTCGGTGTACTTTCTTAAAATTTTAAATGGTGCTACTTGTATAAAGTCATGGTATTTGATACTTGTTTCTTACAAGATTGTTGGTAGAATGTGTAAGAGAAGTTACAGGTCTGAGTCATTACTTTCCCAATGTGAACATGTCTTCATTAATATTAATATTTTCAATGTTACTATGTTTATGTTACAATGATAAGTTTCAGCCAGCAAAGAAAAAAGATTGGAGAAATAAGAGTAATGTAAGAATACATTTATAAACATAGCAGGGTAGAAGTGTTCATCAAGGATGCATCTGCAGAGTTCAGTGTTCATTAGGATCTGTTAGTGGTAATATTAATGTTTGCATTCAGTAAATATTCTGAAAGGTATCTCGTATCTATGCACTTGGGAACTTGCATAAATCTCATCAAAACACAAAGCAAGACCCAGTAGTCTGTTGTCAGAGATTACAACACATTTATATTCAGATTATTTTTGAACAATGATTGCTTTTGTTCCCAAGGGAGTTTTGCAGCAGGGATATAACTGGAAAAACTTTGTACCACAGAAATTAGTAGTGCTCCATATTTGCCATTAAACAGTTTCTGCAAGGCGTTGTTATGCATAAGTAATTCTCCAGCTTTACTCACAGATTTGTAATTCTCACTTCGTAATTCCAGATCATGACTGTCCAATCACTCAACTCTGCCTTGTACCAAAAAAACCTTGAAATAATTTTCTGTCCCCAAGCTTCTTGAAATATGTGGCAAGGAACAGCAAGTAATGAACAAGGGATCAGTGCAGAAGCTTGTATGTACAAGGCAGAAATATAGTTTGAATGCTGATAAAATGCAAGCTCAAGCAAGTCTGTGTTTTTGTCAGCCATAAATCTAATGTGGTTAATCTTTATTTGTACTTTGTTACCCCTGCCAGACTCTTCTGCTGTGAGTAAAAAATGTAATAGTACACCTAATCACTTCTTTTTGTCATAGAAATGAACGTAATTGTTTGAGTTGCAAACATGGAAAATGCATCAGAGTGATATTTGGGAACTATGTGGGAAGGTTAAGGGGAGGTTGAGGGTTTAAAGCTCCTCTTTTGTATGATGCAAAATCCACACTGCAGAGTGAATATTTTGCAGCAGTATCCACTATAACATTAATGACTTAAAAAATGAGACGGTATCTTGCATTGAGAGAAGTCTGGGAGAATCAGTCACTCGCCATACTGATAGCAGGAGAAAAGAGGAGGTTTCATCAGTTCACCAAAAGAAAATGTTCCCCTTCATGCCGCCTTCTGTGTGTATGCACTGAGCACAGAAGGCAGCAGAGTTGTCTGATGCTTTGTAGAAGTCTTGATGATACAGTCTAAAATACGTGGCCATCATTGATTCTGCTTACTAGAGGACAAATGTCATATATGTCATATATACTTGCTAGTGTGCTATTTCCTAGGGAACCCGTGTCTCGTTTCAGCAGAGCTCTGTGCTTGGCACTGTGTTGTCTGGAATGACCACCTGAAGCTTCCCTGTTGAAGCGGAAACTAGAAATCAAATAGCCTTGCACCAAAGGCGGCCCCTCTTCCATGAAATGCTTTTTGTAAAATGTCCAGCATCCGAAATACATAGTTAAGCACTAAATTTTAAGAAAAGGTGAAGATTTTGGTACCAAGGTGATGCATGGCTTGGATTGCATTTCATTAGGCCACACCGCACCCTCAGCAAATCAGTTAACTGTAATGATCTTGGTTTCAAAATCTTTAAAAATTGGATTTTGACTGAAATACCCCACCTTAGTGTAACAGTGCCATGATTGTGTCAGCTTAATTGTGTTTAGCACTACAAACATACAGTTGTGACATTTCAGTTACCTTCTTGGAATGAAAGTGCTATTCATTAATGAAAGGATGAATTGAGAAGTGTTTGTGGTGAGTTTAATGCAATCTTCAAGTACCTCGTGAATGAATGAAACCTGCTGTTTCATTCACTTTAGGTTAACCTGTTAGTCCCCATATACCTAAGTACCTCAGGAAATCCGCTCAAGTGGAGATGGAATTTGTCTTTATTTTCTTGACAGAGGAGCAGCAGGCAAAAATGTTTGTCTGGATTCCTGCAGCCAGGGAGATTCCCTGATACCCAGGCCTGCTGTTTCTGCTGCTAGTTTGGTGCAATGTGAGGTCGTCCACCTGCTGCAAGATCCTCATGTTTAGGTTCCCACACAAGTGCCATGAGTATTCGCTACTTTGACAAGGTAAGCCTCCAAGAAAAGCAAAATGATGCATTTGGAGAATCTGTGGATAAAAGGATGTGTATTTAACACGCATAGTTAAGATCCAAGAAAGAGTGGAGTGAGTCTAGTGGAGAGCCACGAAGGTGGTTGGGACTGCAGCACACTCCTGTGAGGAAAGACCAAGGGAATGGGTCTTGATTAGCCTGGAGAAGGCTTTAGGGGGGGGACCTAATAGCTCCCCCACCAATACATATGAGGAGGCTATAGAGAATACGGAGCTAGGCTCTTCACTGGCTTGTGTGATGGCAGAAAAAGAGGTCATGGTCACAAATGGGTACAGGTGAGGTTCTGACTTTGTGTAAGGAAAGAGTCGCTGTAAGGAGGATAAACACAGGAGCAGGTTCCCCAGAGTGCCTATGAAATGTCCATCTGTGGAGCTTTTCAAGACCAACTGGACAAAGTTTAAGCAACGTAGTCTGAATTCACTGTGACCCTGCTTTGAGCAGGAGGTTGGACTACAAACCTCCCAAGGTGCCTTCTGGCCTGAATGATTCTGTGATTTACAATGGAAACACGGATGAAAGCTTTAAAGTTCTGGTTATTTAATAATGAACACCTCTGTGAGCATCTGTGTCTCCTTAAAATGTAAAAAATGCTCTTAGATCAGCCATTCTAACTATATCAAATAGAATGAGAGAGATGATTTTCTTAAGTATGTTCTGATGGCAGATCCCATCCTTAAGTCGAATGCATCATCTTGGATAACTTCATGTTCAGTGCTTCTGTCTTTTGGTACATATTTTTATTCAGCCTGGTTTTTGACAGCAGAGAAAATGAACAAATTCAGGTGTTAAGGAACACCAAACATCAGATCTGTTTGCCTTAAAATCAAGTATCTGAAACTAAGAAAATCACCGTTTGCAGTGTGTAGGTTATTTGTGTTAAAGTAGACCAAATCCACACCTCAATAATAAGGTTGCTTAGTCTGCCTGTAAATCATGTCAACTATGCAGTAGTGCACTCTGGTGTTTTCTGAGAGAATTGTTTAGGTATGTTTGGTCATTCTTGCATGGTTTGCAGTCTTACATTTGCATTCTTGATTTCTCAATAGGTGTCGTAGTTGATAAGGCATGGGTTTTAGGGACAGAGATCTTCCACAAAAAGAAGACAAAGGGAAAACTAAAATTTCCCAAAGCTGCTCATTTCCATTCCTCCTTCTTTAGGAGCTTTATGGTTTGTTTGTCGATTTCTTTTTTCTGTTTCTCTTGCTGTTACTTTTCCCAGTCTCTACTTTCTTCTCTGAAGAGGAGTCAGATGCAGCACAGGATATGTCTTTTGGCACTCTTTTGCTTTTCCCCTTACAAACAAGAATTGCTCTCATCGGACTTCACGGATCATTTTACAGTGACAAAGTATGTGATACGTATACAAAAACAGGAATAAGAAAGCAGAAGAGATGCAGTCAGTACGATGACAAGACATTGGTGTTATCTCATGGACACGTCGTATCAGACATACTGAGAATCTGTTTATTTCACTTTCACATCTTTGTATACAAAGTTAAGTGCATAAACATTAGGCAGGAGGCCAGGTGCTGAATTTCCAGAGTAGCTGCATTACAATATGTACAGAGCAAGAAAAAAATGAAGCCAGTGTCTGATTTGGAGCGGAAGTTCATGTTCCCCTCCCTGCCTCCCTCTCCTCAGCAAGTTATAAAACTGTTTGCATAACCAGCTGCTTGCCGTAGGCATCCATCCCGTGGTATGCTCCTGCTGCCTCCAGGCTTACAATGATTGTAGTCAGGAAGGGAAACAGAGGTGTCCTTTTAGGTCTGCTGGCTGCAGACGTAAAAAAACTGCGTTACTCTGTCGCTGCTCCCGCTGCCTGTAAAAATTAATGTGCAGATGGTGAAATTGGTTGCCCCTTTATTTGTCTTACCGGCGCAACGTGGTGTGCGAGGGAGGCCTCCCCACAAACGCGGCTGTAATAAAATTTAAGAATTTGCCAAGGAACTGAAGAGGGCTAGAAGCTTCCTGCTGAAGGAAATGGTGAGCAAAATTCAGGCGCTGAACTCTGACAGAGGGGCTGCGCCATTTCGTCTGCCAAAACAGCCCGGCAGGCAGGAGTGCTGCCCGCCATCCTCCCCTCTCGCCCCTGCTTCAAGGCAGGCGCAGGCTACATGGCTGCTGTCACCGAGGTAGTGAGGTGATCCCTCGTCTTCTACACTCCAGAAATTTAACGTGAGAATCCACGAATTCGTGTTTGCATCTGGAGAAGGTTAACTGATGCCCTTGTGATAATGTGGGAGACCCACTCAGTGTGGGAAGGTGACAGGAGGGAAGCGTGGGGTAGGGTTTCCGCATCTGTGTGCAGAAAACGTTACCTGAGACCGTCATGGCTCTTTGGTGCCTCAGCTGGCACAAATGAAGCTGAAGCTCAGGGGTCTGAGCAGCACCTGGTTGTGCGTGGAGAAGAAGTTGCGTGGCCTCCGTGAGGGTCATCTCCTGAGTGAGCTGCCCGTGGCCCAGGTGCGAGCGGGCTGTGCAGGCCCTGGGGGACTGTGTGCTGTTGTGTTGTGGGGCCATGTTGCAGTGTTGGGGTTGGGTTGTGGCTCTGGGGCCCTGAGCAGTGCTGAGGAGGGTGATTCACTGGCAGATGTAGGCGTTTTGGCTGTTCTGCAGAGTCTGGCTGGGAGCAGCGGTACTCAGGGGAGGACGTGGCTGGCAGGACCCTGCTGGGGGCTGGAGGCCAGAGCGGGAGAGACGCCAACGTCTTTCAAGTTGTGTTGGTGAACTTGGGCCATGGGCTGGTGGGTTTGCTCCAAGGGTGGACGCCGGAGCAGGCTGTGGAGACGTGATTCATCAGGAAAAGATGTCCATCTTTCCCCAATGCCTGCCTCAAATACTGCTGTTCCCACTTTCTCTCATCAGAAAGGCATTCCAAGGCTTGTTGTTAAATCCTCTCCACAGAAATCCATATTGTATCTGCCCTGAAGGTAAGCTGCGCCAGGATGACGGGAGATATTTTTCACAATATACCAGACAAGAAAGAGGTAAGAGCCATTGAGTAGCACCAACAAGGAACGTCATCTGTAGCCATCTGCTTCCCCTACTTCTTGGGCGTGAAGTCTTTTACATAGTTGGAATCAGTTCAGTAGCCTTTGGTTTTGTGTCATAGTGATCGCATGGCGTCTGGACATCTTGGCTCAGGGTGAGTCAACAGTGAAAGAAATCAGAAACACTGTTTTCCTTCAGCTCAGGGAACTGTAAAACTCTTTGTAGAACACTACATATTTCACCTCAGCAGCAGCAGTGTCCTTTGGCAGGAACATACTTCATTTGATGGAATGGGCAAACTTCCTCACTATTAATAGTCTTTTTGTGCAGGATTGTGTCATAAGTGTTTCTGACTTGGAAAGAGCCCAGGATCCAAAATTAAAGATTATCTTAAATCCCTACCACCAGACAAATTATTCTTCTGGGTATATCATGGCCCTTCTTAAACATCTACATATTAGTTGAACTTGAATAACAAAGAGCAGTATATGACTACTTTGCAGCTTCAGCATAATTTACACGAGTAAAGAAAATACACTCTCAAGGACTAGAAAGCAGTGCAGAAAACTGACTGCCTTCAGCATCTGTGAGAAGAAAGGCATGTTGTATATATCTGAGAGAGGAAGAAATCCATCTGAAAATGAAATCCTCCCATAATGAATTTTCCGTGTCATTGTCATGTCTATGTTTTCTCCTGCATTATCTAAAAGCTATTCAAAACAAAAGTAAGTGTTGCTATTTAAAGAGACACGCAACAATTTAATTGCTAGTGTGCTTTCTACAACAGCCTTGTGTAAATGCATCACTTGTCAGCCTGTAGACCTGGAAAGGAAAACTGAATACAACAGACTACTGAACTCAGAAGAGTTAGTGTCTCCATGGTAGAAATCATTTAAAATTGTAGTACAATTTATTTCCACATTCCCTTCTGTTTGTATATTTCAGGATGTTTTTAAAAAAAAAAAAAAAAAGAAATGCAACTTTCTTGCATCTCTCTGACATAGACAAGTATTGTTACCCACCTTTAAAAGGTTAGGAAACAGAGAAGTGTAAGGGGACCTCTAACAGCAGACATCAACAGAAGCTAGTATGTTGAACAGTACTAGGTGTGCATTTAAGCAGAAACAAAAATTTAACACACGTTTTTGTAATTCTACTAGATGAGTACATACATGGGAAGAAAGTCTATTCCTCACAGGCCCCAGCTTGAATATGCAGTGACAGCTCTCAAACAGAGCCAGCCCGTTACACAGTTTTACTGTGGCTGGGATCAGTATGTTATGCGTATAGATACAATAATGAAACTCTGCACTGCAAACTCCATCTCCTTCTCAGGTCGTGCTGCTTACAATTTTATCTGCATGCATATCTGTCCACATCTCATTAGTTCTTCCAACCGTAAATCTGTCATGCCACAAAGTGCAGATTAATATATATAGTGTGCCTGGTGAATACAGACCCGCGTATGTGTGCCAGCATGTAGTTTAATGTAAATCTCCCATCTGAATGCAACAGTGTTTCTCTGGTCTAGTTATGTTTATACTTACTTAAAACCATTACTTGTTGGTTCTTTCTGTTCATCACTTTAAATACAATGATTCAGAGAAGGGAGAATGAGCTGATAAGGAGAGAACAAAAATAATATTTAAAACCTAGTCTGTGTTTTTAAATAAAAAAAAGCTTTGTACAAGTAGTAAGCAACAGAATACATATCGATGTGTTAACAGGAAAGGGCCCTTGAGAAAGCCACGGTTTCATTGATTATCCCAAACCTAAAATTTACAAGTGTCTACATGGTGAGAAGACAGCAATGAAAAAGGTTGCTTTTGCCCTTTGTAGTTACTCTATTTTGTGACATCTGTAAAATAAATTACAGGTTTGAAATGATTTTGTCAGATCATTCAATAAATTTTGTCTCAAAAAATCTCTTCTTGTTCTTTCCGAGCAGAAACTGTCCAAATATTATTTTTTCCTCTTGATTCCAACCTAATGCTGGAGTGAAAGAAGCCTGTCTGGTGCACCCCATCTCACTCCGTACCATAGCAGTGGGGCACCCAGCGAGCCCTTTTGTGCTGTAGACAACACTTCAATCAGCAGCTTATCCTAGTTCAGAGCAGCTCTTGATTTTCAGTTTGGGTTTGAAATGAGGAAGGACTAAGGTTTCTTCACTGAGTGCAACTGAGCTCAAAAAGCTCTAAAATACTGCTCTCAAAAGGAATTGGCTAGCTTCATTTATTTTAAGATCTGAGGTCAAAACCTGACCGGAGCTAACAAAGAATCCCACAACCGTCCCTCTCTCTTCTGAGGCCTGGCTTAAGGAAACACTTTATAAAAGCATCAGGAAGAACTGCTTTACCATGTGTGAGATGCACTCTTCTACTAATCGATAGTGGATGCGAGTTCAGACTATTGGACATTTATTAAAAGGGTGGTTTGCAGGCCAAATAGAGCAGCACCTGAAGTCCCTCTTCTTTCCATATTTTCTTCCATTTCCTATTCAACCTCAAACCTTCAATCAAAAGTGTTAAAAGATATAGCTTTTTGTATGTACAGGCATACATCGGGTATCCTTGTGATAACTGAAAGCTATCTGAGCAACCTTTGAGAACACTGGCCTTTCCCAGTTGAGCTGTGAGAATGGGCAGGGGAGATAACAGTCTCTCTTTATACCACACCGCCTTTGTTCCTCCTGGAGGGGTGGGAGTGCCAGTGCCTGCTCTCCAAAATTCCTGCGGAGTATCAGGTGGTTCTCTTTTCTTCTCTTTTCAGTTTGCCCCAAGCCTAATGCTTATTAGTGTTTAATGAAGTTGTTTGGATGGTGTCATCATCAACACGCAGATAATACTCACTATCTATTAAATAATTGTTTTAAATATTGCATTAAATAGTCTAGGACTGAGTTTCTGAAGGCTGTGGACAGGCAGTATGGGAAATGGTTATGGGAAGGCTGTTCTTCACTAGATAACAGCCTTCAGCCCTGTTCCCAACCAGCAGGTTAGTTAAGCACGATTTAGGTCCTCTTTCCCAAATACCCAAATTGTCTGATAGCATGAAGCAGGACATAGATGTGAGATTCCTATACAGGCATACAGGAACAAATAGAATTAAACATGAGTAAAAAGTTAGTTTGTATAGTTCATGTGATAACAGAGGAAAAAGGGTTAATTAAACGAGAACTGGAATTGTAATGCCGCAGCATTAGCAGTGGCATTCTGATCTACAGAATTACAGCACTGCTTTTCACCCGTTTTCAGAAAATGGGCTTCTGGCTGAACAGGGTTGAATACCTTTAAAAAATGTCCTAAATATTTACAATACTGCTAGTTCTCTGCAAACACATTTTAAAAAGTATTAATGCCCAGTGTGTAGGATTAACTTCTTGTTTGTTAATGATCTCCACATGGAGGAGCTGTAGAGTTAAAAATGATCCAAGAAAAAACACTAAGTTTTGAAAGAACAACATAGTCAGAGACATCGTGTCTTCTCTTGGTTAACTGAGCAAACCCCAAATCTATCATAAATGCTGAGGGATGTGTGTCCTTTCAGCTTTTGCTAACCATAACAAGTTGCACTAAAACTTGGAAAGCTGGGTCAAGAAACCTTTTTGTTAATGGTTTCTGTTCACTGTATACCCAAATATGCTGATCTCAGTAAAATGAAAACGGCAAGTAAGATTTGTCTGTTCCCGTTGTCCTTTCTCTGTGCCTTCAGAGACTTATATCAGATGTGATGATAATGCTGAGAGCTACCAGCCCACGCTGTACCTGTGAAGAGCAGACCTTTATAGTCATTCTTCTGACTTGCTGAGCTTTCAGCAGGACTTTTCAGAGCCCCTTCCAGATGTGAGCTCTTGAGCCTTACATGTAGCCCAAGTGCATTTAAAGGATGCTTATACTATGTTTCCAGGATAACCCAAAGATTATGGAGGATAAACTTTATGGCTAATCCTGTCAGCGCATAGGTCAGGCTACGGTGGCTGACATGACTTGTGGGCACATAGCTTATGTTAGCCCAAGATCACTTTTTCCATGTAGCTGAAATAGTTTCTTCAAATGTAGTAATCTAAATCAGCAAAGAAGTTGGCACAACTGTGACTGTACCTTCTTCTTGTCTTTGCTGTGTTAACTGTCGTGGTTTAGAGGCACGGAGCCAAGGTGGTATCAGTGTAGCTTGGCCATCAGTATTTTTAGTGAAGGGGAAGTTCTGCACATGGATGGAAATCTCTGTTGGTTTCTTTCCAGCTGGAATCCACTGAATTAAAAATTTCTGTTAGTTATTTGCAGGACTGAAATCACTGTGGTGGGTTGATCCCAGACAGGAATGAAACACCCATCAGCCACTCACTCCACTCCCCAGTGGGACAGAGGAGAGAACTGGAAGAGCAAAAGAAAGAAAAAAAACAGTGGGTCGGGATAAAGAGAGCCTAATAAGTGAAGGGAAGGGGGGAAAAAACCCACCAAGTGATGCAAAGACATTCATTCCACACCTCTCACAAGCAGGTTGATGCCCAGCCAGTTTCCAAGCAATGACTCCTCTAGAAAGACTACCCCGTTTTACTGCTGCACTCAACGTCATATGGTATGGAGTGTCCCTTAGGTCCCTTTGGTCAGCTGGGGTCAGCTGTCCCGGCTGTGTCCCCTCACAGTCTCTTGCCCACCCCCAGCCTACTCACTGGAGAGCAGGCAGAGTGAGAAAGAGAGAAGGCCTTGATGCTGTTGAGCAATAGCTAAAACATTGGTGTGTTATTAGTACTGTTCTAGTCACAAATTCAAAACACAGCACCATATGGGCTGCTATAAAAAATTAATTCTGTCCCAGCTAGACCCAGCACAGTCTCCTACACCATAAAGTCCCTGGTTTTCCATTCTTGGTTCCTGGTTTCCCTTTCCTGGAACAATTTCTTGGTTCCTGTTTCCATTTTCCTTCTATATTCAAAAAGTGTACTTGAAGTGAATGTTTATTCCATAGCAAGTGCTAGAAACACCTTGCTGTGCTTGGAAACAGTGCTAAAACCCAAAAATTACCAGGTACTGATAAACTCGTAAGAGTTTACACAATATACTTTCTTAGGGTAGGTCCATCTGTTCCCTCCACACACATATATGCACCCCTTATTTCAACAAATATACAAATAAACCCACTAATATTAATGAACTGTAATGGAAGGGAGAAAACTGTTCAATGCTCATTATATAATATTATATTACATTATATTATATTATATCATAATGTATTATATATACATTTATGTATATATGCACATGTATATTAATTGGTACATCTTAATTTATTTACAGAACAGCTTTAAGCTTTATGGAAAGAATCCTGAGAACAGACAAAGACCAGAGCTATCACTGATATCAAAACCAGACTTTTGAAAGTCCATCTATTCTGACCAGGGCTGCATTAGAAAAAAAACTAAAAAGGAAATCTTAGTTGCTTTGATTTCTTTAAGTAAAAGGTAGAAAAGTTAATCGCTGCATCTTCCTTGAAGAAAAATACTGTTGATTATATCAGTTCGGATCAGATGTGGTTTACAGAAGCCCAGACAGAACCTCAAAAAAAGTTGTCAGCAGCTAAGAAAGAATGTCTTTCTAATATACCATATCTTGGCCCATACATACTCTGTCTTCAGCTCCATTCGTGTTCATCCTGTATCACTCTGCAACCACACCAAGGCGTGGAAGAATTTCACCACTGATCTAGTCAATATTTGAAATGTTCCAAACCACACTATAACCCTCAGCTGATCTTGGTTCCCTTCACCTATGCAGGATCAATTAGGTTTTTTGTTGCCTGTAAAGGAAGTAATTCAGTGGAGACTGCTGTGTGTATATCAGAAAAAAGCTAAAACAAGTGCCTAAGTCATTTCAAATTCCCATAAGAAAAAAAAAAATTCTTACCTTTATGAGTTGATGGATTAGAACAAGAAGAGGGCTGAATCTCGTTTCTTACCCTTGTCTGCCTGTAGTAACTCCACCAGTATTGCCTTAATGAAAATTTTTTTTCACCTATTCAGCTGAATAAGCATGTGGGGAATTTTTTACTGCAATGCTTTAACAAGAGATCAGGAATTCATGACAGCTGAAAGAATTTTTTGGTTGGAGCATTAAGTTCAGTGCTTATGATAAACAGCACTGTCCATTAAGACAGTCCCTTGTGACGGTCCCTTGTGTTCTAGTGATACGTGTCTGATGGGTACATGTAATGTGTCAAACCCTTCTCATAGATGTGCATGACTTGCCATTACCCTGAGTAGACTCCAGTCTAATGGCAGGCAGTAACTTACAATGGCATCTTTTTATTATTTTACTCATTTTATCTTTCTGTAGGAGAGCAATCCTTTGTCTGATTGCTGTTTCTGAAGCTTTTCTGGTCAGACAGACAGGCTCTTGCATTGCTCTAAGATGTGAAAGTCTTAGGAGACTAAGATGCCAATTAGTCAATAGCTGTTTCCTCTGGCTGCCAAAATGACTTGAGCATGCCCTGAATACAGTGAAACTATGCTAATAAATCAAGCAGCCAGCCAGCTCAAATAAAACCACAGGACAATGAAAAGATTGTGCTTGGAGAATCTTTAGCTGTGATTGAGATAGAGAAGCGATAACTTCCATTAGAGCCAAAATTAAATGAAAATATGTAAAATTCAGATTTTGAGGTTAAGTTCTTCCTGATATTGGAAAAATCAGTATGAAAGACACATTTCAGTATAGTATCCCTCCATTTTACATGATTTTCCTTCCAAGATTTTTTTTCCTTTGTAAAATATAGCCTTTGTATTCTGTGAAAGCTAAATCCTAATGAAGGAAAAACAGATACTATTTTTTTAATCTATCAAATCCCATCTCATCTTTGGTGACCCTGTAGCATTATCAGATGCAAATATGCAGGGACAAAAATCTTAGGATCTGCTTAGATTGGGATATGTTTTCCACCAACTCTTGTATAGTAACAATCCTCTTTATGATGGTATCAGCATTTAACATCCTGTATAGAAGAGGGTTAGCAATGGCAATTATTTACAGTTCTTTGTCTTTGCGTTGTTTCAAAACCAAGGCAAACTTTCTTTAAGGTTGGTTCAACATACTTGCACAATAAAATTAAGTTTTCCTAACCGTGTTTGAATTCAGAAGGCCTCCTCCTGCCAAGGTGAAACACTCCGTAAACTCCACTTGGCAGCAAAGTTTTCTCTCTCCTGTATACATATGGTCCACAGAATTTTCCTCTGTATTATCTAATGAAACAAGATCAGGGATTTCCTCATCATTTCAGAAACACATTCCTAACGGTTGTGCGCCATCACTGGCTTGGATCTCCTTGGGTTAACTAAAACCATTTACATTTTTTCTGAAAACACTGCTGTCCTTGCCTACCAAGACAAAGCAATACTCTGCAGGTCTAAAACCAAACTCTCCCTTTTCTGACCGCATGTGAGAGTGTGTTCAATAAGCAGCTAGGTAACAGACTAACAACTGCTGACTGCCAGGTATGAGCTGGGAGCCCAGAGGGCGAGACCTCTGCTGAAGAGAAACGACATCTTGGCAGTAATGAATTTCAGGGTATTTTAATCAAAATGTTGCCAACATAATGCAGCAAGTAAATGAAGACTAACACTGCAAGTAAAAACTACTGAATTCATAGATGAGGAAGGTAATCAGTAATACTAGGGCTACAAATGATGGCTAAAACGATTAAGCTGTTAGTTTCACTTGTAGATAACCATTGTATGAAGGAGCAGTGTTCGCTTAATTAGTAAATAGTGTTTCCGGAATTTAGTTCTTAAGGGAAATGTCTGAGCATCTGCAAATGGGAACCTCAGCGTGAACTGGAGTTTGCTATGAAATAAGCTTGCTGTGTTGTCTTGTAAGGTGCTCTTCTTTTTATTAGCTTATAATTAATATACAGCAGTCATACGGTTCCTGTTGTTCTTTGATTAACTTAACACTTGTTTGAATTAGCTAGTTTTTGTTCCTTTCTTATTTGGGTTTCATGATAACTGTTTTCACTTGGATGCTGTTCTGCCACATTCAGTTGTCAGTTTTGGCCAGTTTGTGAAATAACTGGACACTGCTAAAGATTCAGTGAAGAAAGAGTCTGGTGCTTTCTTTTCATATTTATTTAACTAATATGAATTTAACTCCAGGTCAGAAGTAACTGAAAATTATTGTTAGCTGATAAATTTTCTTCAACCTCCTTTCAAATAACTATGCCTTCATGTAAAATAGTTAGTAAAGAGATCTCAGTGCACTGAAACCATCACCACATTTTAAATTAACTAGCCTCTTCCAGAGAAATGCCAGTAGGCTATGGAATATTCTTCTGAAGCATTGGGCACAGGCGGTGAGTACAGAAAAGCTGGCACCGGGGCCACTGCCCGTGTGACAGCTTTTTTGTTGCTACGTAAAAAGGGCTTCAGCATTTAGGGCTGTCAGCTTACTGTCTCTTGTAGATACTTGTCGTGGTTTAACCCCAGCCAGCAACACAGCACCACGCAGCCGCTCACTCGCTCCCCCCCCACCCAGTGGGA
>JAVKLA010000053.1:31017560-31030214 GCA_034782735.1 Sagittarius serpentarius
CGTCCCTCAGGTGTGTCAACCACACCACTCAGCTTGGTGTCATCAGCGAACTTGCTGAGGGTGCACTCAATTCCACCCTCTATGTCATTGATGAAGATATTAAACAGTACTGGTCCCAGTATGGACCCCTGAGGGACACCACTCGTCGCCGGTCTCCATCTGGACATCGAGCCGTTGGCCACTACCCTCTGGATGTGACCATCCAACCAACTCCTCAGCCATAATGGACTGTTGCGAATAGTTTCATACTAACTTATGCCAATCAAAAGTGCCCAAGGCAGATCTGGTGGCTGAACTCAACTGGAAAGCATCAAAGGTAGCTGAACATAGGAGATGATAGTACTAGGAGATAGTCCTGGCACACAGATCAGACCCTTAGTATTTCAAGTAAATGAATCCCATTCCCCACATTTCTCTCCTACACTCATTGCAGAATTACACTTTTTTCTTCCTTTTTGGCTTCTGATTTTTTTACAGAAACTTAACAGTCTCCTCATCACCACACCAGCCCAGACAATGCCTTGCCTACAGCTTTGTCCCTTTGTCTCATTCCATTTATATCTGATGGGAAAGAGTCAAAGAGGAAGATCTGCCTATATCTTACACCAATTTCTACTTTTAGCTCTTCCTGCATCGCACCTTTTATTGTTGTAAGTAAGTATTTCCTAAGCATATGTGATAAATGTCCCACTTTTCTCCAGTAAAACCACCTGAAGCAACTGAGCTACAAAGGCACTAGCTGCTCTAGCCATTCTTTAATGGATGCCTTTTCCTAACTCTGAATGCATTTTTATATTTGTCTAATGCTTGTTCTTTCACTGTCATCATCTTTTTCAGGTTAATATGCATTAGGCATGGCCCCATAATGAAATCTCATGATGTAACTCACCTCTTTACATACACAAAAGCTGGCAGAGAGGGAGGAGCGTAGATCAGTGCTGTGCTGTTGATCCCAGCCCTTAGACCCCATACAGTCACTAATTATGAGGGAGCTTGAATTTGTTTCTGAGCTTTGTGTTTATGACCATCTCACCATAGTGAATGCTGTCCTTAATGCAGAATAATTACTTATTTTGGTTTTTAAATGTTCTCCAACACATTTTTGTGACAGGAGGTAACAAAATGTTGGAAAGGTAACTTTGAAATGCTTTGTGGAATGGTTTCCATTTCACAAAGAATCACTGAACATTACTACCCAAATTCTGCTAAACACAACGGTAGTGCAACTTGTTGAAGGTGTTGCAGGATACATCCCTCAATAGCTGGGAAAAGCTCTTTTAGAGAAGATCTTGATCTAATAAAGTTCTTATCATTGTTCATGAAGAGGGAAGGACTTGGCTAAAGTAACACCTAGCTTACGCAAACACACCTTGTCACCCCACCATAGCTGGTTTTTTTTTGTGTGTGTGTCTGTGTGTGTGTGCTAAGAATGAGAACTGGCACGTTTCCAAGGAGGTGTGTCAGAGGTAAACATGGCACTGAAGTATCCTATTGTGTTGTAATAGTCTTGCTGGAGACCTGAAGGTGTGTCTCTGCCTTTATAAATACCACGCTGCTTTTACAACTAGCTCTGAATCTTCTGAAAGAGGCAAGTTGCTTCAGGAGTTGCGTTTGGGTATCTCCAAGCCCTGTGCAAGGTATGTCTTCCAGTTATCTTACTTTTGCATTGTTCCATTTGCAACAGAAGGTTACTGTCACATCATTATTCATTTTAATGTTATTCGTTGCTGTATTTGCAACAGAACTGTACATACTACACCATGTTCCCTAAGAGGGTTTTATGGAGGGAAAAATCTCCGTGTGTAGTATAAGGCATGATGCAAGTCAAGTAAGAACTATGCAAAAGTAGGACCTGCTCACATCTGCTGCTACTGATGTTTTCTAGATTCTAAATTTATGTAACTAAAGGTATTTGCAGATAGTTAAATGTTGAAATAGGTTCCTTATTCGCGTGCCTACACATGAATTTCTAACACAGAAACTTGGCTACAGAGACAGCTATGATGGAAACATCTGAAAAATACTTCTAGGGATTTAATCAACTAAATGCCAAATGTAAATCCTCTACTTTTATGGTATGCTCTGATCCTGAAAGCTGCTTTATGAAGAGAAACACCTACAGAAATAAATGTGCTCTGTGCAGACTCAGGGATCAGCTTGATAATAATTTGCTAACTAGCCACATTTCAAAACTGAAGTTGCATATTCTCTTGAATTTGGTGGCTTTAGACACAGAGCAGTATACTGCAGGTGTCTTCAAAAGGAAAAAGGTAGTTCTGTTTAGCAGTCAAAGCAGCAAAGAAAGCATCAATAGTTATTTTTTGGTGTCTGGAAAGACTGCTATCATTTTTTTAAACTGAAAACTGAAATACTGGCATAACCAGTGAACTAAGACAATTTTCAGGATGCCTAAGAAATAATTTTGCTCAACTTGAACCAAATGGTTTCCTTTCTGTCTGGCATATTTTTGAAGAATAGCCAGAGGTTGGAGTCAAAATCGCTTATGTGTCGTTTACAAAATGGGAGATCAGGGCAACAACAACTGCATTATATGTTATAACTTAAGATATCCATCTGAGATTGACAAATCCTAGGTTCAAATTCCTTCTCTGACTGAAGAAGAGATTTTAATTAAGGTACCTCAGTCACTGGGCAGTAGCATGTCCTGGGAGTGACTCTCTTCTGTTCCACATTGCATAGATAATTAACTAACTGAATCAGAAGGACTTACTCCATAGCCATCTGCAGTTCTCAAGGATAATACATAATGGTTCTAGAAACCAGGTATTATTCACACAAAGGACAGAGGATTTTGCCGGTAACATCATTTTAATAGGTATCAAAGAGCAGTGCAATACCATGTCTGAAATACTGCAACTGTCAAATGGAGTCCAGCATTAAATGAAAATGTTTTCATAGTTTTGTTTGTTTGTTTGTTTGTTTGTTTTGAAGGCAGATAACAAGCAAAACAGAGATCATGAGGATCAAAAACTTTGGACTTCTTTGTGTGTTCATTCTGGTCTCCCAGATGCTACTAGCCAACTGTGAAAGGCAGAAGGAAAGAAAAAAGGCAAGACAAAGCATAGAAGACAGTCGAAAAAACCAAACTGAATCTAACCAAGAAAATGAAAAAGGGCGGAAGTCAAAAGGAGGAAAATCATCTCCTAAAGGCAAGTTTAAAACCAAAGAAAATGCTGAGTGCACCTGGGCAGTGACCGACATGAACGCTGCTACTGTGCACATAGAGTGCAAGCAAGGTGACAGCGAGTTCTGGTGCGAATTCTCTGGAGACCCTTCCACCTGCACACAGTATGCAGCAAATGAGAAATCCTACTGGAAACAAGTCTCTCGATCGCTAAAGAAGCAGAAGCAGATCTGTCAAGACCCCAAAAGTGTCCTAAAATCCAAAATATGTAGGAAAGGCCCACGAAGTGCTCATCTCAGGTTGACCCGCTCAAGCCTACTAACATCAGTGGGTCCTGCAAAAGGGAGCAAAATTCATCCTGCAAAAGAAGTTGTTCAGACTCCAGCAGCTGCCTCTGTGACTGAAAAAAAGGTAGAACACAGTCCTCAAGACTGTGTTGAAGACATAGATTATATTGATCAGAAAAAGGTGGCCGAGGAATACTGTCCAGAAAGCTTACTTTCTTTCTGCAACTTTTTTATCACAATGGTCCAAGACAAAAAATGCTGAGGAAGTGTTTCTAAAGCTCTGCATCATGGAAGTCCGGTCTCATCTAAGTTACTGCAAACTATTCCAGATTTTATTCTCATGTTATATAGTGTATATAAGAAAAAAAGGAATATATTTTTCTGATTTTGTATATACACAACAGACTACCCTTGACATAGTTGAAGATGTTATAGATTTTATTTGCACGTAGATTGCTACACAGGTGTTACCAACTGATGTTATGTACACTACTAAGTATGTAAGTAGTCTCTTTGCCCTCTTTGAGCTGTGCTAGCCAAAGTGATGAATTCAGTGCTATGCACTTCTTGGTTACATACAATACTTTTGACCTAAAAATTATTAAGAAAAATAAACTTCAAAATATATTCCAATTATTCTCTGTCTGCCTCTGTGTTTAACTAGATTTCTCTGTAAGTGCTAAGTCTTTGTCAAAGTTTTCACAGGATCTAGGCAGAGTGTTGCTTATAAAGCAGTTTTAAAAATACTTCTGCAGCTTTGCAGACTTCAGCTTTCTCAGCCAGTGCAAGCAACATTTTGATAGGGAAGTACGAAGTATGGTACAAAGCATATTGTACTCATTTTCTGGCAGGTAAACAGAGACGCAGAGATAAAATGACTTATACAAGTTCATATATAAGCTCAGGACTGGACCCCTTACTCATGCAGCTAAAGAACTGGTGCTCAACGCTGCCTGTATTTTCTTCTGAAGTTCCACTGTCTGTTATCTTTATGTATGGACAACACTAATAAATACTTTTCTATTCATTAAACCTCAACTGTATTTAAAAAAAAAAATCCAAACTCTACAAGAACAGAGATTTTAGAAAATGTAAAGCTAAATAACTGACCTTTGCTATTTTTCTGAAACTCCAGCTGGAAGAAATGTAATACACAACTTACTTACACTTTTCCAGTGGCTCTGGGCTTGGAAGGATGGCCTTCTACCACAGTGGTCCTCTTGGAGAAACTTGAACTTTCATGAAATACAATTTCCCTGAGCATTTCTAGCAAAGTAAACTAGTATTTCTGTTTCTTCAGAAAATATAGCCTGTTCCCTTCTGTAATTATCTCATTGCTAGAATATTTGAGAGAATATTTTTAAGATGGGTAGTTATGAGTAACTCACCTCCTGCCACTTCCCTCTTTTCCTTCATTCTCACATGTACTCACTTTTTATTTAAATGAGCATGTCTGGGGAGGGCATTTTAATGCTACCTTGTCTTGTTGCTACAGCAATGAAGGCCCTTGCTGTTATTTAATACCAGTTAGTATTGTCTTTGCAATCAAGAATTAACTTAGTAAAAATGCTTAAATTAATTTAGATGGAAGTCCTCAATAAAGGAGGAAATTGTTACTAAACAGAGAGCTTTTCTTTTTTTTTTTTTTTTTGCTTGTTAGTAGAGGTCAAGTCTTCTTACACAGGGTTGAAATTATTTTGGCAGAGTCAGGAAGAAGGCATGGCATCAGCTCAGGCATTAGCCACAGTATTTTAAAGAGGACAGTATTCTGAAGGCTCTCATAAGTACTTCATGTGATATTAATTTACATTTTTTTGCTACTTACAATACTGCTATCTCTATGTGACTAATATCTTGAATGTGGGATGCTGCTATTAGTCAGGCAAACTGTGTTTGAAGATTCAGCTGTATTTTACCAAGTCTGAATGGCAAACAAAAAAAAAAGCAGCTTCTTTTTACTGAAGTTCCAGCCGCAGCACACCCTGTGGAAACACTGAGTATTACCAGGCTGTGCAGGATAAATTCTGCTGGGCTGATGCCCACAGCAAAGCAAAATTCCAGTTAAAAGGGGCATCAATACTAACTCCTGTGGAGGCTGGAAGACGCAGCCATTCTGGTGCCAAGCAGGGTGGAAAAACAGCTTCCAGCTCCTTATTATTCAGGTAGATACATAAATACTGAAAGTGCAGGTGAGTTGCAGCTGCTAGACACCTTGTGTGTTGGCCTACACCACTTCGCGCTAGGAGATCGTTGAGATAAGAAAGTCAAAAGATGCAGAGGAAGGATTAGGAGTGCACATTTGGCTCAAGCAATAATACACTGCAGCAATTAATTACGAATATCTAATCCAGTATCCAGACAGCTGTGTAATAGTCCCAGATCACAACCAGAGCACTGGGCAGGCCTGGCTTAAGAGGCTCATTTGCTCCAGATGTTTCGGAAAATGTCCAATCCTAACTACCTGTAGCTGCTGTTACCCTCACGAGTACTACAGTAAGTACTTTGTTGCCTGAAGCGTGAGTGCCAGAAGGCACTGCTCTCCCCGTGGCTGCTGGCCAGCCAGGCACGCCGAGTTTGCAGTGACATATCCCAGAGCAAATTCCAGCTCGGGATTCCAGAGCTGTGAGTTACAGCTCTGCGTGCAGGACTGTCAGCACCTGGACCCACGTGTGGGAACTGCAGACTCCTCTCCAGGTGTGCATTACATCTCTGCTGCTTCATCTTCTTGTTTTCTTTCAGGACTGATTTCTATCTTCACGTGTGGCTCTTTGCAGGAGGAAAACATGCTCGATCTCAGTTCCTGGGTGCATTTCACCTGTGAGGCATGCAGTTGTGCCAGTATCCTACAAGGACAGTGTGGAGCATCAGGAGAAAAAGGGGATCCCTGTGCTGCCTTTTTGGAAGGTGGGCTAATGTGACAGTGCAGATCTCAAAACTATCTCAGCCAAAGGATGGGATTTTTAATGCCCCTGAGTATGTAGTTCTGGCTGTTCTTCAGAAGGGCACATTTCAGAATAGCAGGGTCTGAGGCAAATATATCTGGAGTCTAACTTCATGAACAGCCTTTTCCACAACTGCACAGTTGTGCATCTAAGTTCTCATTGCACTTACATTTCGGTCCTACACCTACGAAGCAATCACTTGACAGCAATTACATATAAAACATTTCCTGGCATTCTTCATCTTAGGATCTGTGGTCATTAGGAAAAAGTCCACAGCTGAGCTCTGTTTTGTGCCTCTTTTCCCCAGGTGTACCAGTTGTCATTGTGTCAGAACTTCGTGTTTAAGTAAGTTGGAAAAATGGTGGTAGTGACTTTTCTAACACGTTCTGTAGAAGGGCAAGTAGGAACACAGTGAAGGAAAACAATGAATAGATTTAAATTATGTCTGTGCAGCCCAAGTCCTCTGTCCCGCCATACTGAAAACATAAGGATCTCTGCTTTCTTCACGTCAACCCGAGTTACGGAAAATCAGCCCCATTTGGCTGAAAATCAGTGGCTGAATCAGGAACGAAACAGAGGTCTTCAGAGTTCCAGTGGTCCCCTTCTCATGCCTCATGATTAGATCACTCTGCACAAGAACTACATGTATTCGTTCCTGAAATTATCCTGCTACCTTCTAGGTATTTTAAAATTATTAGGAATATCTTTGGGGAGATGTAGCTTATTTTCTAGGTAATATAGTTTGTTTCTCCAGACAACCCTGGGTATTATAATTTGAATATTTACTTGGAAAAAAGGATAGGGCTTTTGAAGACAGGAAACTCACTCTAGCTTCAGAGATAAAGGAGTTTTCCTGCTCTTGCAATATGGAATACTTATACATTTGGTAACTGCTTTAGACTATGGATGATCTTTTTAGGTGGACCCCGCCCTCACATACTCCCACAAATTCTCAAACTCTCACCAAAATTTGGAGAGTCCAAATATGGATTTTTTTAAAAAGGGGAGAGAAAAATTTGAAAGTAAGAGTTTTTCCAAAGTTATCTCCTAATACATGACAGCATTATCTAGAAAATTTTAGACGTGTCTTTGTATTCACTAGGAAAAGGGAAGACATTGTTAATGCCCAGCCAATAGCTCTGGCAATGCAGTACTCCTTAAGGATCAGTAAAATTTCATCTCCTCTAACTTTAAAGATTTCATTCTTTTATTATTTTCTGCAGTGTATTTTCTACTCACTTTCACACCCAACTTCATTTGAATGAGTTTCCTTTCCTTCTGCAACCTTCTTTATTCATTTGCCACTTTGGTGACAGTACAGATTACATATCTAATCTCGCATGTTGCACGATTACTTGTAGGAGAATAGAGCTGAGTGACTCAACCTTCCTGCTTCCCAGGGTGCCCTACCCTCCTCTTCCCCTGAGGGGGCCAATGAGTACCTACCGCCTGATATCGCCTCACCTGAGTTTGACCAACCATAGCAGAGACTGAGTGTTCACATTTTACATGGCCGTGCTCAATCCACGTACACATAGCTGAACCTAGATAATAAATTCCACTCCCTTTTCCACCTTTACCTTATTTTTTTTTCCGATGCTGCCCTGAGCAAGGCAGCTCAATACATGTTGGTAGCTGCTGCACCTCACCCGTGCCTTTACCTGCTTTTCATTTCATTTCAATATATTATATTGTTTATTCCTCTAGGCTATTTCCAAGAGTGATATCACTTTGATTAACACACTGGGAATTGATCAAATGGAAAAGTCCACCTTCAAGGCTGGGAAGTTCAGCAGGTTCCAGCCTGCAGAGGTTCCTTGCAATCTTGTCACTTGTACTATCCCGTCCCTGGCTGGAGCATGCATGGCTCCTCCCTGTTAGCACTGTAAATGGTATAACGAATCCTATGGATCTCAAGATCCCTGTAGTTATTCCTGTGTTCTAACATCTTCGAGCTTCTTTCTGCTCCCTCCCTTGAAAGAGCAGAGGAACTTTGAACCCCGGCTGCAGTCATCACCTCTCTTCAAACAGCCAGAGAGGAGAAGGCGGAGTGCAAGAATCCTAGTAGGGTTAGAGTTACCAGACACTGAACAACTTGAGGTTTCGAAAGGATATCCAGGTGCCTCGCTTGCTCCTTCCATTGCCATTACTGCAGTGAGATAACACAGGGTCACACATAAAGAGAGGGGACTGGCCATGTCACAAAGCTTTTTACCTCTTTGTAAAGCTATTACTAGCAGAAGAGGACATGTTAGGGCCCAGCTTATCCCTTTAACGAGGGTTCATGTAACAGGTTTCTCTGGAAACGTGCTCCTATCCACGTAAAATGTGTGTTTTATTCAGCTACTAGAACTTCTTCCAAAGTTGCTTATTGATCCCACTAGAGATAGGTGTTTTAAGACAAAGAAGTGATAATGAGTAGGCGGAAGAACTGTGAAGATTTCCCGTGAAGTTGTTGCTACCTGGCCACCTCAGTCACTGATCATACCAGGCCCCATGCAGAAATGACAGACTTAATTAACCTGAAGCTCCCAGTGGACCATGGAAGTCTCACACTGATTTCCAGGCAACAAACAAACACATCAAAGGGACTTTGTTATATAATGAGAGCCCGCAACATGTTCGGAACTGTCTGCGAGTGTGCGCATATAAGCATTCCGTGGTGCTTTGTGTATGCCAAGGAAGAGAAGAGTTGTTCCAGTCAGCCCGGAACGTTTGATGTTGAGATGAATTTTAAAATCCAGGAATTATCACATTAACTGTAACAGGAATGTATTTTATACATCCATAATATGTGCACTAATTATATGTAATGAGTATGCTTAGATAATAGAATATTATTTATATAATGAGTTACCTTTACATCTGTTGCCTGAAGGTGATGTGGTTTCTAGAGTCACTTTAGAGGTGGTGTGATTCCCTGGAAAACCTTGGACTATTTTTGGGCTATTCCACAGCAGCTGAATCCCTACAGATATACGTGCCATGGCAGCTCTGTTCACACTCCTTGTTCCAAAGGGCTCGCCAAAGGATGGCTGCAGTTCTTCCCTGCAGTGCTAGCTTCCAGGGAATTTTGTGTCTTGTCTTTTATGCCTGCAGGTATCAACATGGTCTTTGCTCTGTATGTGTGGCAGCCTATAGACCTTAGTGTCCTATAGGGAGGACTCCAGTTAAATGTTGATCTTAGAGGCTCTATATTCCCCACTTAACACGTGCAAATGACGCAGAAGTGAGCTAAAGAGGTCAGTTTGTGGACAGAGAAAAGTTGGGACGTTAGGTGTGCTGGTTTGTGAGAGATTTCAGATGATACCTTGTCTCTGAAAAAAATCCTCATGCTCAGCATTAGGGGCTGCATGTGCTGCTGCAGACGGGGTGTTTGGGTTAACAGCATTCCACTTGGGTTAATGATCAGGCTGCTGGTTGTAGCAGGTCATTAGAGCTCCCAGGTTACTATCACTGAAGAGTGAAGATGTTAGCTGATGATGTCCTGGCCAATGTCCAGCCAGGTAATTACACTCTGCTGCCCAAACTCTTCTTAGAATTTCAATCAGATGCAGCTTTCTTCACCACCTTAAACTGCTTTGTGCTCTGACCACCAACATTTAGATGTGGCTGATTTTACCTAGGCAGGGGGCTGGGAGGCTATTTGCAGAAGTCCCCCCAAGCCTGAAGGGGGATCAGTTGTTAAGGTAATTTCCAACTGTTATTTAGAGAGAAGGCAAAAGGAAAATTAAAAGTGAGAGTGTAAAAACAAAAGCAGGAAAGCTGCTGTTTTCAGAGAGGTAGAGTCCATGTTAACAAAGTCTTCTTATCCAGTGTTTCTATCTTGAACGTCATTGTGCTGGATGTTTCTTTCATACTACAACCCACAGAATCCTATGAAAAATGTGAGTATTTTAGCTTTCATTCAAATAAAGGAATAGTCTAGCCCTCCCAGTATGAATAAGGCTTAAAACCACAGACGAGTCCACATCCGCAGTTCAAAAGCCAAATGCCAAAGACCCCCTATTTATTACTCCCTTAAAAATTGCATCCTAACTTAATCTCATAAGGGTGACCCATGTCTTTTAAGT
Source organism: Sagittarius serpentarius (assembly GCA_034782735.1). NCBI lineage: Eukaryota > Metazoa > Chordata > Aves > Accipitriformes > Sagittariidae > Sagittarius > Sagittarius serpentarius. Next base: position 31,028,008 of record JAVKLA010000053.1, read on the forward strand.
GCTTCATATTGGTAAAATGGAGGGAGAGGTTCCAGGCAATGGAATGGGAGCAGTATTAATAGAAATTACATTTGTAAAGTTGACTCATTTTTTCAAACTAAAAGGAAAGAAAATGTACATGCAAAAGAAATGCTAAGAAATGATCACATAAAATTCTGTAAGTGTGATGCTTAGTGATGAATAAAAATATAATTCACAGAAAACAGACTGGTGATTTATGTCTACTTTGATTTCAGTGTATTTTATTCAGAGTACAGGGGAGGCTCATAAAAAAATATTCTATTCCCATAATTAAAAGACTTCTTTGAAGAATAGTGTGTGTTGCTACATTATGCAGAAAAAAAAAAAAGAGGAAAGACCTATTTTAACATACAGCAATCTTACTACAAAAAGTAAAACAAAGCTGTCATGGTTTTAAAAAGACTTCTCAGAACCTGAATATGTAGTTTTTCCTCATTAAGCTGGAGTATGTTTCCAAGCAAAGTTCCAGTGGAGTTTCCCTTTTCAAAAGCTGGCAATGTTGAGCTGGATGCCACTGCTATCATATATAATATTTCTTGCTTGACATTATGGACCTACCACTTATCTTCAGGTGGATATTCAGGTACCAACTTGTTTTATAGCCCTTCATGGCAATGAAACAACAGAAGACGATGTACATAAACCAGGATCACTCCAGAAGAACATCACATAAATTTTATGTCTCCTTCCTCTCTAAGAAGAACAGATGAAGTATCTCAGGGGCATACAGAAAAAAAAAAAAAAAGCCAAACCAGAATTGGTTTAGAGCAGGTTTAGTGAGGCTTGGTGAGTCATTACAAACTCCTGAACCGGCAGGTTCTTGTTGGCTTTTTGAGCCCTTCCCCTTAAAAACTGTAGGCAGTCCCTTTTTTCCTATTTATTTTTTCTTTTTTGTACCTAGTACTGCAGCACTGAGCTCACCTTAATGCCTGAATTTAGGCTTTTATTAGGAGCTGCTGATACTGGATCATGCCTGCATGGCTCATCTGAATTTTCCTCATGCTTGCTCCTGTAGACAGTTCTGGCAAGAGTATAGCTAATATTTCTATTAGTATATTGGCTTCAGTCTTTGGAAGCAGGGCAAGATTTACTGAGAGATGAAACTAACTCACCTTCCCACAGAGCACCAGTCTTCATATCAACCTTCCTATCTCTTGCCAAATGAATGTTGAATTTGGCTTCTCCTTTGCATTTGAAAACTTTGCGTTTGTATTCCTTGAAAGGCCCTGTGTTTTCCTCCTGAGGTCCACCCATTTACAGGAAACCGCTGTTTCCAGGGATCTATGTCTATTCAGTACTAATGGAGCTCCTCTGGACTTACGTATATTTGGCTAATAGCCTATCATTAGGATTAATTTCATTCTTTGAAATAGCTAGTGTAAATGACTATTGACCAGTAAGCCAGAGGTGGTCGGATAATTAACTGCTTTCAAATAGAATTAACTGAATAACCGAAAACAGGACCAAAGAAGAAAGTAGCAAAGGCACAAAAACTGACTGTCAACAGCTCTCTCTTTTCATACTCTTTGTTAATGTATAGAAATGTCATATCTTTTCGGCTTCTTCATGAGTACAAGACACAACTGCTGCATGAGTTCAGCAACACCCCAGTCAATATGACCCCACTGATACCTAGAAGTAAGGTATCTGACCTGATGAATATGAAAGTTCTTCAGTTTCCAAAAATATGCAGCTCAAGTCTCTTCATGATGGCAGCCAGCATATTGAGCAGTACTTCTAGGCAATGTATCTTCTACTTTGATAACAGGGTATCAAATGATCATTGTGTTTGAGCATACCTTTCTCCCTTACATTTGCTTGCAATAACTGGTTTGAGAGGATTGCTAGTCCATGCAGTACGTAATACTGACTTCCTAATGTTGTCTTGTTAGATAGTTGTGTGACACACAGAGTTGCTCTCAACTCTTCATCCAGACAGCTTGTGGAATTAACTGAGAACAGTATTTGTGTAGTCGCTAACTTTGTTCTGCTCAGGTAAACAGCACTCTCTTACTTTCCCTGGCAATAGATGTGTAAAGCAGTTTTAGAGAAAGGTAGAGGCTCTGTCTTTATGGATTCAAATAGCAAGATGAGAGGAGAAAGAGAAAATGCGCGTTGCTGCAGGAACAACAGAACCTTCTCTGTTGCTCAAGTTTGGACAATGGGAATTGTTTGGTTTTTTTTTT
>JAVKLA010000053.1:31030224-31045416 GCA_034782735.1 Sagittarius serpentarius
GGGCCGGGGGGGATGTTAATGCAGACTCAGTAGAACTGACCAATATCCCCTTTTTTATGTCTTCTGATTATGGAACTACAACTTTTGAAAAACTTGAAAGCTCTTTGGGCTGTGATGTAAGCAACGGATGAGATCAAAACCCTGGAAAGCAGATGAAGCCATCATGTATCTGTAAGTGTCCTTGGCTGTTCTAAAGATAATTGCCTTTCATGATTCCTGTGGGGCTGAAATATGTTCTACCACACATCATAGGAAGAACTGTGTTTCTTAGAACACGCTACACAAAAATTAGCCATGTTTCATACAGCTGCAGAATTCTAGCCAGGTGCTGTAATTCAATCTTTTTTCTGCATTACTACCATTAGTCAAAGTCAGCAGGAAGCAAAAGAAACAACAAAATACCAAAGACTTTCATTCATACGGAGAGAAAGCCACCTCTGTTCACGGAAACAACAAAAAGCCCAGCTCAATGGGCCCATCTTAAGAGCTTCAGAATGATTATAAACCCTATTGCTTTTGCATCCTGCAGCTTTCTGTTCTGCAGGGCCTTGAAAGGCTGGTCTGGGTAGTTTTCTTTAAGTTTGAAGTACTGAAATACCCACCACTGCCGCTAAGTCAGGTAGACAAGAACTTATCCTCTGTGTAGACAAGAAAATTCATGATTAGCGACATCCGGTAATCAACATAGAAATTAATGTACTGAGGTGTATGGGTAGAGAAAATAACAGGTTAATTTCTTTCTTACTGGCAACCTTTGACTCTCACAAGTGCAACAGTTTAGATGCATTTATGTCTGTATGCAGGACTGCATGTTCTTGAAGATAGATTCAGAGGGAAAAAATTGTGCAATTTAAAGATTTCAAAGTTGCAGGGTTCAGAAAGTAGAATTTATGTTTTTTGGGAACAGTGGGCAGAGCTGAGCAATGAATGGTTACTTGAGTATTACTGAGATTATTTCTGTTTTACAAATAGAGGAATGAAGACAGAAGACTAAAACAACTAAGACTGTATGTCAGTGTAGCAGTAGAATCTGTAAGCTGAATCTGTTCATCGATTAAGTGCATTGAAGTTTCTGGACTTATATTAAGTATTAATTTGGTTTCAGAATTTGCAGACTGAGTGTTCATTTCTTTGAGTCACTACAGAACGGCACTTGGGAACATGATGAAGCCAAGTCACCAGGAGCCAGCAGTTTCACTGCAACTTCCGATTAGTCTGTCTGAATGTGACAGTGCTCTCCTTATTAATCTTTGATGACTTCCACCAGCACCTACACTCTCCAAGAGCTCAAAATGTCAACACTTGTATCAGCTTCTCAGTTCCTCCAGAAACTGGAAGTATTTATATGGGTGTATATGTATTTATATGGCTGAACATATGCAATATGAACAATCATGAAGCAGGAATCCAACCAGTTCCTAGATTCTGGAAGAACTGATATGTAATGCAGAGCCAGTCTATAAACCTAATCCAAGTCGCCTGTTAAAATTATCAGCCTAGTGGACAATCTACTCTATTCACTAAGTCAGCTGAATAGCTTTAATTTACAAGCAAAAGAAACCAACTTAAAAACTTTTATTAGATTATATAACCGGTCATGTGAACAGAAATGTATGGAAAAAGGCAACTTAAAATTATACACTCACATAAACTACATAAATTATGTAAAATAGTTGTGTGTCTAAAAAGATCCAGGAGTATTTTTTCTGGCTGTTATTGTGACTGGGACATCTAGTTATCATGGAGCATTATTCCCACTTTTGGGCTGATTGCTCCGGATGTTTGTTGATGATGGGAAGTTCTTAAGGGTGCCATTCCCTTGTAGCCCAGAGCTCACGCTGATTCTTGGTAGTGAGCAATAGTCTCATCCAGTGGCTGCTATCGTGTCACAATATCCTTCCTAATTTAAGCACAGAAAGAAACAGACTTCACTGTTTGTAGTAACACTTGAAATGTTTGTTTTCTTTAGGCATGTTCCCACTAGTTTAAATGTTCTCGTTACTGCAACCAGCTATGATGAGTTACCGCTCATCATAGTCACCTCAGATTTCACCTACCAATAGCAGGCGTGCAGGCAGCTACAACACATCTGCTGTTTGCTAGAAACGCCTTTGAGACTAGATAATCTTATGGCCCTATTTTCTCTCCTGTGTTTGGGGTGATAAGAGTTTCCAAATGCCGCTGGTCCTCAGAAGTCAATCAATAGAGTCTAAAACTTGACCTCTGACCTCTGAATGTTATAAGAAAAGATATTTTCATGGAATCTGAGAGTCTTTGGATTTGATCCATCAGCTGATGAGTTAGAAGTAGCTGAATTATGCTTCAGAGCTCTGATGGAGGATGTGTAGCGCTCCTTCTACTGTGTGCCATTTCGTCGTACGGTACTAAATCACCAAACATCCATACTGCTGGTGTACAGGAAACAACAAATAATGGGCACAGTCTGCACGGTGCATTGCAGCGCAGAACATTCAGGGGCCGCAGGGGCTCCAGACTGGAGGTATAAAAGATATCTCCTTTGAAAATCACTGTAGAAAAACAATTACCAGTGCTCCTCTTGTACCAAGTTGATTTATTGCACATTGGATACACATCTGTCTGGCAACAAGCAGCACATATGAACAATGCTTTCTTTGCTCTTTCCAGAAACCACCTTGCTTCACTGAGACTTGCGGAGACCTCCCACTGAGATGCTAATATGCAGTGAAGTCTGTCTGATGAAAGCATCATTACTGGTGAGCTGCCAGGTAAGCTTCAGCTTGGAAAAAGAGTTTGAAAAATATCCCTTTTCACCCACAAGGAAATCTGTGTGCCTCTTTTGTGGTCACCATCTCAAAATCTATTAGCAAAGGATGTAGCGAACGAAGCAAGCTGGCAACCCCGGCCACCATTGTGTGCAGACTTTTAAAATGCACATGCAGTGACTTCAATTTTCTCCGCAATTCAAAAAGTTTTGTCTTCTACATCCACATTTAAATCACTCAAACCTGTATGTTGCACTAAAGAAGTATCTTCCCTGGCCCCATCGTTGCTTTAGACTTTCAGACTACACTGACAGCTGAGCAGGCCTGCAATATCCATCCTGCCTTAAGAGACAAAACACCATGCTCCAAGGAAACTCCCAAAGGTGGATTTGAGTCCCTTTCATGTGCCTTGTAGCTGAACTTGGCTCATGCTTGCCACTGTAAGGAAGACATGAATTCAGGTTAAATGCTGTTGAAATAGCCCTGCACTTATCACAACGGTGTACATACAAAAAATTCAGCCTTTGCCCAAAATTTCGGAAAAATCAAGAGCAGCAATTATATATCAGTAAGACCGAGTAATGGTACCTGCTGCTAGATGTTTTGTTTAATGGCCATTCATATGAAGAGGTGGATCAAATGTGGAATGAAATATTCAGACAGTTGGGCCTAAGAATTCAGTTTAGTCAAAAGCCTGCAATTACTCTTTGTTCATTCATTATATATCATCTGCTAATGAAAGATGAAGTGCCTCAGGATATATGAGGGAGGTGTTTGACTGCATGTAACACACTAACCACATCTTTGCAGTGTTCTGTTATGAGCAGCAGTACAGAGTACCCTGATGGGGAAAGCTGTTGGCGTTTTGGATCTGCAGTGGCAGGACCTGGGACAGGAATAAAATGGGAAATAACGAGCAGCAGCAGAGCAACAGCAGTGGTCCTGCCGAGCGGTGTTGCAGAAGGCATGACTGTAACTCACCAGCAAGCCTGCACAGTCATTCTCAACCACAAGGGTTATATGATGGTGACTACCTTGTTCACTAGTAATAGAGCAGAAACCTGTTATAATAAATACTGTGGAGATAGTGGAAAAGAGAAATGTATCGCAGCTTGTTTTTCCTTTGGGGAAATAAGGTAGAAGAGCAATGTGTGTGGCCTTGCCTGAACTTCATCTCTTTTTCCATGAAGAAGAAGCGTTGTCCTGGATTTCTCTGAGGACTTCGGGGACTGACCTAGGCTTCTGGACACCTAGTAGTTTAAACAGAGCTGAAGGAAAACAGCACATGCACAGTATGTTAGTAAATTCTGGACATACTGGTGTCATTTCACACGCTGCTTGCAACCAGGGTCAGGTACGGTAGCTTTATTAGAGGAAACACAGAGAGCGGTTGCAAGCCTGCAGCGGCTTCAGCAATCTGTGACACCAATACTAATCTTATCTGTGCTACTTGCAACTAGACGCGTCTTTGATGTCTGCTATTGTCCAAGGTCCTATAGGTCACAGACTGAGTTTCTGTTATGCCTGTCCTATTTCCACAACAGACTTACCCAAAACACATAAAATAACCCCATGGCTTACAAGCAGCATATTGTCCACAGAACCTGCTGATGTCGATCCTGTCTGCAGAAAATTAACAAGTTAAAGCTGGAGCTGACAGGTCAAATCCAACATTACTCTGCCTTTACTCGCTTAGTGCTATTGTGAGAAAACTGCCGGTAGTATTTGCCGGAAAAGAGCCTTTACCTGAGGCTATCTTGTGAATTTTACGAGCAGGAACGTCCCCAGAAACAGTGTTTTCTATAGGGAACAGTGTGTTCTGTTTCAGTTCGTAACAAGAGCTGTAGTTTTGTTGAGACCTGTGTTGAAATACTATATCAATGACAGGGAAAAACTGTAATTACAATAATACCAGTTCTCTCTATCTTGCTTTTGCTGTTCTGTAATCATAATTACTAATACATGCATATTACCAATAAATGTGTAATCTTTCATTCAAGCACTGAATTTGGATTTGAATTCCCTGCATCTGCCAGTATGCTGAGCATCACAAAAATGTGGGTGTTTGGAGGGTGTTGCTGGGTGCTGAATGGGAAAGCAGTCAGAGAAGCTGGCTCATCCCACTCTCTTCTGACTGCTGTTACAGCTGCAGCGTGCCTTCCAGAGATTACATACTTTTTTCCAAGCATTAACCTTTTCTAAGGCTTACGTATTCTTAATCCCGACAATCACACCAGGACGATAAATTCACCACTACCAATGATGCACCGTATTTCTTCACTCCTCCTCCAGCTTTTCATTTCTGGGTAACGTGGGGTCTCTGGTGACAGAGCTCCTATCCAGCCCCTGGGGGACTTATTTCCTGCAGCGGTTCCTGTTTTCCCTCCCTCCCTCAGGTCTGAGATGCTCGAGCAGGCCCAGGGAATGGCTGACGCTCCCCTCTGGGAAGTCTTCCACTGCCAGCGCTGCTCTTCGAAATGGTGTCCATCACGAATCCTGGTATACCACGGACCGGGCTGCTGCAGGACGGTCACTACGCTGAGGGTGCCGCTCCATCCACACGCGTGGGAGCCGGACTGTTTCCTGGTTGGACTCAGAACTGGGGATGAAGCAGCACAAGAGGCTGGGTTCTGTCTCAGTAATGATTAACTGGAATATCCCTGTCAATACTAAGCAGAATTTTTGACTGAATTCAGCTGATAATAACAACGACATTCTTATCTCTAGCTAGGGATGTTTTGCAACAGACTCTACCGTGGGTTTACAGACCAGGAGGTGCCTATCAGCTCATAGACGGCCCAGGCTTTTTCTACTTTTGTTGCCATTAATATTTTGTACAACTCACCCGCTGCTGAAAAAAGTACTGGAGGGGATATATAAATAATTTCCTATCCATTTTTAATTTACTGTGTCAAGTTTTGTCATGCCAAGACTTGGCCAAAGTAACCTTGCCTGAGCTAATTGAACATAACGTCAATGAAAAGAGTGGCAATTTTAGAAATGCAGAACGGTATGTTTCTGCTGTGGAACTGTATAATTTTTGACATTGTAATTAAAAAGCAATTACTTTTGCACTGACGTGATTTGTCATGCTGTACATCCTCGGATCAAAATCAATCCTCTCCCAATACATCATCTCTGTGCCACTTACTTTAAGGTAATATTGTGAGACTGTGAACACAAGCAATCCAAACAAGAAGCACATGGAATATTAAGTGATTTTTCTCCTCTTTTTTGAAATGTCGATCTTCTCTTCTTGTCTTCAATGTTCAGTCATATCCCACATCCCAGATGCTTGTGCCTTCCATCTGGTTTACTTATGGGTGTCTCTGTTTTCCTGGGGCATTTAGTAGAAATAAGGCATAAATGGGTAAAATTAGTAGAATTATGGTCAGATGGAACATGTGTGGCACTTGGGCAGGGCTGGGGCGTTAGAGAGTACTATAGAGCATCAGCAGGCCTACAGCTATGTTTCCTTGACTTTCTGTGCTTCAGTTTAGTATTTAAATTAGGAAGGATCTCAGAGCTCTTTAACTTGCCAGGATTGTTGTTTTTCTCTTGGTAAATGGAGATAGTGATATGTTGATGCTGGTGAGGGCTTTTAGGTTTTTCAGAAAAGCTAATAAGTAAAGCCTGATATGCGTAATTTGTATTTGCAGGTATATTGCTACGTAGAAAATCTTTTTGTCAAGAAGGCTGGAGTGACAAAATGTCTAGATTAGAAAAGAAAAATCAACTCCTTATAGTTCTGTTAAGAGAGAATGTTTGGGCTAATAATTAAAGGGAAATGTTATTTTGTAATCAATTAACTATGGTGGAACAATAAGAAAGTATTCTGGTGTAAGTTTGAAAAAAAATCTTGCCTACCATAAGGCCATGTTATGAAAAATAATCTGTGAAATAGATTAAATGAAAGACGTACTTGAAAGAGAGGTTCCCTGAAGCTTTGCTGCAGCTGAGTATTTTGACCACAGTGTCCACCCACTTCTGCTTGTCAGAGTAACAACTGAGCTGATTTTCAGTAGTAGAGAATCTGCATCTTGACTTTGCTCCAACAAACCTGTGAGTACTTTCTGTAACCATTTGACTATGACTATCCACAATAAAAGCAGGGACTGAATTTCAGTCTAGCTATGTCAATCTAATCCAACAGTCAGCATGCCGCAGGGGATACAAGATGTCTCTTTGCACTACAAGAATAACAGAAAATGGGAGATGGCAAAGTAAAAAGTCACAGATTCTAGCAAATATATCATCCTGAGATGTTTACAAATCTTGATCTCTTTAATTCACCAAAAATGAAGTGTCTGGATTAAGGATTCCTTTCAGGAGGAAAAGTTACCCTTCCCCACAAGGCAAAAGATCTTTAGCACAGGATACAAGAAGAAGAACTTCTAGAACCTGAATATAGGCAAAGTAGAAATTGATTTCCAATAATGGAGCTGAGTAATTACTCCAACAGCCTGCCACGGGAAGCGTGGATGCTTTGTCACGTCATGTTATCAGAGAGCATGAGGCTAGTGCCTCTCTGCAGAGGTTGCATTATCCTAAAGCACAGTTTGAAGACAGAGCAGAGGCACGATACAGGATGAAACTAAAAAGCTGTAGTATTCATAAATTCATCTTGGATACTATGATAACCCTAATAATCTTAATTTTTAAAATATCAACTTATCATTCCTCCCATTCAGGCAGGAAATCTCAAATTTGGAGATTAAATTGTTTGCCCGGTGTCACATAGCAAGTCCCTAGTAGCACTAGGAATGAATCCCTACCTACATAGTGCATTCAATACAGCTACAGCTCAAAGAAAAACATAGTTGATTAATGAAAACAGGTTTCAAACATCCCAGGACTCGCTTAAACTTATCAAGCCATACGTTATTCTTTTACTTCTTCATGTGAAGCAGCCCCACATGTCACATATCAGAAGTGTCTGATGCTACTCACGAAAGTAATGAGCCTGTGATAAAAAATTGTGGAAATTGTCACTGTCTTCCTGCATCCTGTTTTTAGTAATATTTTTAGTATAAGGAATGAGCTATTATCCATATTACTGTTTTGTTTATTTCTGTAATTTATGTCTGTCTAGACCACTTCTTAGTCTTTTCTTAATGTCTTCCTGCTGTAAAACATTCACATAGCCACATACTGATGTTGAAAGTCTGACTTCAGGGGAAGCAAAGCTGGCTCCTTCTGGTCACCTAACATTGTGTGTAGCACATTATAGCACAAAAATATGGTTCTGCATAAGGCCTCATCGTCAAGAAGTTTATTATCTATCGCAGTGCAGCTCCAACTGACTGTTTAGTACATTATACATCCCTTCTGTGCCTGACCCACAGAGAATGTAATTTTGGTAATGTTCTCAGACAGGAGACCTTTTGCTCAAGCGCCTAAGGTTCAGACCTCAGCTGTGGAAGTCCCAGGTCAAACTGCAATGTGGTGCTATTGATTTGATCAGTATTTCAAGAAGAGTGAGAATGGAAAAAAGTTTTTCCCTGGAGTTTGTCCCAGTCCTGTGCAAACCATTAGTGCAACTCTCCTTATGGACTAGTTCCTGGATTTACAATTTCAATAAGTGAAAAAAACATATAAGCTACCCTTTAAACTATTTGCATTTTTTAAGTTGTTGTGTTTTTACTCCATTAGGAAATAGGAAAGAAACGGTAAGATTTCTGCCATGGTGGCATCAGGCAATTTTGGCTGTGCTTCTGTGACTAAATCGGCAAAAAAAATTTATAGTATGGCGCGTGCACAAAAGGAAAATCCTAAAGCAGGCATATGTGGTCTCAGTCTTGAAAGTGGAGGCAGCCAACAGAACACAACCTATGAAATGGAGGCAGCAGATTAATAACAGCATTCTTTTTTTCTAGTACTATACTAGATTTTCTAACTGACCGCATTTGATGTGCTTGGAAGACTGCACCGTCACACAGTCAGCTGCTGAAATGGTCAGCATATTTTAGAGCTGTGGCTCTACATACTCAGGAAATGAATTGTGAAATTATGATTTTAAATATTTTGCAAAAACCTTTTGGCTGCTCTATGCAAGGGGATGCTTAGATGTCTTTTTCTGTTTAGGAATATTTCTCACAGGAAAACATTTAAAGTTTGGGATTCATTTCATGCAACTTTAACCACCTGGAAGCTAATTTTATAAATCTGAGCTAGTAGTTTAGGCAACTTCCGTTGTCAGTGGAGAGAGATAAGAAGCTTCTATTGGAATGCACATTATGCCTACTGTCTTGCCCCCCACCCAGTGCAGAGCGGGATAACTGCTTTCAGGAGGTGCCTCGTTTGTCCCTTTGACTATAGGAAAGCCTGTACAATCAGGTCACTAACCTTAAATGATGTGAATCCTGTCTAAAGTACTTAGTATGGATTTTAACCCTCTCTGCTCTCCTCTCCCTCAATGCACACCCAAATCCCGGCAGTGAAATGAATCAGGGGTAAGGTAGCTGTATTGCTCTGAAATGTGCTGGTGTGGAGCAGATGCTGCTGTATGTGCTTCTTGGGCTCTTCTGATTTGGGCAAGCAGTGCCCCACAAAAAAGGAGGAACCGTGAGCAGGCAGCTGCCCTCTCCCGCTGCACAAAGCAGCGATGAAAATAAGCATACAGTTTAAAACAAAAACCTCCCGTTGATTCACATTTTTTTCAGCTAGATATAAGCTCTTTTCTTTTTTCCAAGCAGGGGAAAAAGTATTAATTATCGCAGACCATTTGCCTGTCCTGGTTCCTCAGGAGTTTTACAAAACCTTTGTGTTGGCAGAACAGAGGGATGCTGCTGCAAGAGGAAGGAGCGAACTGGAAAGGCTGCGTGGGGACTGCTTAAGCCTGCACAGCTCTCCAGGGCTTAGTCAAACGCTGACTCCAGCCCTTCGACCTTGAGGACAGGTAGACGTACGCTCCATGGTCATAGGTATGTAGGCAGTATGGTTGTTATGATCCAACTACATAGCTAGATCTTTTGTATATCTTTTTCTTCTGCTACTGCAGCTCCTGTTGTATGTACTGTGGTTTTGCTTCTGTCATTCAGCCATACTATTTGTTTTTTATCTTTTCACCAGCCTTCATGTTTTACGTGCAAAGTGTTTGGATTAGCCAGTGCATCACTCCTTTCAAACTGTTTAGTAGGAGGGATCAGCCTCTTAGCACATTTGGTTGTTGTCTTAAGCCTGTAAATGATACTGTTACTACGAGAGAGTTTCTGAGATGCAGCCCGTTCGCAGGGTTTCCTACCTGAAGGCTGGCTGATCTCATTTTTCTACTCTTTCTACTGAGCTCTCTTACGTAAGACAAGGTCTGAGGGTCACTGTTTTGACTATCGGGGAGTCTTCCCAGGTACACGCATGAAGGGCAGCCCAAGTCAAGCAAGGGGAAACTTCTGCCTCTGACGGAGGGTCAGCCAAGAGGGAGCACGAGGCGTAGGGGCCCAAGCGGCATTCAGGCTGTTGGCGTGCCGTCCTGTTCAGCCTCCTGAGCCTCGGAGGGGCTGACACGTTTTAAATCAAACAGAAGGCCAAGCGATGGCTAGCGAAGAGAACCAGCCTTTCTGTATTTCATCCGTTTCCTAATCGCCTAAAAATCCTAGAAAAGTAAGTTTACTAACGGCAGGCTCTTGTCAGGTTAAGTACATCAAAGACTGGGGGAGCAGCAATGCTCTGGTAATAGGGTCACAGAAGTAGCTTTCCCAGCACTGTCTGGTCCTGGGGGCACATGACGCTGGTATCACCTTATCACACAGTAATTCAGCTCCCTCTCAGGTTTCTGGGGAGTGCTCTTCTTTGGCAGTGTTTGCTGTGGGCCTGGGGCACAAGCTGGCCCACTTGTCTTGAACAAGTTGTGACAGAGGTTAGCTTCGCCCGATTGAAAGCGTATTTTCAAACCCCAACATGTTTCAAACTATATTAAGAAACATTTCTTCCATGTAGTGGAAAAAACACACGGATTATTTTTCCTTTTATTTCATTTTCTGTGAATTTGGGACACATTGTATTGATTTGGGAAGTTTTTTAGTTTTATAAATTTTCAGCAGAGCAATAGGATTTGGGATTATACTTGTCTGGTAGGGCATGTCTGCACAGCATTTCAAATGCGTGATCATAGATAATAAAAATGCTTGTCAGAAATGAGCTCACTCCTGTTCTGCTATGTATGTAATCCGAGCAGCACAGACTTGAGCATGTGTTAGTGGGCCAGATGTACACCTATAGTACACCTGTACTAATAAATAAAGTGGGCTAGCGTTAATGCTCCCTCCTTAAGGGCAAGCAGCAGGACACAGTAGATGACACCGTGCTCTGCGAGCCTTGGGAGCAGTATTGGGGAAAGGGGCTGAGGGCTGCCCAGAGCGTGCAACGGCCGCTGTACCTGGGCTGACCCTTCTCCCTTCGCAAGTGCTAGTGAGGGCAAAAGCAAATGAGCCGTTAGTGTCCTGTACCCTCTTCCCAGTACATCCACCTGCAACTCCACAACGTTTGCAGCCCCTCTTGGCAGCAGAATAACCAGTCAGAATGAAACCAGGCAGTCACAAGTTCAGTTATTTCCCTAACGTTGATTGTGTTTATTGCCAAGTTTCCCTGTAAAGGTGTGTCATTTTACATACCTTTAAAAGAAAGACTTTTTGCTTGGACAACGTTCATGCCAACCACCTGCGTTACAAAGCTGTCATTTACTCCAGCGCAGTTGCCGGCACCAAGTGTGTACCTCAGCTTTCAAGAACACAGATCTGCTTCTTAGCATTTTACTGCATAACCACTGACAAGAACAGTCTTCTTTCTTAACTAGTATGGCTGAGAACAACATATATATCTGGATGTCTGTGTTCAAGACAAAGACACAGGATGTTTCACTTCCAGCCACCTGCAAAGACAATGACTTCTCTGCGTAAGATGGAGAGTGAGGTAGCGAGAGTACAGTCTGGGGAAGATGCATACTGTGACCTTTCTCTGCTTTCCTGGGTGGGTATATGTAGAGTTTCGTATGTTGAATGAATTCTGAGCTATTTTTAGGAATTGGCTTATTTTCATGTTCAGTCTGAGGTTAAGTAGAATGTGAAACTGAATTGACAACATTTGCCATGAGTAATTTTATTATAGATCTCGATTTTACAGTCAGTATTTTATGTTACAATAGAAGAGGTACAAAAGTGAGCGCGAAGACAAACTCTTGACCTATAGCCAGAAATAACCAATTTGAAAGTATTGGTATGTGTCTGCATTGATGCATCTAAGTAGTTACATAACAGTGCAAATAAAAATACAATTCCCTTCATGTAAACATCATGGGTGAGGTCTTGGGTGTGGTCCAGCTATGCTCAGTGCAGGCCTGTGTATTACAGAGAAAAGGTTTACCTAGAGATGCTCGAAATTACATCAGGTTGTGTAGTTCCATAAGGATGCTTCGCACTCTAGGTAGTCACTAAAACATATGGCATTATAACCTTCTGCCTGTGGGATCATGGCAACCTCGGTCTGCCTAATGAATTGGCAATTGCTGGTTATGCTGGGACTGCAACACCTAGGAGTGTATCTGTAGCAAAGCCTGCTCTGTTCTCTTAGTGTCAACGGCACTGCACAAAGGCACTGCAGCCATGGTCACAAGCTGGCCTCAGATCCTTGTTTTGTTATGAACACTGCATTTGACTACACATATAAGACCAGCAAAACAGAAATCAAAGGAAATCAATGAAACCTGCGCGTGAATCATGCACTGCAGGGCATCACCTTTCACCTCAGAAACTGAGGTCGAGAGACTCGTTGTGGCAGCCTTTTGATGTTTGTCTATATTCCAGTGGCCAAGCTGTGGCCTGAGCGACCTTTTGTGGAAGTTGGAAGGCTTACACTTACTGCTATATTAAGAATAAAATGTAATCTGAACAGCAATGCTGTTTCCAGTAGGGTTTTAATGGGGCTGTCTGAGTCAGCCTTGCTATTTTCTCTCCCCAGCTACACACTTAACACATTCTTACAGATGCCGGCAACTCTCTGAGCAGTTTCTGGTCTTTTCTTGGCTCAGCTCAGCCGTTTCCCCACCAGCTGGAGTGTGGGATGTGACGCCCACTGAAAGGTAAGAACTGCTCTTCCTCTTCCATCGCTTGCTTTACCTCCTCAGAGGTGCCACAGTCCCTGGGAGGAACATGATTTATACCATGCGCCACCGGGCAATATTCCCCTCTGGGGGATGTTGCACTGGGATGCAGGGAGAGCATAGCATGCTCCGGTCATTTCCCATCCAGTCTTCCAGCGGGGAGGGAGCCGAGTGCTGACAGGGGCAAGTCCTGCCTCCGCTGGGAGTCTCTTTCTTCTCTTTGCACACCCCAGGGAATCCCTGCTCCGAGCCTCTGGGCACAAGGGGAGCTGTACAGGAGGGAGCAAAGCAGGGCAAAGCACCTGCCCTCAACTGCTGAACATGCCCCCGGCCCCTCTGAAATAGCATGTTTGTGTGCGTGTGTGTACAGTAATCACACCTAAAGTATCACCTCCTGCTATTTGGCTATTAGTATCACAGCAAGGATTTCTGGTTATGGACTCTGTACACACCACGCTACTATTTATCACTCTAAGCTATGTAGCCATATCTTTTCCGGCTTTACACACAAATAACAGAAGTCTTCAGTAGTGTGGAGGACTCCCTTTCATGGAGCTGCTGTGGTGTTGGTGCAAAGTCTGCAGTCTGTGTGGTCAGGGTTATACACACACTGAAGGAGCTGAACTGGCCTGTGATAAGACACAAAAACAAGCATTTAGTAACCGCTTTGCAAGTATGACAGAGTAACTCCACAGTTACTAAAGGCAACGTGAAAGTCAAAGTGCATGTTACATCTGTGCTTTATCAAGTGGGTGTCTTTCTTAGGATAATTTTTTTTAGATCTTGCTGTGGAAAGTTAATTTTGGGGGCTAAGGACAAGAGCAAGTGAGTACGAAATAAAGCAGGGTGTGAACTCACAGCATGTCAGCTATGCTGCGAAAACAAAAATAATTGTAAAAAAGAGGTAAGATCTCTTGCACAGACTAGGGAGTTGCTGGCATGCTGGAAATGCACCATCTTGCTTGCTTACTCAGTGGTAACCCCTACTGCTACAAGGTAAAGCTGTTACTAACAATGTCAGATATGATTAGATTTTTTGCTAGAAGTACATCCAGTGAATCTATTTTTTTAGTTACTTCTGGAAGTCACTGCTGACATGGACAAAAGCAAGAGAAAATGATCAGCATCAGTTGTTATGTGGCATGAAAAGCCAGACGCTCAGCTGATACCGACCACATGGTTCTGTTTGCAATGACTTCAGGGGAGTGAAGCTAACTTACACGGTCTATCCTGAAGTTTTACTGCACATGTAAAGTGCTTATTTTATTATTGCTCTGTATATAAAATAGTAAAATTAATTGTCCATGTTGCTCTACACCATTGTTTACGTATGTGTTAGTTGAGGTCTGACAAAAGGCCCTACTGGTTATTCTATCTTAAGAAGCAAGCTGTGAGCCCCAGCAACGAGCGTGTCAAAACCATTTCATGATCTGTTACAGGTTTCTCCTTGCGCTGAGCCATGAGGGATTTAAGCTACTACATATTTCCCCTTCCTCCCTGGCCCCTTACCTTATTTCATCATAGGCTGAAATAATCTGTGCCTACTTACAGGTCCTGGGAGTACTGGTTAAAGGCTGCATTTACCCAAAGGGAAAGCAAGTACAGAAGCATCACAATTTGGCAGATTCACGCACCATACCAGTGTTAATTTTTTCACAATGAGCAGAGCACCCATTAATCAGGTTCAGCAATATCTAAACAGGAATATATTGCTCTGCCTTCAAGATTAAAGTCCTGTCACCAGATAAGGCATTTGTCTCCTGTGCAGACCAACTTTTCCTTATTTAAAACTAATGTCATGAACTCAGTAGTTTATAGAAATGTTTGTTTACTTTGGAAATGTTCTTATCCAAATATGAGTTCTTCATTCTGAAAAGCTGTTCCTGACAGATAAGAGTAATATTGAACCTTTGCTGCTTTTCTAATGTCACTAAAGAACACTTTTGCTTTGTGTGAAGGTCTCTGAACCCACACAGAGGGATAAAGTGTCTCAGGCTTTTCTATCTCCTCAGCAGGCAGATAGAGATTTCAGGCAAGTCAGAACTTGGGCTGCTGTTTCCCGGCCTCCTGTTTTTCTCTCCTGACAATGATGAACGTCGTGGTTTAACCCCAGCCAGCAACTAAGCACCACGCAGCCGCTCTATCACTGCCCCCCTCAGCTGGACAGGGGAGAGAAAACGTAACGAAAGGCTCGTGGGTCGAGGTAAGGACTGGGAGAGATCACTCACCAATTACTGTCATGGGCAAAACAGACTCGACTTGGGGAAAATTAATTTATTGCCAATCAAACCAGAGCAGGGTAATGAGAAATAAAACCAAATCTTAAAACACCTTCTCTCCACCCCTTCTTTCTTC
>JAVKLA010000053.1:31045516-31066046 GCA_034782735.1 Sagittarius serpentarius
ACTTTTGTTTCCCTTCTTAAATCTGTTATCCCAGAGGCACTACCACCGTCGCTGATGGGCTCGGCCTTGGCCAGCGGCGGGTCTGACTTGGAGCTGGCTGGCATTGGCTCTGTTGGGCACACGGGAAGTTTCTAGCAGCTTCTCACAGAAGCCACCCCTGTCGCCCCCCCACTACCAAAACCTTGCCACACAAACCCAATACAGTGAATTATAGTAATTAATAATGCTTATCATGTATCATGCCTCACTCTCTGACAAAGCAGCTGGACACGAAGTAAGCTCAAACCATAGCAAAGGAAGTAAGGACCATCCTTGACATACCATGTTATCTGCACGCAGCAGGGAGAAAAGCTGCCTATTTGGTTCTGATTTGTAGGTAAAAGCCCGGTCAGATGAAAATCTATGGAAGGAGGTTGGATTGCTCCTTCCCTGAAGGCAAGTGAACATGCTCAATAGCAAGTACGGGGCAGAGAGCAAGCCCCGGACCCAGCCAACACGAGTTCTGCAGTGCGAGTGGAAGCCCCTGAGAAGCACACAGCCACCCCGAAGGGATGTGATGGCAGTGAGAGGGGAGTCTGCTCTAGCTTGCTGTAAACCTGTGTTAAGTCGAGAGGGAGAGGCAATGTTAGTTTTATGTTAGCAAGTTGTCACCAATAAGAGCAGGTAATTACCTGTAATTGTCTTCACAGGTGATCTTAAAGTTTCGCTCTTCTAAGATGCTTGTTAACCTCTTTATGGAATAACCTGAGCAGGATTCACTGGAGAGAAAAGTATTCCATTACTTGTGTTCCTTGTGTGTACAAGAAGCTCAGCTAAATTCCACGCTATGTCACTTAGCTTTATTTCAAGTAAGGTTCTTTAAAAGCCTGTTTGCTAATGTGCTGTAAAGTCCATCGGGTTTGTGGAGTTTTGGCTACCATTGGGCTTTTACTGGTAGAAACTGTGTGATGTTCAGCTGTGCATCTTGCACAAGAACCTTGTGGAGGAGGATATCTGCGGGAAATAACTCAGCTCCATTCACAGTTCAATGTGCTCTAGAACTGCTCCAGAGCTGCCGCGGCTTCCATCCACGGGAGCATGATATAAGGCCCATTCAAATTTGTGGAAGTACAAAGGGACCAAGTCCTCTGTGCGACGAGAAAGGGCAAATCATGAAAAACTAGCAGCTAAGGCCCAGGTAGGACATAAGATAGGAGGAAGCAGATAGAAAACATGGGAGGAAGCAGGCTATGGGCACCTCCTACCTGTTTGACCCAGTCTGTGGCTACTGCTACTCTGTTTTGACAAGGGGCTGTTTCAACCACTTTTCCATTGGTAGGAGCCCTAATTTGTGTATTTTTTTCCATCCATCTAACGATTTCATGAAGCATGGAGCAATGGCATACCTTTGAGATCATTATCTCTATGCTTAATTTGCTCGAAATGGCCCAAGGCGCCCCAAAGCTGTAGTGAGAGGATTGACAAATGTCATAGACACAGACAGAGACACTGCAAAAGACTTGTTACCTCAGGATAAAAATCATCTCCTGGTCCAGAGTATACAATACACAACAGGGCAATAATACAATACTGGGGCAAATCCAGTTCCTAACATATGGCACTAGTGGAAAGCAGAGCCAGCTCTTCTTTGTTCACTAGACTTGCCAGATGTTATCAGTAACTCAACATAGGATACAAATCAGAAGATAAAAGGAATACATATTATTGGAGCCATCCTCCCTCTTTCTCCTTGGATGTAAGAAAATAAAAGGAAACTGCTATGAACATGGCACAGCAGGAGGATGTGTCAAGAAGGCCGGCAGGGCACCGGATTGTTGAAGCTGTTGAGGAAGAACATGATGGCTTTTCTGATGTTGGGAAATCATGGGAGAAAGGATCAAGTACCATGTCTGGGGGAACTAATGTACAGATTACTCAATGTCCTTTTCTTCAGCAAACCTCTGTGCAACGGGCCATAAGAGTATGTCTGGCATGCTGACCACAGGATAGATGAGTGCCTGTGAGCTGTGATAGATATGTCAGCTTGTGTGGCAAAGAGACGCTTCTGGGTGTCTGGGCTAGGGGAGGGGTTGCAACACTGGAGCTGGTATCGTGTCAGACAGTGAGGCTGTCTGAGCAAGGGTCTCTGCTGGGTCCACACTCACTCCTGAGTTGCACTGCATCATCACGGCCTGCTTCCTGACCTACAGCATCAAAGCTGCTGCCTCTGCCATGGGGGGGTCCTTAGGAATGGGAGAAAACACGGCAGTGCGTTATAACCACATAAACCACAGAACTGGCTCTGAAGACAGGGGTCAAAGGCACTGAGCCTCATGCTCAGTGCTTGAAATGGGATAGATCTGAAAACGAAGCTGACTGGGACAAAAAAGGTCACTCAGAAAGGCTCAGGTGTGATTTGAGGTCACTGTTCTGGTATCAGTAATTCCATGGTAAGCATTTAAACTTCAGACTTGTTATTAAAAATCACAGAATCATTTAGGTTGGAAGAGACTGCTTCCAACCAATATCAGCTAGAGCAGGTTGCCAGGGGGACCCAGGTGGGTTTTGAGTATGTCCACAGATGGGGACTCTCTGGGAAACCTGTTCCAGCATTCGAAATTATTTTATAAAAATGGTTCTGCTCAGCATAATTATACTATTCCTGTGGACAAACATGTTTTCCACCTGTTCACCCTTGCAAACGTAGCCTGCTCTGTGATTTCAGTGCTGTACCCATAATAAAGGTCTGTACGGCTCAGTGGGGTTGGAAGGTATTTAAAGGTCATGGGACCTCTTGAAAGCAAGGAAAATGTCATTGCGTCTTGGCTACAACCGTTGAGCAGTACCTACGAAAAATACTAAGGAAAACAATATACAAATGTTATTCTTTCCAGTAAAGTAAGCAGCTAGGAGAGTGAACGTAGAGCAGGTTTCGTGAGCAGGTTTAAGACAGTGTCACTGTTAGACAGTCACTCGTCAGAACTGAGCTGCACTGTCTGCCTTGTACACCCTGCTTGTCGTTTCGTACCGGAGTGACTTACCTTTGAGGTCCACCAATGTCATGCATAAGCCAAATGTGTACTGCAGAGACTTTATCTGGATTTAGGTTAAAGATCTCAATACTTCCAAAGATGCTGTAAGAATGGGACATGAAAAAGCAAAGCATTCTTCGTTATCTGAGAAAGACGTACAGAGTATGTTCCCCAAATACTAGTGCTTATTAGTGCTGCTATTATTCTCAGTGAAAGAATATTATCTTGCCAATGGATTTTCATAGACTATTTAATTGTCTTATGGTAAAATATTTCCTCCTCATTCTTATTTCACTTTCAGGAGAACTTTTGAAACTGTCTGCAGACTGAAACAAGCTGCAGTTTTTCCATCCTTAGTGCCTTTTCTCCTTTTCGGTTTATTGGCTATTGATTTGGTTTGGTACAAGGGAAATGAACATGGCTATCCCCCCGACCAGCATATTCTTCATCTTTCAATATTATCCAAGACTGCACTTCCAGCCAGGTAACCCAAGGAAGCACAGTCTGGAGGGGTAAAACCCAGTCAGATCCATGAACAGTTAGAAATGTGTCATTCATGTGTAATGAATAAATAAACTGTAATAATAAAGTTACTTTGTGTAGTAAGAGCATACTGGATACTCCACCCACATACCCTCTGAAGGATTTCAATTACAGTCACTGTATAGAAGGAGGTAAGTGAACCAGCTCTATAACAGCCAACGGTTTAGACCACTCTATGAGTTCACCAAAATCCATTCTGCACTGGGACTCACTGGCAAAGACACATTCACCAGCATGCAAGCCCCACAAAAAACATGAATGGTAGCATGCTGAATAAATACCTGCTGCTTCTGAAAGCTCCTGCTTCTATCGATCCATTGAGCATCACTTGAACCACACCACATGCTGCTTCTGCAAACTGAACAAAACAAATGGACATTATACTCTGACACTACATGCAGTGCCACGACAGACTCGGGGCTAATACAAATTACTGTAACTTCTTTGATGTCATCAGAACTGACTTGCACAAGTAGAAGACCTGGCCAGTATTTTTGCAGAACATAGTGGAAAAAAAAAAAGCCTCTAAAGGCTATGGCAAAACTATGATAAAGCTGCATTAGCCAGCTATGAATTGGCAGTCTAAGGTTGCGTGGGATTGGAATAGCAACTTTGCTGTCACTGTTGTTTTCATAGGGCTTTTGCAGAGCCCCAGCACCTACAGCTGTCTGATGGGGCTGTAGTAACTTGGAATAATCATCAGACTGCTTTAAGTAACAGGATGAGCCAGAAGAGAGGTACTACTAGTTTAAGAACACACCAACCATTGTGTATTCGTTGCTTTCTCTTATGTACATGAGAACTGAAGCATACAGGAATGCTTGTTTTCCACCTGGGCAGTCATCTACTAATAGTCCTATCAAGGGTGAAGTCTTGAGAGACACGTAAAACTAAGTTGATACAGGAGAGCAGGTTTTTTTCTCTGGCAGTTTTTTTCTGTAAAGTGCTGATTCAACAAAGCCAGGCTAACTGCTTAACTCGGACTAGCAGGGTCTCATTCATGTGATGGGAGCTGGCATGTGGATACGGGTGGGTACATCGCAGGCACCTTGCCAGATACCGCTGTGGGAGGATGTACTCTTCAGGTTTATGCCAGGAAGGTGCAAGGGGTTTCTCAGCTGCTTGGAAAATTTCTGTGCCAATTTGGGCACTGCTCTCAACATTAACATGCTAAAATGTATTTTATTTTAGCAATTTCAGTCCTGTGATTTAATTAAGGTGGTGATTATTTTTATTGTAAATGTTATTTGCAAAGCTCCAGCTGTCTGCCAAGTGTTGTTCTAGACACTGGCACACAGTCTCCATCCACAATAAGAATGCCCAAACTACAGTGACATTAAATACTGCAGATAAAATATGGGACCTTGGAAATACAAATTTCCAGTGCCATGATTTTTAGCACCTGAAGCTAAAGCTCATGTCAACTTTTACTATTCCATGTTTTAAGTCCAATCCGCAAGCTCACATTTTTGGCAGTGTCAGAAACTTAGTGCCTTTCAACATTCTTGGATTCAGGGAGATTTATTCTAGATCTTACCATCTTGGATGCCATTTTCCAGAATACAGAGCTAGGGTTGCTCTCACATTCACTTCGTTTTGGACAAGATTCATAGTTGATTCCTGAGAAGAAATATGTTTATAGAATAGCTGAGGTTAGAACGAGTATATGTTGCACTGCTTATACGGCTTTGAGAGCTGATTAACAATGGCAAAAAGATTTGCCCCCTACCAAAGCAAGAAGGCTACGTGAGGAAAGGGCTCTAAGAGGAAAAGGAATTTGCATGTGTTCAAAGGCCTTCCTGTTTGCTCACACATGTTTCAGGGAGGCAGATGCAAGCCCTGTGTGCAATTAATTGTCAGAAAACTGAGAAGGGAAAACATGTAGTCCTAAACGTGGGAAACAGGTTGGCTCTTGGCAAATACTGTCTGATTGCACTGAAAAATTAAACTTTCCCCAACGTTTTTGGTAATTCCAGCCCAGTTTAGAGGCTGCTAGCCTTAAGCACCAACCCAGGAGTCATGCGGGCAGCAATCACCCCAGGGTACCTACATGCTGCCCTGCCACTTTGACTGGCCTATGGCCAGAACCTTTTTGAATGGCATTCTTGTTTTGCAGTGTGTCCCAGAGAAGTCACAGGAAGGAAGCAAGTAATCTAGATAAAGAGGCCTAGATATGACCATGAGTCCAAGCAGCAACTTGGTGTTTTTGTAACAGCCAAAGTTGTGGGTTTTAAATTAACCTGAGAACTAAGTATTATTTTCAGTCTTCCATAACACCGGACAGAAATACAGTTAAGGTTTTAAACTAAATTACAAAAAAAGAACATGTGAAAAGGATTGTGTTTAGGTCTAGGTTTGTAAGAGAAAAGAATAATCTGGAATGCCACTGTTCATATTTGTTTTGCAAAAGATAGGACTTATTACCTGGGGCAGAGGGGTCTCCACACCATGAAACCCTATCAGCCATATAACCCAACAAGGTGTCCTCCAAGGTAAGGAAATTTTGATTGGATTTTGTATAACGATGAGCGAGGTCACTTGTCTTGCTCCAAAACAGTGACTGTGAAATAAGGTACAATGTCTAATAAGTGATACTTATACTAGAGCTGGTCAGGAAATTTTCCTGGAGAAAAACAAAAAGTTTTCATGATAATGAAGGAGTTTTAGTTTTTATGGAAATGTTGCAAGTTCATCTTAGTGGGTCAGTTCTTATTTCTGCAGCCCACGCTCCCGTTTCCAAAATCTTTTTGGGTGGTTATTTTTTGTGGAAATGGACATGTTTGGCCTGTAAATCATTTTGAAAGAAAGGTTTTGACTAGTTCCCATAGGATATATACCTAATTTGTTGTGCGCTTTTCAACTGTGCATGGAAGAGCAGCTTTTTGGAAGCAGTGTCCCTCTGACAGCAAGACAGCATGCTCCTTACAGAGGGCCGTATGCTCCGGGAACAGGGACACCTCCATCACTTCACCAGGACAATCCCAGTACTGAGGTTTGAGGCAATCCTTACACAGGGATGATTTCCAGTGACAGAGAATGAACAGGGTTACCAGGGTCCAAAGGTGATAACGGTGGGACTGTTGCAGTAAGCACAAGGGCAAAATATCATCCTCGTCAACTGCAGACCCTCACACTCATTACAGAGAAGATCCCACCGCTCACAGCACTGCACAGCCATGCCGTCCCACAACAATCCTACGTAAGCAGCCCACCATGCATTGTACTGTTACCTTGTTACAGGGTATAGGATGACTCGCTAACTCCATTAAAGGCTGATAATCTTCTGATGTAATATTACAGGGATTCTTGTAAATGAACGCATGTTTTAATGATTCCCATATTTTTAGGCAATCCTTATCTCTGCCGAAAGATTAAAACATAGTTAATTAGTATTTATGAGTATTTACGGCTGTGAAAGGATCTCCTTCTGTTATGGTCAAACACTACGGATCAGATTTTAAAAGAGTTCTAACTATGCTCAGGCACCAAAATACATTATACATTACAATAGCAGAATATCTTCAGCAAATTAAGTATAAACTGAGGAATGAGCAGTTCTAAAGCATCTTTGTCTCTCTCCTGCATTTTAAATTACTGATTATTGCAATATCTGAATGTCCTCTATGTTTTTCTCCCTGAAAAAGAGCAGTGATGATATCACATAACCAAAAGATCAAATTTCTTGATTTTTCACACCGAATCATGAGAAGCAAATGTGGCAGACTATAGCTTGTACATTTTAAATGCATGGCTGAAGGATACTGCCCCCTCAGATACAGCGAGCCAAAAATATGCCCACGTGTCTCCCTGTGGAGTGTTTGACCCTACAGAAATAATATCTGTAATTTTATCTAAAACAAAAGCAGGGGTCTGGCTGTTTTGGACCATTATTTTCATTTATGCACTAATTTGCAGCTGTTGACTTTGCTGGAGCCACAGCTGATTTGCACATGTATCAACCGAGGTCCAGATCAGGTGTTTGGTCTCCAGTGGGTTTTTTCAGTCTCCTGATCCTCCACCACGTTACAGGTTCTGGCCCTTTTGCTCTCACTGGCATGAGTCAGAGGAATTCCACTGAATTTCCATGGGGGGGAACTGCTTCATGCCACAACACAACCCCATCACCTCAGCCGACACTTGTTTCTTAAGATGCTGCTTCATCAGCCTAGGAAATAAAGCACCTCCCTGCTGACAGAAGCAGGGCTCCTTTCGTACTACCAAGAGGAAATCTGTTGCATGGTGTGGGCAAGCAATCGTATCTCTGTACTGAAGTACATGATCCCTTCCTGAGGCTGCAGCGTACAATAACGTTTGGGATGGCTCAGGACATTTGCTTCCTTGTACTTGAGGTAATGAAAGAAAACTTTGCATCAAGATAATTCATAATTACTGCCTGTCTAGTGTGTTTTCAAGGCTGTCTCCCATGGGTGCACTTCCCTGCCTCTTCATGCTCCCATAGTTTCAGGTCCAGGTGGAAACCCTGCCCCTCTCATTACAGCAGTGAGTAATGCAGTGATTCTGCATCCTTCTCTTCCTTGTTTCTATGTAAATTTAAAACGCTGAGTGCATTATCCTGCTGTCTGCCTGTCTGAATGGAGCTATTCTGACTGTCTTTGACTCATCCACTCTTTCTTTACTGTTTGCAATCATCTCCCAGGGTGTTCCCACTAAAAGCCGTTTGAAGAATGGACTTTGCCTTGTGTGAAGAAAGGAATGCCTTCAGAGCACTATAAAAATAGCACTGATCAACTAGTATGTGACAGACACACAGCTGCAGGCTTTGTTACCAGTTGGTACTTGGGTAACATGTGGGATGTGGAATTTGATTACTCTTAAAAATAGTCCTAAAGGGATTAAGAAAAACGGTAGTCATTCACTGAAGATTGCCAAACATTTTCAAGTTAATCTTCCCTGCAGTTCTGTGATCTCGTTCCTACTACTGAACTTGATCACGATTTCTACTGAGTGCCCATCCGAGCATCAGAGGGGCAAACTGGAACGCAGGGAGTTGAGCAGTTCGTATTACATGGGCCCCATCTGAACTGCAGGACCCAGAACCCCTTTCCTGGCCGTTTCCTCGATGTCTGGCCATGAACTCTCTTCCTTCCCTTCCTAAGCCTTACGGAAAACAAACAGCACATAAAGAGTAGGCCAGACCCTGTCTGTCCGTGCCTGGAAGAAAGCGACAGCACCTGACAGTGCTACGTACCAGAGGGAACGCCTCTGTCAGACGCACTACAGGGGCTCGGGCCAGTATCGTACCGGGAAGGACCCGGCAACCCACGGCAAGATGTCCCTGCCCGCCCTTCCCTTCTGCCTTTATTTATGCAGTAACAAATCTAACTTAGCATTATATATGATATTGGTTACTGGGAGGTCATACCACCAAGGTGGTTACTACAGGAGGTTTCCATGCCCCAGTTTCTTCCAGTCCTCCTCTGTGAAGGGCCTATGGTGGATACGTCCTCCTCTCTCACTCCTGGGGCAGGCAGGTGCATTACCCTGCAGAGCTCTACCTGGGCTGCCGATATCCCGCAGCCTGACCCTGCTGATTCAAAATGAGCTTGCGTATTGCCACTGGACAGTGCTGTCTGCAACGCAGCCAGAGCCTGGGGGCAGGGACAAGGCAGGTCAGGCTGGAGGGTCTCCGGCCCTCTGGCCGAGGGGGAAAGTTCTGGCCACACGCCGAATTTCATTTCTTACCGTGCCAACCTGTTACAGGGGCAGTCCCAGCTGTGTGAGGAACCATACCTCTTGTTTATATGAACTAAATTTACCTCCAGTAAAGACTAATAACGATGATGATTTTTTACTGGGCTATTGTCTTTTATGCAGGAGCCTAAATGCACTTTCAGTTATGGTCACTGTAGAAGTAAGAAGCCAAACTGCAGATGCTCTGGGGAGCACAGTCATTGCTTTGCTGTTGCACTGTCATGTCAGGGAGTATTCACATGTTTTACTTGGCAGAATTTAACTTGGGTGTACTGAATTTTCTCTTGGAGAAGCCTGTCTCTGGCTGCAAACTGTGTAAGTAACCCACAGAGACCATCCTCCCAACTTTGGTGCTTCATTTAGAGACTGGGAAGTTGTAAATACCTGTCCCTGCCACATAAGGTTACAACATGACCACACTGAATCAGCCAAAAGAGAGGGCTCCTGCTGATTAAGGGGTGACATTACAGAATAGGCAGCTGTCTTTTGCTTTGCACAGTCAATGGCATCGGAAAGAGAATTTGCAGGGCTTGGCTGTAAGCACTGGTACATCTCACAGACATTTATACGGCTCACACTTTCTAATCTGTCAAATGATTTGCCCTCCTGGCAGGACTCTTTTTTTTTTTTTTTTTTTTTTAAGGTACTCCTGAAATCTGTTGTATGTAACAGTGTTAACAGCCACAGGTGACATCTGGTCCCCTGGTCATTTATCCTTTCATATTGTGAAGTTTTTATGCTTGGTCTCAGAAGACACAATATTTTTCAAGGAATCGTAAGAAAAACCTGGGGGTTTATTTCCAAAGCAGAGAGGTGAGTGATAGATGCAGTACAAAGCATTTCTGCTGCAGAACTCAAGTCATGGCCATGAGAAGCATAAAGCAACAACCATCCAGGTGATCCACGATCGTGCCGAGCCAGCTTGCTGAATCACACATTCAAAGGATCGGTTTTCTAGCATTTCAAGTCACCAAGCTCAGCACTTGATGATGTGCATGGATGTCACTCACATCTGAGAGAAGAGTCTTTATCCACAGTCTTGGCAGAGTTGAGCAAAACTCTGTTTCATGTCACAGAAGCGGTAGGGCTCAGCCTTCAAATGGGGGAAGCTCTTCTACAGCTGGTAATTGGTGTGGTACTTTCAGTTGTACCACATGGAAGAAAGGTAAGGCATGAAGACAGACTTCTATAGAAACTAGGCAATTTCAACATTGTTTTAGAAATCAAAACACAGAACTTCAATGTAAAAAAAACACATACAAAAGCTAAATAATATTTCATTTTTGCTGTCCTCACCTATCAACATGTATAATTTTACAACTGAATAAAAATAATTCATTGATTTGCCATTGGAAAGCTATTTACCTGATACGAAATATAGGTTTTGCCTCACATCTCAAAGAGATTACCAGTCACATAGAACTACAATTTTGGTTGATATATGAAAAAATAAGCAGTGAGAAGACTTTAGGACTTGTTAATCCCAGCTCCAGAAAGATATGCCACTCTTTCCAGCCTCACTGTTGAGGCAGACACTATTAATAAAGTTTTACCTGACCCTTTTTCCAGCACAGCAAGAAAATATTTGTCTGGAGTGCAGCACTTAACTCACACTGAGCAGAGGTAAGGTCAGAGACCTGCTGTAGCTCTGGGCCTCCTGAAAACAGTACAAAAAGTTTGCTGGCATTTGGTATGCTAAAAATTCCAGCAAGAACAGTTTCAGATTGAAAAAAGCACACCTGCCTTGCCAAAAAATGCCCGAGAAGCAAACTGGCCTCTTAAGGCTGCTCCCAACTTCTCTTTGGGAAGTTCTCAGTCACAGAATGGGCTCATTTCCTTCTCTTTCTTGGTTTACAAAAGAAAGGAAGGGTGTGAAAGGGATCACCAGTTGACTAGTTAATTTTATCTAATTCAGATACAGGAGTCCGTGGTGAATAAG
Source organism: Sagittarius serpentarius (assembly GCA_034782735.1). Classification (NCBI taxonomy): domain Eukaryota; kingdom Metazoa; phylum Chordata; class Aves; order Accipitriformes; family Sagittariidae; genus Sagittarius; species Sagittarius serpentarius. Next base: position 31,056,722 of record JAVKLA010000053.1, read on the forward strand.
TTTATATGCCACACTGCTGTGGCTCATGTATTCTCCTTCTCTGGTTTTTGTTTGTATGCTTTGAGTTGCATATTAATTCTGCATCGTATCTGCAAATACCATATCTTCATGCATAATGGATTTCTTCCTTTGACGCTAACTTTGTTTATGCTGAAACATTTAAGGCCTTTTATTCTACTACAGAATCTGAATTATTTAATCCAAATTCAGTGACATGTAAGTTATATATACTCTAATTTTATGTTTAATTTTTTCAAACTTTTTTTTATGAACAGAGTTTGGGAAATGCTGGTAAATGTGAAATAATAACTAAAAGACTTAGAAGGAACACTGTGAAACCTGCTGTAAACTCAAGAACTGAACCTGCAACCCTTTCTCTGGCAAGCGAGGACTGTCGAACTTGCCTTATGACCTGTTGCAGACAGAGGCTACATCCCACAATCACTACAGCATTGAATAAGGGCTGGGATACAAATAACCATTAAAACTACACTTCCTCATTAAATCTGAATGTTATATACACTGCAAAGCATTTCCTGCATTTGTCCTTACATTTGGGTAGAAGTTGCATTTTCCAATGAATTTGAGTATTTCTGTCCATTTACCTTTTGTATAAATATCACATTAATCTATCAAATGGAAGCTGGAGCCAAGAATATTTCCATTAGCAGCTATCCTAGCAGCCAAACTTTAATGTGCATATTAGAAAAATGGTCAGCTTCTGCATCATTATCTCTTGCATATCAGTACACTGCTCTGGCTAACCTTGAAAGAGTATCCTTTCACTTAAAGGAATGGGATGGCATTGAACTACCTGGGAAATCACTATTAATACAGATCTTTCTTTACTTTGTAATTTTATTTTTTTTCTTTAACTGGACATGACAGAGCAAATTCATCCCCAATTGAAATTGATTTAATTGGTATAACATCAAGGATAAGTTTCATCCCTGCTGATCTGAGTTACACCATGAACAATGTTCAGTTCAGCACTGCGCTGACATCGGATGCTAAAAACACCTTAAAAAGGGCAGTGTTTCCTTGGGCTGTGTTGTCTCTAGTTTTTTTACTCAAAAATTTGAGGCAGATGCTTCAAGTATGGGACCCATTTTAAAATTTATAAGTGAAAAATTACTTCCAGGCTTTGTTCTGGAGAACTCAACCAACTCTGCCCATATCATTCAAATCACTCTACGAGGCAGAGGCACTTCCCTGCTGAGACGTGGTCCCCCCTGCAATCAACAGCAGCTTTCCCAGGTTTTCCAGTTTTCTTTCTAAAATGTGACAATGTCTTCAGGCCTCTCTGAGATTTTAATCGTGGCTCTGTGGTGAGGCTCCGAATGCAGAGCTAGAAAGAGTCCCCTGAGCCCTTTCTGTAACTGGCCTTTGCAGGGATCAAACCCCACCAGCAGCTGCAATTTGTGTAAGAAAATCCTTCTCATTTGCTACCACCGTTAGCCAAAGCAGTAATGAACATATGAACTTGAGCACTCAGAAATCGGGCTCTTTAAAACGTCAGTGAGAAGCCTGTGGTTATAACAAAGCTCCTTAAAGGCACATGACCAAATCACACTCTGCTGGGAGTCTGAGGCTTCGTCTTCACCGGTAAACACCCAGACGTTTCAGAAGGAGAATGCGTATCAAGGGATCTAAACGGTGTGGCTATATTTCTGCATCTAACATACCCATCTTTGCCTGTGCGTCAGTTTATCTGCCTCTTTTAGGTATACTGTGATGGCTGTAGACAGTGGTGCAATTTATACACCCATATTCAGTTTGTTTTTTCATGTGAGCTTATGAGTAGCTATGTCTTTACATTGTCAAAAATTATGCAGTGAACAATAACCCTTATGCCTGTACTGAGAGGAAGCCCTCTGTAACCCAGAATCCTTTTGCTCCCTTTTTTGCCCTACATATTTCTGTTTTTCCTTCTGCTGTCCCTTCCCTTCTCCCAGCCTTGCCGTGTCTCACTGCTGCTTTGGAGGAGCTTTTTTGGAGCCACTGCCAAGCCCAGCCCAGGCAGCTGCGCTTGGACTTCTCTACCCTCAGGTCAACTCCAGCAGTGGGTGCGAGGAGCTAAAGGCAAGGAGAACACTGCCATCACGCGGGAAAAGGGACTTCTCAGGAGCAGGAGCTGAGGTCAACCCCAAAAGTGTGCGGTTCTTCATGCCGGGTGACGGCCCGACCCACCTCCAGACCACTGAGTCGGAAAAATGGGTACGTGCGTACAACGGATCAGCCTCGTTCCTATTACTCGAGCACCTAAAATCTCCCATCAGGTATCTTTGCGCTAAAAATCCGACAGATGTGAATTAAGAGATGTCAGCCAATATGCCTTCACCGCTGAGGGTTTGAGGAGATTACTGTCTGCTGCTTTTAGCATTAGGATAATAGAGAGGGGAAGAATTACCAAGGAAAAGGATGAAGGAAAAAAAATCATGGAAGAGCTGTCAATCTCAATGTCTTCTGTGAGCACTAGCCTCTCACTACCCACTTAGTTTAATCATTGCAAAGTGCCTGCCACCGTACCATTTATAGTAACTGACTTTTTTTCAAGATGAGAATGACATACTTGATTTTTTTGGCAGCTTGATTTTGTAAGTATTGCTTTCTGTTAATTAAATAGTTCAAAAGCCAGTAAAGAAAGCACCGGAGGAACTGACGGAGGATAGAGACAGAGATCCAAAGCTCTGCCTCCGAGAAAGATGACTTCTGGAAAGGCCGCCTGTAGGCAGAGCAATTAAACTCCCCACAGCAGAGGTGGGGAGTATGGAGGTCTGGAAAAAGAAGTCCAAGGTGAGATTTCCGCTGGGTGCACCTCGGGGCTGTGTATGTTCGTGTACGAGGAATGACCTGGAACAAATGATAGCTCCTTGTCACGCCGGTCCTTCAACTTTGGCAGGAATGCGAAGGTTTTAAGGGCAGGTGTACTTGTGGCTTTGGTTTATAGCTCCTAGAGTATTTTATGTGAGTTGGGAGTCAGTGCTCCAGGACAACACTAAGCCTTATCACCCTTCCGGGAAGGGTTGAGCCAAGAAGTGGCAGCTATAAACCAGCGAAGAGTTCATCTACATAAGCAGATTTTTTTGTTGTCGTTGGCTGGATTTCTGCTTTCCTGGGTGAAAAAACAAGCTGCTTAAGCAGATGGTATTTTCAGCGATGCTCTGTAAATGGGACGCAGCCCTTAAAAGGGCAGAAGTCTCACCTGGACTGCATTTTGAGAAAGGATCATAGTTGCTTTACAGTTTAAGCTTCCAAGTGAGGGCCATATCATCAACAGATACAGAGGGAACAAATTTAAGCTGGCATCTTACTGCTTGATTAGAAAGTGTATTTTTAGTATTGTTTTATTTTTAATATTAAACTTGGAAAAACATTTCTGTAAGAATGATCTGTATAAAAGTATGTTATAGCAGGGAAACATCCAATGGCTTAATGCAGCTGCAGATTTTTTTTTTCCCATAACATGAATTTGCAGTACCTTGGGGTTTTTTATAGAACCAAAGCTGCTGGGATGTGGCATAAATGCAGTAAGTCAGGAGAAGTCCCTGCTTCAAGGGTGACGTGTGTCAGCAGGACAAGGAAAAGGGAACAGATCTAGTACGACTGTGAGTGAGCTCCTCGCTAGCGCCTTATTTTGGTGTCATCTCCTGGGAAGACAGACTGCATCTTTAACATCTGTTTTTACCCTTGGGCACTTGAGGGAGATTTTCACTTGACGCTAGAGGGCAAAAAGGATCTATTCCTCCTATCCCTACGGATAAGCAAAGTTGTATTTCCCCACGCTGCTCTGAGGTGTTAAACAGTTCTCGAGTTTTAACCACACCTTCGCAATGACAACTGAATGATACCGCCTCTGAGCACGGCTGTTTTCACTGACGTCTCTACAGGTGTTAAGGAGAACTGACGCAGGGAGAGGGGGGAGGGAACAGGATTCCCCCTTTCAGCAACAACAAGCTCTTAGATTGGCTCACCCAAACATTTAATAATTTCAGTCCTAGGGTGGTGCTGTAATTTAGACAGCCACTAGCCATTTGCTCTGTATAGCCAGTTCTATAAAATCAATAAACAAGAGAGATGGCAAACAACCTGCAGCTAACTGACTGTGCATGACTAAATAGCTGCATAAAGTTGCAGTAGGAAACTAAGTTGAACAGTGTTTCATCAACAAATACTTCTGATTAATGTGTAGAAAGCCAGTACAGACAGAATGATATTCTCTCTGGTATCTGGGATTAAAACCAAAGGAGACTTTCACTGCAAGGAAATTTTAATATATGATGGTGGGGTAATCGTGATGCAGTACGTGTCGGCTGACCTAAATGTGAAAAATTATTTGAAATCCTACAGAACCTTGCAGTAAGAACCATTAAATACCTAACCACTGTTAAAGAAATGTAAGAAGTTTGAGTGCATGAGGAATATATAGTCATTTAATAACAATTTTTATATGATTATAACTCAATATAGACAACAGACAGATGAGTTGACATATGGCTGCCAAAGTGAGAGATAAATTCTGATCTCAACAGCATTTCTGTACCTGAGAAGTACATTGATGTTGGCCATGAAGAAAAGACAATGCATCTTTTGACGTCTCCCCCTTAAATTCAGAGGACACTCAGATTGTGGGTTACAGCTGTCAGTACAGTTACAGCCTGGGAGGGTAAATTTTCTGCACGGAACTATGAGCTTTGCACACAATTGAATGGCCTTTCACAGTCCAGCATTGGTGTTTATACTCCAGAAGAGCAGAAATAAGTATGTTAGTGATTAATTTTCTCAAGAACAAATAAATGATGGCTACCCACTGCCATATGAACATGTCTCTTGCTAAAGAGAAAATTATTTCTTTCTAACGAACTGCCTCTAGAAAGAGATGACAAAAAAAATCAAATGGAGCCCTATTTTATAGGCCAGAATAGTAACGGAAACTAGCCTTAAACAGCACAAGGACTCATTTGAAGGCCCTACCTCTACATCCTAAAGTGCTAATAACTATCTGTGCCTACTAAGTGTTATATTCCAGTTCCCTGTCAAAGCTCAGTAGAGCGTATTTCCGTGGAAGTGTACCTCTGAGTAAGACTCAAACAATTGTTAACGTTTATAATGATTATATCTTAGTTACCAAGAAATTACAGGAATGGTCAAAGTCACTTACATATAAGTTAGGGAAAAACAATTGTAAAACAAGATCTTGACATAAATATTGAAGGGCAGAAGAAACAAAACCCAGAACTATGCATGTTTCCTACACGACAGGCTAACACAGAAAAGGTATTAAAGTTAACACACTAGCACATGAAACAGGAAAATACTAAGAGCGTACACTGACGCACTGTAACAAATGTTCTGACTTGAGCATTTTAATAAGCAATGTCTTATTATGATGATGCAGTGCCCATCTTAATACCAAGAGACAAACCAAAGGTAGGAACAGATATCAGTACCACTGCTCCTACAGATAAGACAAAAAGTTTCTGCATCACTGTTTGTCCTAGTTACCCAGTTACCTACCTACCCAATGGACCTCTTGCAAGCCTAAAAGCATTTTTTAAGAAATGGAAGAATAAGAAGACACCTCTGGAGATCGTCTCGTCCAATCCCTGGCTCAGAGCAGGTGGCTCAGGGCCATGTCCAGTCAGGTTTTGAGCATCTCCGAGGATGCAGCCACCACAGTATCTCCACTGTTTGATCACCCTCACAGTAACAAAAGGTGGTTTTTTCTTGTATTTAAATGGAATTTCCTCTATTTTAATCAGTGCCCATTGCCTCGTCGTGTAACTGGATACCACTGAGAAAAACCTGGCTCCCTCTTCTTTACTCCCCCCCCATCAGGCATTTATACACACTGATAAGCTCCCCCTGAGCCTTCTCTTCCCCAGGCTGAACAGTCCCGGCTCCGTCCCGGCTCCCTCAGCCTCTCCCTGTATGTCAGACACTTCCATCACCTTTGTGGCCCTTCACTAGGTGCGCTCCAAGTATGCCCATGACTCCCATGTACTGGGGAGCTCAGCACTGGACCCAGCATTCCAGATGCGTCTCACCAGCGCTGAGCAGAAGGGAAGGATCACCTTCCTCCACCCGCTGCCAACCCTCCTCCTTCTGCAGCCCAAGATACCACTGGCCTTTGCCACAAGGGCACATTGGCGGCTCATGTTCAGTTTGTTCCCTCAGACCCCATGACTTTTTCCGCAGATAGACAGTGCAAATAAAGCCATTTGTTTGCTCTGGAACCACAAGAGATGGTGTAACAATTGAATTTTTTTTTTAGAAAGTGTATAAAAAAAAAAAAGCCAAATCCTTTGCAGTTTGATGTATATTAAATTGAGAAGCTTTAGAATTCTGTTGTGCGCTCTAACAGGGGTGCTAATGCATTATGATTTGGTAGTAACACCATAATCTTCAGAAGCCGGTGATTCAGTAAAAGTTTCTCTTATGTAACGCATTTTTTCCTCATGAAAACAGAACTCTCTGATAAGTTCAAGTATAATGTCATGGTTATATAAAATAAAGCAAAGGTTTTTGTGACACTGAATCAAGTCATGGCTGTTGTTTAGTGCTATGCTTGATGTGAAAGTGTTAATAATCAGTGAAGAAATACAAGGAAATTAAATTAAAAATGCCTAGGAAAGCATGAAGGCAAAATGCAAAAGTAAGCATACAACAACAAACGCCAGATTTCTTGCTGGAAGAAATTATGCTGCAAGTGCAATAGTATCTCACACAAAATCATGGTTCCATATGTTCTTTTTGACAAAACATATCTCCATCTCCACAGGCTGCAAAGGAATGGAACAACAAAATGCATTCATGATTGTGAATTCAGGAGACAAAGCTCTCCTGAACGCACACCAACTTTCACTAAATTTAATGGGACTATAGACTGTTAAAATTTGTTATAACAGGAATTTGCCTCTAACTATAGAAACATCATTAGTTGGTCCAATTGTATTTAAGGGGGAAATCTATGTTGCATGTCCACACAACACTGCATGAAAAAAGTATTGAAATACTACGCTTTGCACCTTCATCACCAGGTTTTTGCACTGCTTAGTCAGGAACAGTAGGATTGCTGGGCCTGAGAGTCACATACGTTACTGAATTGGCTCCCTGTCTGCGTCCTTGGTGCTCTCTCACTGGCAGAGGTTAGCTAAAAAATAAGCTGACTTGACTTCAGCCATTTTTAAATAGCAGGTCCTTGCAAGCTTGGCTTAGCTTGGGTGAATCAGAGACTGACAAGTGACTGCAGATCTGAGGGCGGAGTAGTTGCTCTCCGGGAATGAAAAATCTCCTGAGCTGCAAATGTAAGATGAATTTATTTCTAGACTGAAAAAAAAAAAAAAAAAGGCATTGTTTGTGTTTTGGGGATCAATGACTATGACCTTTTAGATAACGTGTCTTCTCCCCGCCTTTCCCAGGTCACAAAGTGACCTCAGCCTGCCGATTCAAAGATGGTGAAGAGGAAAACTAAACCAGTTAACTTCGTATCCACAGGTTTCATGCTAACATCTGTTACTACCTGTTCTTCCCCAGCAGGCATCAAGGTGCAAAACCATCATAAACAGCGCCCTCGGAGCGATGGGTAAGTTACCAGGTGGCCCCCAACTGGTCTTGACCAGCACTGATCTTCTGAATGATCTGGCACTGACCTGGCCCTGCACAAACAAGCCTGGTGCTGGTGAGCGTGCACCTCTGTGTACCCCATCGCCCTTCTCTCCTCTGATTATACCAGGGATAAAGTCCTGTAAACTTAAATTTGCATTGCATGAGACCCGGAGTATGAGAATTGCAAGTGTTTTGTTAGCCACGAGAGGGAGGCCGTATCACTGGGAAGGAGGAGACGAAGTAATTTGAGGTCAAATCCTTCCTTCGCACCAAACTGCCTTTGGCCTTTATTCAGACAAAACTACAATACATACCAATGGCCACGCTTGATGAGTACGGGATTTTTGCAAGACTATTAAAAGCAGAACTTGCAGCTTTTGTTAATGCTGGAAAAAAAAGGCAAGACTACTGAGCTGTGAGAAACTATTGCTTTAGCTCAGCCTTCTGGCAGCAGCCAGTATTTTCCAAGGAAGCCAAAAAGAAATACTGCTCTTTAATGTCAGTATCTAGGTGTGCAACTCTGTGTGCGGGGAACAAAACCCCTAAAGCCTGCTGCTATACCACCCACATTTTTTCCTAAAAAATGGGGCTAATATTGAAAATGTATCACTTAAGCATTGGTATTCCCTGCCTCTTTCTGCTGAAATTTGGCACAACAGTTCTACACAGGAAGACTAACTGAGGAAACTGTATGTGTACAAATGATAAGTCATCCAGGCAGCAGCAGAAATAAAACTGAGGATTGTATTGCACACAGGCAGTTAAACAAACTTACTCCCAGCAGGTGCTGTATAGAGGACCTGAGAATTGTTCTTTAGCGAGCAAGTTCAATACAAGTGCTTGAATGTTTCCATGATCTTGGAGAATAAGTGAATTGACAAGTTAACATCTGTTTGCATGAGGTGCTCACAAAACTCGACTGCAGACAGCGGCAGTCTTTCCAGTGGCCTCATTGGGCTTGGCTTCAACCCACAGATCGTGTCGGAAAAGAGAAGAACATGACCAGAGCATGCTGACTGTGTACGGTGTCCGGGGCTCCAGGAAGATGAGGGGGAGTGCAAGGAGGTATCCTCTCGGATTAAAGCAGCTGTGATGGTGAAGGTGTACATTAGCACGTCCCTGGTCTTCTCACGTGATTTACAGCATGCAGTTGCAAAAGCAGAGCTGTAGATTTGTGTCCCCTGTTAAATCCATCTGTGATATCTAGAAGCATTATAAAGTCCATATTCATATGTCGACAATCCCCCATTTTTCCAAAACCCGCCAGCTATTCCAGTATGAAATATGGCACTCCAAAATGTAGTAAATAGTCACACTACTACAGTAGAACAGATTGCTGTTTTTTTTAAAAAAAAAGAAAATATTGTCAAAGATGGAACTTAGTGGCTCTGATATAAAAAAGTAAAAATATGAGATGTCCATGAGTTTACTAAAAGCAGAGCTTTTCAAGCATATGCGCATGTTGGTATAAGATTAAAAGGGCAAAGACAGACTATGGACAAATTTAGGAGTGTCCTGGTTTTGGCTGGTTGGGATAGAGTTAATTGTCTTCCTAGCAGCTGGTACAGTGCTGTGTTTTGGGTTTAGTATGAGAAGAATGTTGACAACACCCCAACATTTTCAGTGTTGCCAAGTCATGCTTAGACCAAGTCAAGGACTTTTCAGCTTCTCCTGCCCAGCCAGCAAGAAGGCTGGAGGGGCACAGGAAAGGTGGGAG
>JAVKLA010000053.1:31069223-31081848 GCA_034782735.1 Sagittarius serpentarius
CCAGCCTGGCCTTGGATGTTCCCAGGGATGGGGCTTCTGCCACCTCTCTGGGCAACCTGTTCCAGTGTTTCACCACCATCATTGTAAAAAAATCTCTTCCTTACATCTAGTCTAAATCTGCCCTCTTTCAGTTTAAAGCCATTTCCCCTGGTCCTATCGCTACAGGCCTTGCTAAAAAGCTTTTCCCAATCTCTCTTACAGGCCCCCTTTAAGTACTGGAAGTCTGCAATAAGGTCTCCCCAGAGCCTTCTCTTCTCCAGGCTTAGTCAAAAGCCAACATGAAACAAGACTCAAATCTAAACAAAAGAAGCTATGCAATGTCAGAACAATGTTAACTATAAATTATTAATAAATTGTTAATAATTGCTTACCTAGCATCTGTCTTTAACAGGTTGACTGCAAGAAAGGGCATTTGCGACACCTCTGTCAGGAGCAGGCCGTCCGAAAGACCTGAGAAATGCTGTGCTTTGACCAAAGCCTTCACTGCTAAGCAATATGTCGAGCACATAATCTGAATTTTTCTGATCCTGTTTTCTGAGAAATGATGCAAACTTTGGGAGGGTTTTACTCAGAACTGAAGCCCCAGATTTGGAGTGGCATATTAGGCTGTCAGCCCTGAAGCGGTCAGGGAGCTGGACTAGATGATCGTTGTAGGTCCCTTGCAACTGAAATATTCTATTCTATATCTCTTCTTAATGGTGTCATCTCTTTGTAAGAGAGAAAACAGTGTTCTCTCTTCCTGACACTGCTTGTGTCCCTTCAGAGGTCCCCATCGCACTGTTCTGCAAAAAGTACAGGAAGCTCTGTAGGAGACAATTCAGTAAGAATTAGCTCATAAAGGAAGTTTTTCCCCATAATCCTTTCAGTAAGCGTGTGGGTTTCGCCTTGGCAGGCTCGGATGATTGTTGTTTATTTGTTCCTTGTTTTCATCAGCCTGTAAATATGAATGCAAGGTATTCACAGCTGAAATTTGTGATCTTTTATTATACACAAGAGATTATTGAATTTGGTTTATTTTTCCCTTAATTTTCCCTTTGTTTGCATGTATTTTCAACTTGCTGCTCTTTAGTTTCATTAACTAAGCTAATACCATGTTGGAAAAAACCAACTAGTTATCCTGAAGAGTTTATGCAGTAAAACTGCAGCCTCTGCTAGCTCTGGGTATTGAAGATACATAGCTTCAGTAAGTCTAAGAGTCACTTTTAGAGTGGAACAATGGAATAGTTAATTTAAAGGTTTAAAACTTCTTAAACCCCCTATTTTTCAGTAACCTGATGCGTGAAAACTTTTTTCTTCTGTTCAGATATGACATTGATTCATCAAGAATGAATAAATCAGGTGAGTGTAGACTCAGCGCCTCTGGAAGGTGTCCTTGCCGCTGATTTTGTAACACCTCGAACTACATAAGGAATGTCAAAGACAAGTAAATGTCAAGCCTCCTTTCAGCAAGCCTTGGCAGCCTAATCAGGATGAATAAACAGGACAAGCAGAGTGGAGGCGGCAGCAGAAAGGCCACTAAAAGCACATACCCCCAGTGGTTCAGAAGGTGATGGTTTCTTCCCCAGTATGAATGTGAACATAAGCTCTCCCCTTGCAAATGTTCTGGCCCAAGAGGATTTCCACGAGAGGCATAAGTAAGATGGTAATGGTGCCTTATCAAAGAAGGGATGAAACAGTATTCCCTGAAGAGGACGGCAGGAGGGGAGCACAGAAAAGGAAGTGAAGTGAGGAAGGACAAAGGGAGGTGAAAAGCCGTGTGTTTTACAAGGGTCTTCCTTCCCCTTAGGTCTGTGGAGTGAGCTGGATTTCACTTCTTTCCTAAGCGGTTTTCCCAAGCAGGCAACCTTTAAGCTGACTGACTTTATACCACAGGAAGTCAGTACCCTCAACACGAGTCTAAGGAAACACAAATTTAGGATTTCCCCTGAGGTTGTTGGTTAGGGTTAGGGTTAGGGTTGCAGTGAAGCCCTCATGGATCTGTATGCTTCTTGCACAGTGGTTATTTTTGCCTTCTATAAGGAAAATTACAGTTTTTAAAAGCACCATGACTGATAAATTGATAGCCAACATTGGGAGACCTCTGAGCTACGTGAATTTCCAAGACAGTAAATCTAAACTAATACTGGCCTTATCAAGGTGTGTCTACTCTTCTGCCAGCCTCTACACTAAATCTTTGAGGGAGTGATTAGAAAGTGGGTGTAAAAGATCAGAAGATAGAAATACTTAAGGCACCGTAATTGCCAGCCTCTGCTTTGCTACCATGCTACCTGCAAGTTCTGCAGATGGTATTTTTGACGCAGCAAGGGGTAACAAACCACACCCCAGCCATTCCCAAGGTCTGATCGCTCAAAAAAATCCTTTTCTTTTTTACTACCCACCAAAGGCAGATAGTTCTGTCACCCAAGATGTGGCTGAGGACACAAAAAATCCTTCGCAGCAGAAATTGCTGCTGAAAGGTGGTGTGCAGCAGGTGGGACTGAACCTGTCCAAAACAACAGTGACCTGTAAACATAGGTAAGAAAATACACATTGTGCATCTTTTCAGTGCTTCTAGGAAACTCTGGAAATGTTTTTTCCTCACTGAGTAAAAAGTTTGTTAGAAGTATTTTATGATTGTGTGGTTTGCCTGTGTCCTGGTCATTCCTCACTGGCCTCTGTTTCTTGCCTGATGTGCTGTGTGGGCAGCGCTCTGGTAGAAATGGAAAAAAATGCCCCTGCCTTTAATGGAAGTGAGCTCAGTTCTACTAGCAGTGAGTTTGTCCGTATGCTAGGATAAAAGGCTGCTTCAAACGCTACACAGTTTAGGAGTGATGAAGACTCATTTTAACACAATGTCTAGATTACAAGGTTACCACAGCATTCACAGTGCCACTAATCACTCCCAGCCCTGCAGGCACCTGTAATTACTGGCTGTCACTCCTCAGCAGAACTTATGAGTGAGAGAAGTTGAATTGAAAAGAGCAGAAGCTGTTATAATAATTAAAGAAATTATGTCTTTCCTGGCATTTGCTGGAATAGCAATGACTCTTGTCTTCTCATTGCTTCCCAATTTCACAGGGTAAAAGCTGTCATAACATTTGGAGAAGGTTTGAGATGAACACTGAAAATAACACGATAAATGGGCTGGGATAAGACAACCAGCTAGTACAAAGTGACAGCTGTGAAGAGCTGTATGCCACCCGACCGCACACACCAGCTGCTGCGAAAAATGCATTTGTAACCCCGTGTCTGGGCATCCCATTCAGCTCTCCTTCCTTTCAACTCCTCTGCCTACAGCAACACGAGCTTTCCTGGAGAGCTGCGCTCTGGGCCAAGTGCAAGAGCGCTTGCAGGATATAGGACAGTTATTTAACCTGTAAGTTGCTCTGTTTTCTGTAGCAGCCCCCACCGCACCCACCCTAGAGATAGCGGCAGACGAAGAGACGGGCAGACAGACAACAGTGCCTTAACTCTGAGCTTGCACTGGCGGCAATCTAAAGAACGTGAAAAATGTCCCATTCGTGTCTTCTGCAAAGCCATATCCACTGATGGGAACATGGACTGCGTTATGCTCCTGTTTACCAGACGAGCTCTCTGGAGATGGTCTGAGCACCACCATTGCCTTCCTGACCCCAAATCTTTTTTTCTTAGCTGCTTGCTGTTACCCAGTTGTCTTCTTCAGCATGGTGGTATTGTCTTGCTCACTTCGTTGTTACTTGACACAAATTTCTACTCTGATTGCATTTTCTTCTCCTGTAAATTCTTTAAGATTACTTCTGATGACAAAACGCTTCATTATATGTTAAAGTCTGAGTATCAGATATTAGGGAGGGTCAGTCTCCTCAGAACAGGGCAGCGTGGCTTGCATTCACAGAGCTAGTAAGAACATCAGTTCTGCAGCCCAGTCCATTAGATTTTGGTTGAAATTACCTAATTAATTCACAAGTTTTTGGGAGGGAAAAGGCTGACAGATGGAGGAATGGACAAGCAAACCAAGCGATTGCATAGGCCTCCTTTCATTTGTAAACCAGGCTCAAGATAAGTATCTTCCCACTTACAAAGGTGCAAGCAACTTTGCAACCACAATGATGCAAAGTGCTGTGTTGTGGTAAATAACTGACATCACTTACTGCAGGTGCAATATAAAATCCAGCTGATTAACTAGGTCATTGGCTTTCAGACCTGTGTCAGCTAATCTGATATTGCAATGTTTCATCATCTTTTTTTAATTTTTTCTAATAACTTCAGCATTTTCTCAGTTCTTTCAAAGGATATCACGTGCTTTTTCTCTCTCTGCCTCGTTACATACAGAAGCCGTTTGAAAGTTCATAAGCCTTTTCTGTTTTTCCTGTGTGGTTTCTATACAGTGCGCAGGACTCTGCTGACATACAGCAACAACGGTGCCCTGGGTCAAATCGTGTGGCAGGTGTAGAGGTGGACTTTGCTTTCTCTGAGCAACTAAAGCTGAGGGTTTGGTGCATTTGTCTTACAACTCTGGACTATTCCCTTAAATTGCTGTCTCCTTCAAATGGTGATTTAGTTTGTACATGACCGATGTCTAAGTAGTTCACGGAAGCAATCACTAATGTAGATGTAAAACTGACTGCTGAGTTTAAAGATGCATGTATCTGCATTTTCACTGTTTTATTTTAGATGCAGCTTTTCAAATCTATAGTATTTCAGTCCTGAACTCTTCTTCTAATTATCCTGAAAAAATCATAGAGAAATTACTTGTGCAGCAGTCCTCAAAAGTAAAAATGCTCTGTGTGTGCGTGCATTGCGCACGCGTTTATTCATTGCTACCAAATTTTGTGTGAGGAGGTGTCCCTGAACTAATTTGTTGGAAAAATTCGTAATGTCTTAATTGCTACGTGCCTCTGAGTCTCTAATGGACACTTCTGCACCTGTTAATACACCCATGTTTAAGCACCTAGGACTTTTCAGTCCAAATGGAAACACTGTTAGATCTTAGGCATCCTCATATTTAAGAATTATAGGATAGAAAGTGGTGTGGAATTGCTTTCTCAAGCCCAGATACCTATATTCCTCATAAAAGCGACTTTGTGCTCTGTGGGTGTTCTGAATATGGCCACTTTAATCTTATTTTTGCTGTAAGTATATCATGATCAGTATTACCCTTCCCTAGGAAGGAGGAGAGGTATGCAGAGGGACCATTGCCATTACCTGCTGCTGTACACGTTATCACTGCGGTAGGAGACATACCGTGTCCCATCACTCTTATCGCTGTATCTAGCTGTGGGTGCATACACATCGCTCCACGCTGACGGCATGTTTTGGGGTTAACCCTCCTTACAGCATGTAGGTTTGAAACTGCAAAGTCATCTGGGCTGTTTCAAACACAGGTCCTCCTCTGAGTGCTGCAGGCGAGAGCAGGCCCACCTGACCGCAGGGCAACAGGCTCAAGCTGCTGGACCTGGAGCGCAGGGAATTATCTTGTAAAATGGCACCCGCGAGGCATTATTTGCATTTTGCCCGCTACGGGCTGCTGGGGCTTTCCATCTCTTTCATCTGTATCACTTGTAAGCAGGCTGTTTCTCCATGTGGAAGTCATTCATTTTGTTTCACGCGCTTGCTGAGGGGTTTAGGTGGGGAAACGAGAGAGCTAGATCAGCCCGTGCTGACAAGCGCAATGCCTGTCTCCTCTCAATAACGCATTCTGCTCTCTCGACCAGAACGTACTGGTTTTTTCCTATGCATTCTCACACATGAGGAGAGTGTGGGAGGACCAAATGTCACCACTGTGCCTTGCAGTTTTGCTGGTGACCTTTTTATTACTCTACACGCGCTCCTGGCTATATGTGGTGTGGCTGCTTCTCATCTCAGGACTTGTGCGGGAAGTTGAGAGTATAAGGAAAGAAAGGAAAAACAACACAGATAAAATCTAACAAATATGATAGTGTTTCTGCTTTCTGTGTAAATAATGTGAGGAAGCACACATGTGAAGGGCTTAATGCTGGACTGCATCCCAAGGCTGATGCACCAGTTTTGAACTAGAGAGCCAGAAAGACCCAGCACAGCAGCACATGACAAAGCGACAACTATAATGAGAAGTCTTCATTCAAGACAAAACCTTCCTGTACTTGCACAGGCTCACTCATGCCAGTCATTTATCCCTCCCCCATCCCTTTTGCCTCCTGTTTCTCAAGTACCATACTTGTGCACTGCTGGAGGGCAGGGTGGAGTATGTCTTAAGGCCACCTGCACATTCTTCTGTGCGTCACTGGATGCTCTGGTCCATCCGTCTATCACCTGTCAGATCTGCAATTAGAAATAAGCTTAGATGGGCATGGAACAGTGCCCAGTGGACCTGCTTGGGTTGCTCATGGAGATCCTCCCTCCACACTCCCAGCTGCTCTTGCCATCTTCCGCAGCTCTCTGCCTCAGCCCCACTTCTACGGCTTGTCTTTGTCCATGCAAAATCGACCTCACAGGACAGATCAGTCCACTGCTCTGGTGCTGGGCGCCAGGACTGACTGGGTTGCCTTTCAGTGACCTGGTACCCTTAGAGGAGTGTTGCTTTGCTGTGTTTTATTGGGGATGAATTGGTTTAGTAGTTTTCTCAAAACCCATGGAGTCAGTGACCCATTTCTAGATGTTAATCAGCAGGATGGGGAATTTTATGATCAGAACAGACAATTAGCCAGAAATTACTGTTTAGGAAATGTTGAAAAATGGCCTTATGAAGGAGAACAGATACAGAATGGCAGATGCACTCAGTTTGGTGCGACAGAAACATTTGTGACTGAATGACTGTGGCTTTTCCAGAGATCTGGTAGGTGTGACCCCAGGGGACACTGAACATCAAAGGAGCCCAAGAGGGCAAGCTTATTCAGGGACAATCTCCTCAAAGCACAAGTGTGGTCTATCCTTATGGGCAGGAAGTCGAAGCTGTGGCAGGAGGCCACAGCTATATATTGCAGAAAGTGTAAGGGGAGAGCAGAAGCAAGGATAGATCATCTATCTGGAAGGAATGTAGAGGCATTGCCCAGACTGTTAAGTTATGTGATAAAGCTCATCTGTACCAATACCCTGCCTGGCTCCTCCCAGGCCCATCACAGGGGCCATATGCCCATCAAAGGCCCATCTACACCAGCCTAGAGGAGCACAGGGGCACAAAGGCAGGCAAGAACCCAAACTAAGGACTCCTGAGGAACAACCACCTTGTCTGGGTCCTTCCAGGGCTATCCCAGCAGATCCTTAGCCCCAACATCCAGACATGACACCCATCACCATGAGCACTGGGAGCAGCTCTCCGGATCACCTTTTGGACGAAGGGGCTTGCTGCCTAGGGGTGGGATAAATTGTGGGATGCAGGGGAAAAGCAGTTCATGATCACACAGGACTTATTATAGGATATTTAGGAGAGGAAGCAAAGGTGGGACAAAAGAGGCGTTTAGGTAATTTGGGAGGAACAAGAGTGGTAAAATAGAGGGGTAAGGGAATAAAAAGGGCAACTGCATGTAAATAGTTGGCTGGTCAGTTTGCTTGGCTGGCCGTGCCCTGCCCCCGACCAGGGCAGTCTGTCCTGTCTCCTTCTTCAACTCCTTTCCAGCTCTTCCCTGGGTGATGGCTCTCTATTCTGTGTGTGCCCGGGTGCGTACGGGGGTGCGAGTGCAGCAACGGGTCAGACCATGGGTTGGAGGGCCCGCGTGTCCCCGGTGCCAGTGGCTGGAGTGAGTGGGGGTGTGTGAGCGACGGCGGAGATCAAGCTGGACGAACCAGTAAGCAGGTGACATGACTTGGGAGCAAGGGGGTGCGTGGGTCTCCAAGGCCCAGCTCTGGCTGTGAGAGCACCTGGGTGTCTCTGAAGTCAAGAGCGTGGGATGGGGGGCAGCTATGGGACCTGGGGTGTCCTGGCCGGCTCTGTGTGTGTGACAGACATGCAGGGAAGGAATTAAGCAAACCAAACCTGAACCAGTTAAAACTGGTGAGGTGTGGAAGGGCGCCAAGAATGGCTTCCACAGGCACGTCCACAGCAGGACGAACACCAAGGAAAAGATGGAGCTGCTGCTCAATGGAGTAGGTGACCTAGTCTCAAAGGACACTGAAAAAAGCAGAGGTGACTCAAAGCCTTGACTTACTCTTCACTGGCAAGGTGTGTTCCCAGGCCTCCTAGGGTCTTTGTGCCCACAGTGCCCAGGCAGGAGTTTTGGGGAGAAAATTGCTACCCATAGTAGAAAAAGATTAAGTTATGGACCATTTAAGCACTCTTGTTGAATACAAGTCCCTGTGTCCAGGTGAGATACATTTGAGGGTAGAAAGGACAAGCTAGCTTTCCTCACTGCAAAGCTACTCTTGTCTTTGAGAGGTCCCTTCCAACCTATATGACTCTCTGAAGCTACAATTTTGTGATGATGATTTGCAGAATGCAGACAGATCTCCATGCTTTCTAACGAATAACTAGTGGAACTAAAGAACTTTATCAGACAAGTCTCCAAAGATATTGGGATTTAGGGAACTGAAGACAGATGGAAATCTAGCTAATCTTTCCTTGAAGACAACAGCTGAAATGAGTTATGTGTAAGAGCAAATCTCCAGGTAGCTTTGGCGTGACTGTGAATGCAACATGCTGTGGAATATTATTTGTGCTGCCTGAATTAGAATTTTAAATGTCCTTGATAAAACGTGTTAGCTGTCACGTTTTAAAATAGATGCACTCAGTATGACTGGCTGCTAAAATTCTATGGACAGCTAAAGATGTTATAAAAATAGAGCTGTCTTTCAAGTTATGCATTAGCATCATGAAATAAAAAAGGGGACAGTACTATGTATGACAGGCCCTTCCAGAAAGAAAACATTTAGTAATTGCCATTCTTGGAAAACTCACAGTATCATTGAACAATGTAGGCTGGAAGGGACCTCTGCGTGTTATCTGGCTCCACCACTTGCTCAAATCATGGCTAACTTCAAGGTTAGATTATGTTGCTCAGAGCGTTGTCCAGTGGAGTTTTGAAAGCCTCCATGGATGGAGAATCCGGAACCTCTCTGGGCAGCCACTCTCATGATGATTTTTTTTAAATGTATAATCAGAATTTTGCTTGCTGCACTTTTTGACCATTGCCCTGTGTCTTTTCACTGTGCATCCCTGAAAAAGAGTATAGCTCCATCTTCTCTACAATGCTGTCCAGATAGCAGAAGAAACTATCCTTTCTAAGTAACTTTCTGGATCTTATTTTGGAAGATTTGTTGCTATAGCATACAGAAGTGTCTCATGGAGAGTCGTGATGCTCAGGTTTTACAACAAGGTTTCTGACACCCACCTACCAGATGTTTTGAAAAGGCTTTAAGAAATGCTTCCTCTTAGATGAATATCTTTGGAAGAAATAGATGAGATTAAGGGAAGCTGTGGTGAAGAGGTACGGCATGGCTGTGTTAGGATCAATTCCTGATTTTTTTTTTCCCAAATGATTTCCATTAGGGATTTGGTAAGGCAGAAACAGTTGTGGGCTCTTCAGTTCCCTTGAGTCCTTGAGTCCTAGAATACCATCTCTGTCTCACCGTATTCTGTCCTTCCAAATATCCTTACTTTCAAATGGGAGATCACAACTGGAGAAATAAAGGAAGCAAAGTGTCTTTTCCTCTCATCAAATATTGTGCTTCAGTATGCAGGAGAAATCTTTTATCAGTAAATTAGCTTTCCAAACCTTTCTAATTGCCTGGATAGGTAAGGTTCGTTTGTCTTTGTATGGATAATTATTCCTGTTTGTATATTTTCCTGTGAAATTCTTCTTTAATTAATGATTCAGGGATGTTTTGAAAAGCTTTTTTTAGCTGCACACGTTAATTTTTCTAAGAGCCTTTCTGATCAGGAAACTCCTACCAAACATGGCATAGGAAATTAGCTCCAATATTTTACATGTGATTGTTTCACAGCAGGCTATGGCGATAGCATAAGGGATGACAGCTTTTCAGGGCCCACAAGAGAGTTTAAGATCCCTAAATTCGTAGCCTGCTTTTTCCATTAGTAGTGTGCTCTGCTGAAATGGCACTAGAACGACTAGATTTTAAGCTGCTTGTTCCTAGACGTGATTTATGGACAGTCAGATTATTTCAGTAGGATCAAGTATCCGGTGACATACACTGACAAGAATATAGATGTACCCTGAGCTTTCTCAGAAGTTGTGACATCTGTTCTTCAGCTCAGATGTTTCACAGATGTACTGCAGTTTTGACTGCCTTACAAATTAAAAACATTATGACGGGATGTGCATTTAAAGCTCATGTCCAGGCAAGGAGTGTTTGAAAATAGCTGTTCCTTAATCATTCTCCGCACAGGCGTGCACAGGCTAGTTCCTTTCCCCTTGTCTGTCTGATGAGCACTTGCTTCTCTGCCTGTTGCTGCGCAAGCTCGCTTGTAGCCAGCTGGAGCCATGACAGCACTGACTGTGCTGTTCAGTGTGAGACAGGGTAACAGACACTAATGACTGATTTTTTTTCTTTGTTTATGGCAAACAAAGATCCCAAAGGGTCCAAAACGTTCTCCATCTTTGGACCAAGCTTCCTCCTCCCCTTTCTGTGCTTGTTTCCCTCGCTGGCTCTCTTGAGTGTCAGGCCATCTGCTCCTTCCCCTTCGCTCAGAGAGCCTGGTGCTTGTGCAGGTGCTTCCTAAGCTTTCCTAAGCTGCCTGAAGAATTTCCTGCTGTCACCAGCACCTCTTTCTGCATTTTGCAGTTCCCAGTTTCTTTCTCAGCCGAAGTGGTGGGTTCGTAACCAAACAAAGCCATAGCTGGGGTTTGTGCATCGATTTTCTTCCGGAGCAAGGCAACGTGCCGAGAGATTCCCCTACATACAAAAACACAGCTAGTGGGGAAGGAGGTGGAGTGGGGACACAAGCTGTGGAGTAGCTCCAGAACAGTTTGGGGAAACAGGTTCCTTCATTCTCATGTATCATCTTCACCTTTTTTTGATATGCCTATTTAGGCATGTCAGAAAACAGTGTCGTAGAGAAATTTAAAAAAAAACACATTCAAGGGTATAGTATTTAAAGCACTGATCTGCAGAGTAGGGCACCCACATTTAATGAATCACGCAGTCAGCATGAATCAGGCTATGAAGAAAATATTTTTTTACTCAAGACTTGTTTAATTTATGCAAAATGGAACAGCTGCAATAGAAGAGTTTGCAAGAAAGTGAGAGCGGTACCAAAGCTATAACCTAGCAGTGAGGGATCTTACTGTGATTCCTGATGAGGTTGCTGTACTTACGTTGTGCAAAACATTTTCCAAGGTTTAGTTTTAGTGCAGAGGAAAAGCAAATGCAGTAACCTCACTGACTTTCATGAAATCGAGTGCCTGTTTTCTGGCCAGTACCAATTAGTATGCTACTCACACATTCTGAAGGGAAATACCCAGCAGGCTCCCATTCCACTGAGGCAGCCAAGGAAACAAAGTTGATGCAGAAGTATGCTCTGCAAGCACAGGAGTGTGTAAATTGCAAAAATTCTCCTAAAAGAACTATAGGGGGTAGATCTGCCACTTGGAAAGGATCCATGTAATGGTTCAAAGATCAAAAGACAAGAAACTTGAAAAACAAGATCTTTCCTACTTGCCAGCTATGTAAAATATGCTTTTGTATACAGACATACAAATATTTGTCCAGGATTTGATGCTGTGGCTTCCAAGTTTATTGGCTATTCTTACTGTCCTTAACTTCTTCTTGCATGATATACGACACATACTTTGCTTGTCATCACTCCTTTTTCACATTATTCCAGCAGCTCTTTTTTTATTTAACCCCATGCTAATAGGCAGTTGTGACAGAAAATTCAGGGTGAAAGCCCGGAGCATTCATTCTGCTTTGTGGAAATACCAATGCTGGATTTTCTGGCATCTTTCATTAAAACAAAGGAAAAGTAAGATAAAGCATGATACAGGCCAGCATGTCCTACAGTTGGGATTTGAGATTGCAACGTTTTGACTGAATACTTATGTCTGCTCATTTGCTTCTTCGCTTGCTGCTCTTCAAAATGGTACTAGTGTGACCTAGGATCTTTTCCACAGCTGTACCCTGAGTTAGCATATCATATAGAATACCTGTCATTTTCTTAGCACTGCTCTCTTGACTTTACCTGTTGCAAATGGGAAAAAAAGAGTCTTCCTGTAGTTTGGTGATCCAGTGTTTGCCAAATTCTTGATGTAGTTTATGCCTGCAGTACCTGACATTCCTTGTTAATTATTTATCCAAGCACTCATTAGTGTAATCACTAAAAGATGCCCAGGCAAACACAGTTACTGGATTAAAAAATGCTATTTCTTTGTTAATTCTCGTAACTAATGGTATAACTCAAGTTACTCCAGACATACAGTCCTGGAGCATCCCCTCTGCTCTTTGGGAACTAACCACACTTACTGCTTACATAGCACAGACATATTCCAAGTCAAATGGTCACAAGTAAAAGACTAGTTACTTTACTTCACTGCCTGCTACTGAAAGGCAATGTGTATTATAATTTCCTCCTTCATTTTCCTTCTATAAAACTTCTGACATCATAATTTTCTGCTCACATATTCTGCTAAAAATAAAAAGTAACTCATCTGAGCTGAGATCACAGAATCATAGAATCATAGAATGGCTTGGGCTGGAAGGGACCATCAAAGGCCATCTAGTCCAACCCCCCTGCGGTGAG
>JAVKLA010000053.1:31081948-31104962 GCA_034782735.1 Sagittarius serpentarius
CTTGATGCAGCCCAGGATCTGGTTGGCCTTCCGGGCTGCGAGCGCACATTGCCGGCTCATGTCCAGCTTTTCATCCAGCAGCACCCCCAAGTCAGGTTCACCTTTGCTGCGGCTGCATGAAGGAGAGGAGAAGGTCGGCGAAGAGGGGCTGCCCAGGCGGGGTGGATGATACTCTGGCGCTGTTTGAGGTTATGTGTGTGCCACGCTGCCGCGCTCCAGTTTCCCGGGCCCCTCTCCCTGCCAGCCTGCATTTGAACTGTGCTGCTGCAGTAAGGCAACGGGGGTCTCCTCTGAGCTTGCCTTCATAATTCGCAGGAAATCAGATGCCTGCATGTTATAAACAAAATCTGGCGGATTATATTCTTCACCTATTAAATAAAATGGCAAGTAAATTTAGACTGGGCAGAAGCTGGAATTAGGAAAAACCTGAAAATCAGAAAAACACTTGTGAAGTGCTTGAGCCACCCTAACATTTGGCTAAATTAAGATACTGTGCCTCCCCATACTGAGCTATTTTAAACCAAACTTCTTGGCTCTGCTAAAAGCACCCTTCTTCCACTTTGCACTCTCTATTGTTGAAGCAGAATACATCAGAATTATTTCTAGCTAATCCAATTGAAAAGAAAACTATCAAAAGTTAGCTTTCTTTGAAGAATAAGTATTATGTAACTTCTTGAGGCTTCAGTTCATGTTTCACTACATCAAAGATTGCTTCTTAGAACCACAGTCATGTCAGCTGAATATCACATCAAGGCCGGTAGGACAAAAATAAACACCAGCAGTATAAAAAGGGCGAGAGGTGAACAAGTTGTCCTTGCTTTATTTTCACAACTTCTTACTCCAGAGCACTTGAGAGTTTGCATTTAAAAGTAGACTGCGAGTATGAGCAGGTGTATATGTGTGCATGCATGTACATGCTGAAAAAAGGAATTGCTCTGAATTAGAGCTTGGCTTTTGTCGGATAGACTGGAACACATGCAGCAGAAAAAAAAAGGTAGGTTAGCAGGAGGGGAGATTATATTTATTTATATACAGGAATGAAGATCGTGACATAACTGAGTTCTTAAGTGGTCCACAAAACAGGCAAAGACAGGAAATACTACTTTAGTATCAGTCGCTTCCACAGGTCTGTCTGCAGAAATGCAGAGCACCTTGTAATGCTCCCATACATGATGCCTTCATTTGCCGTAAGTAGTTGGGTATTAACAGATCTATACGGGATTGTGGCATCCAACTGGACTCACAATGAAGTGATATACATAATGTTTTCATGTGAAACATTTTCCCCCTTGAATTCAGGTCTGGAGACAGCTGGTTTTGCAGTACTGCTAGTACAAGTATGAATGATTGAAACATTTTGAATCTATATTTGAAGCCTCCTGCTCAACATTACCAGGCTTCCATGAGTTTACAGAGAAGGGCAGATGTCTTTTGGACGTTATGATTTCTCCAAATTTGGCACAGCTGTTACATTAGACATTGCTAATCAGAGCATTTACCACATGTTCAAGACAGAGCACAGGCATACCTATCTGATTCTCACCACGTAAGTGTAAAATACATGTGTAAATAGCACTATTCACACACTTTGTAGCTGTAGAAATAAAAAAGAGAGAGATATAAGGGATTCTCTTGCTCACAACTTTTTCTTCATGTATCTCCCTCCCTCTGGGAGTAACAAATGACCTTATTGTTTCTAGCTTTGCTGACACTTGTCTGCCTCTCTGCTTCAAAGATGCCAGTCACACTGTTCTTTCACGCAGATTAAAACCTTTATATTAAACTCAGAACAAATGATCCAGACTCAGCTTGAAATTTGCTGCCTTTAAGATCTTGGGAAGCCTATGTACCTAAAACTTAGCCTTCTTTTTTCCCCAGCTATATTAGTTGGTTAGCTAAAAATCTTTACAGATCTTCCCACAATTTCCAGCAAGTTTGAGACACTTTATTCAAAAGATATTGGAAAAAAAATTGCTGTCTTTGCTACCAAGTTGAAGTAATAGGAAAAGAGGCAAGAACATTAGAAATAAGAAAACACTGCAAGAAGTTTCTGGATGTGTTGTTCTTGATACAAGGTTATGCAGCAAATAACCTCAAATTATTTGAATCATATCTATTCTATTTTGTATTTTACTTTTTTTTTCAAAACAGAATTTTTAGCACTACTTACAGTGAC
Organism: Sagittarius serpentarius; assembly: GCA_034782735.1. Lineage (NCBI taxonomy): Eukaryota > Metazoa > Chordata > Aves > Accipitriformes > Sagittariidae > Sagittarius > Sagittarius serpentarius. The sequence goes on from JAVKLA010000053.1 coordinate 31,084,125, forward strand.
TGCGCTGCTGGAGTGGATTGTCTCCAGAGGCTGGAAAGCTTTCACAGGCTGGAAACCAAAAGTTGGCCAGCTGGGATGCTTGGCCATATGGCTTGTTAATGGTATTAAGCTATTCTCTGAATCCCGCACACACTATAATATACAGATCAGTGGGCAGGACAACACTAGACCAAATGATGGCTTGGACACCTATCTGTGAGTGTCATATGCGCTACCTCTACAGCCTGTGGTCCAAAATGTGTCATGACGTGATCTGCTGTGGACAAACAGAAGACTGATCAAAATTGCTTCGGTTTAGTTATCTGAGCTGTGTCTGTGTTACAAACAGCTACCTCTTATTCTGGCAGCTGCTGTTAAGGACAGCATCAAACAAGCCATAAAAATGAGGAGGATGCTGAAGGAACTAATCAAATGACTAATATTTCAGCATAGGTAAGGAACAATTTTGAGGCGTAACTCAGCCCACATTTTCAAAGGTCTGTAACTTCTGATTTCAGTACTTTTGCAAGTGTCTGAAACAGACACAAAAATCCTTCAAGCTAACAGAGAATGTGCAAAAAAATTCTACTTAGAAGTTATTTTCTAGAAGAACAGCTATTTTTTTCCAAAGATTTATGTGTCATCTTGGTAGCTGGATGTCTTGGTGGTTTAGGGGAGCATCTAGCTAGAACACTTGGATAATTCACAGAAGTAACTCAAGAGACCTTCAAGATGGAATTTGCTCTCTCCTCAATATATTCTGAAGAACACTAACTGAGTTCACTGCGAGCAGGCAGATGTCTGACTTGGCAGGTTCTCATCTGAATTTGATACGCCACATATCACATCATGGTGATCAACCATCATATCATGGTGGAAAACCTGTGGAACTTTCTAGACCTGGTATTCCTGACTATTGGCTATCCAGTGGGCAGGAAACAGCCAGCTGAGGAACAGCTGTGTGGGTGACGAAGCAATCGATATTATGTGGTAAAATACTGTATGCAAGTACGTAAGCCAGAATCTCACTGTAAGATAGTTTCAGGTAAGTTTGGCCCAGGTACTCGACCACTTACAAAAATGAGTTTAATTTTTCCACTCTCTCACCCGTTGTATCTTATACCAAGTGAGCAACCTAAGCTCTCTCCCATCTGAATTCATATTTCCCCTTCCCAAAACATGATAATCAGACACTTAGTATCCAAGGCCAAATGCTAGGATTGTTTTTACGACCAAGTAAGTTGTGTGGGAGATGTATGACAGGCATAGTTTCACTTTTATTTCTGAAATATGTGAACAGGCAGTATTATTCCCAGTTTAATTCTGGAGAATAAGGATAAGAGGGAATAGCAATGGATTTCTTCTATTCCAGAAAACGAAATGAAGGGTGAGGCTTTCTAGCAGCAGTAGAATAATTTTTTTATACCAAAAGTAGTTGATATCTAGATAGAAGTATGCAAGGCTGTAATATGCAGGTTTTCCAGTTCCAAAAGTAGGGTGAAATTACAGTTAGAAATTAGTTGAAGCCAAATTTATAGCCAGCTAAGGCAAACAGAGGATATGGATTCAGTTGATTAACTTAGTACACTAAAGCAAATCTGAACAAAAAGCCTAGAAAAGAAACAAAAATGAGCTTGTTCCATCTGCCTTCTCTGTCTGAAGATATAGGTCCTCTTTGTGCTGCTGGTGCAGATCTGAAGAAAAGAAAACAAACAGGATGTTCACAGCACAGAGCTGAGTTAGGATTCTTTTAAATATCAGGGGTTTGTTGCCAAGGATGAAGTTTGCAGTCCAAGTGCTAAGCTAGAAGTTTCTGTATAAGTGCTTGCCACCAGATTCCCTTTGGCTGTCATGATTTTATAAACAGGCTATCTGTGCAAAACCCTGGGAGCACTCCTTTGTGCCTTAATACCTGAGCCTTGTCTCTCCACATCCATTTACTGTCTCTGGCCTCATGCCTGAGATTGTATAGAGCTTTTCTAGGCAGCAGTGGTCCTAGAGGTCTATATTTGTACAGCACATGATACAACAGTATCCAGATCCATTTCTGAGTCTCCCTGACATTGCAGTAATGTAAGTAATAAATACCACTACTAATAGGTTGCATCTGGCTTCCATTCTGCTTATGTTTGTAAGCCATCTATGCCATCTAGTGGGTATTTTTTTACTTGCAAGTTTTCTTCAGGCACCAGGGTGTCAACAAGCCAAAGTCCAAATTTTGACTCAGCAGGAACATAATTCAAGTCCGGAGAGGAGTTAAGGGGTGCTATCGCTACCCAGGAAGCCCCAAGTACATTACAGCACCTTCTGTACAGAGGCCACCCCCCTGCTGACCTGACACAGCCCTCTCCTTTGGTATGCCAGTGTAACAGGAGTTGCGGTGACAAAATGTCACTTGCACAACTCTGATGTTTTTGGGCTCGGGACATTATTCTCTAGAGGCTGAGAAGACAGCTATCAGTCTTGTAACAGCAAATAGCCATTGTGAAAGGGGATGCAACAGAGCCTGCATGCCTAGCCTCACTATTTATTATGGAAGTATGAACACTGAGTACACTGAGTGCACACACTCTGCAAAGGAAACCTTTTCCTAACAGATACATGCTCTTAATAGCGATACCACTACTGACCAAACTGTTCCCATGTCAGTTAATGGACCATCAGAGAGTGGGGATCCATCCGCAGAGAAAACAGATCTAGAAGATAATCATGAAATAATTTATATACATCTGCTTAAGGCTCTTTCTGAAAGGGCAGCTAATTTCAATGATGTTATTCATTGCAAAGAAGTTAAGTGATTTGGGGAAGACTGTAAGTATTCATTGGCTTGACATATTTTAGCTACTTAAATTTCAGGGAGAGGCAATGACAGCGTTCAGATTGGGAAGCTCTGTCTTGATTAGGGATAGCATAGATATGAAGTGAGTCAAGCCTATCACATTGCCATGCATACAGGAGGGAATAGAAGGCTCAGGAAGGAAAGAAGCAAGGAAACTTTTCCTAAGGAGGATGGTAACAGCTGACTTGCTTCATAGTTACCCCAGGAGAGTATGACATTGGTGCTTGGAATACACTAGTGATTATGTTAATTTAAGTACCGACGTGGATGGAAAGGAAGAGCTGGCTGATCCCCTGCTTACATACTGCAAGTGCTATGTGGTAATACTGGAGAACTGGTATGCTCATCCCTTAGGTGAAAGGAAAAAGACATTAATTGTTTCCAAAAGCCTTCTCATCCAGGTTTCCTCAGCTGAGGAATGTACCCACATCACAAAACTTTCAGGGAAATGGTTTAAAACCTGGGAGAAAAAAATCTTCTGTTAAGAGTTCACAATACTGTATTTTTTAAAGTCCTGTAAAGTGGTTTTGCCTCCAGTTTGCTAATATTGTCACCACATTCACAGCTGCAATTTCACATGGGACAACCGTATTTTCCTTTGACACAACAACAAAAGCCTTACCATTCACTGAACAAGGAAACCCTATTTTAATCCACTGTGCAAGTGGTACCTAGTAACAAACAAATGCCTTAACAAGACTGGAAGCCTGTTCTATGCTCTACTATGTAGAAGAAGTCTAGAGCTGTCAGTGATATCTAAAATGCCACCGTTTTCATCACATGTTTATAGGCTGGTGCTGGGATATAATTTGGATGTAAGAAAAAAAGTTGTCACATGATGATGAGTAAAAGCTTTCAGTGACCAGCAGGAACAGACAATACTCACTTTCTCTGTAAGGGTGTATTAAAAACTGAACACATGCTACAGAAAGTGATATACACCTCCTTTTCTGTACTGCGTGAAGCACTACTGCCACACAACCGGAGGCAGGGAAGCAGGAGTTGCACCTCTCTGCTGCCATAACCAGGAACAGCAAATCAGGTTTTTCATAGCAGAAGTTATCATTGCAGTATTACACAGGTATTAACCTACAAAAGATTTGCAGATGCTTGAATTAGGGCAGAAAGGACAGTAGGAGATAGGATGTGGCCAAATGTATGGATTGCACATAAAAATAATATAACTAGAGAACAACTTTTATGCATCTATATAGCCTGCAGATTTCCAAACTGTGAGGAAGTTTTCATATTCCTATGTTCAAGTACCTTATGTGTACCTGTACATACAAGAGCACATAGATTAAGAAACTTACTCACAATTGAAAGCAGTCACCTTTACCGTAAATTCACTGAAATACATCGTAAATTCATCTAATCCTTTTTATATAATAAAGAAGGACAGGGATAGGGATAGGAAGGGAAACTATTGAAACTTAGTTTTGGAGTGACGCTTGCTAATTAAGAAAGTTGTATCTTGGATGTAATCTGCATTCTCTGCAGGTAACCTACTGGCCCAAGGTAAATACATTAAAATATAGAAATGGGGTTTGCACACAAAATGGAAGATTAAAAAAAAACTTCCTCAAAATTTGGAAGTGAAAGTTCCAGTAGCTGGAGAAATGTCCTTTAGATCTGTTGCCATGTGACCTACAATTTCATTATTCAAGGAAAAATGTTAATGAAAGCAATTTCAAATTTGTAATAGATTTTGCATCAGAACACTGATATTTACAAACTTCATTCATAACATCAGTGATATACAGTGTGATTGTGTGATCGATGAGAACTGATTAACACCTAATTTTGAATAGCAGGTGCTCACAGACAATTGTGCACAGTTTATAGATAGAAACTGCTTACTCAATACACAGTAAGTAACAAATTCAAGAATACTGTATAATGCGTATGGGTGCTATATAAGAGATGATAGAGGTGGAATCTGTTGAAGTGTTGACTTCTGCATTGTTTACTTGGTTGTAATGACACCGAGATGGATTGAACTTCTTTTACTTACGATGAAAGGGTACACTTAGAATCATCAGGATAATCCACACAGAGTAAGAACATTACAGACCTGTGAAGATATCATTTTATTTAGCATCTTTCAGGCAGAAAACTGAGGAAAACAAAAACCGAAACAAATTCAACAGTATTATCATGTCTAAAGCTTCTCTTCAATTATATTTTTCTTACAACCTACTGTGAATAACTAGAGCTGTGAATAATACTGTGAATAACTAGTAATTCTGCAGACATTCAATAGCGTTTTTAGCTGTTTATATCTTCAACCCAAATAAAGATTTTACAGTGAAGTGGAATACATTAGGCCATCTTCTGTGTCTGACATTGGGTAAGTACAATGTTCCACTTAATTATACAATTATATAATATGGTGTAGTGTTTTGCTCAATTCACGGCTGAAAAATGCTAAGTCTGAAAAATGTGACATCACCCCTCCAACATATTAGTCTCTTACTGAAGACACAACATTAATGGCACTTAAGTACTGGAAGGTAAGAAACCATTTAAAATAGATGAGGTGCTTCTGCAAATATACCATATTAATGAACGATTTTCACTTACTTGTAATTGTCAGTGCAGGTGACATCATAACCAAGGGTTTTCAGCCTGTTTTCTAATATCTTTACAGTATGAGTTCCACAGGAATCTCTGAGAAAAAGGATTTTAATATTATTGCAAGTCTTTTATTACCCAATTTCCTTTCACTGAACTTGATGGAATTAGTCAAGTAAATCCCCATTACTTTGCCTCTTCTATATTCCTTAACACCTACAGAAAACTGGTGTACATTGCTATTTATAATGCTTCATTTGCTTACAGTCGTTTAACATTGTATACTCGGTTTAGAGAGACTGGAAGATTGGCTTCAGCCAGTATAGAATTTGCAGATTCTGTTAACCAGTATTGCCACCTTTAATATTTCACTAGACAAACAGAAAAAGAACTAAATAATTTGATAAAATAATAAGTGTTTCATTTGTAATATTCTTTGGCACCTATTTGGGTGGTGCTAAAGTTGATGCTAGCTGTCTTTCTGGCATAAGCTGGTTATGATAAATTAGAATTATTCTTGTTGTTAGGAGCTTGTCCTCTTTCTAAACACAGCTTCTGTGTCTAGCACTGATTTTTAAATTTGTGGTCCAATTAGCAAAAGAAGGTTTAGCATAGTACAGAACCTCCAGAACTTGCACCAACATTAGGTATTAAGGCCAGTACTACTTACCCATTGGTCAGTAAATATTCATGACTCTAAAGAAATCATATGGGGACCAACAAGATCATTGTAAAAAGCAATTAATAAAAATACCCAAATATTCCCATGCATACATTAACTGAAAGGTAAATTAGCATTCAGTGCTTGCCTTAATTTTTCTTTGTAATAAGGGCAACTTTTGCAAAGGTGAGATGTATGGTTTTCTTTTTCAAAAGGGTATGATTCTTTGATTTAAAGAGAAAGGCTGAGAAACGTTAATCTGAACTATGCTTCATAGACTCCACAGCACTATGGTAAAATACATGGTCTGGGTTGGCCATGCCAAAATTGAATGAAAGAGAAGCAAAAGGAGATAGGAAAGAGTAGAGATGAGACATGAAAGGGAAATTACACAAAATGAATGGATGCAACTAAAAAGCATGAGTAGCAGGAACAGAAGCCTCACACTCCTAAGAATGCAGATGACACCAGGGATTCAGCCACCAGTGGTAGATATGGTGACATCTGAGTCCATTTCTCTGGCCCTCTTCAGCCAGGGCAGTTTTAAGACCAATGAAGTGTCACCATGTTATATTAAACTGCAGGGACCCTGCAGACGGTTGGGGTAAAACTGACTTCCTCTGTTTCTCTACCCCTGATTCATCTATGTACATTTGTAAGGACTCCCACAAATGCTATAATGAATAGACTATTTAATTCTTCCTTTAATCAGTCCCAAACCAGGCCTAATTTCTGGCATAAAGATTTCACTTTTTTAACTTCAGAGTCCATTTTCCATTACGTTTCTGTTGAAAATTGTCACTTGGTCTTTGGCTATTTACCAACAGGCTATTCTGTTTGGACTGATCTGTTTTGTTTTGTCTATTTGTTTTTTGCTTTTTTTTAAATTAAATTAACAGCAAAATTTGACCTTTTCAAAGCCTACATTTTATTATTGGATTGATTTTAAGTATTGAGAGAAAACGAGCCCCGGGTGGTATTTTTCTGTTTCCACTAATTTTCAAACAGTTAAGACAGTTGAAAATGAAAAGAATGCATATGGCAAGGCGAAAGTAAAATTTCACATCAGCATTTAATCTAAATTCAGATAGACTCTTTTCTTAGTAAAACTGTATGTGGTATATCTTTGCTCAAGGTCCAAGATCCACACAAACATCTAACCAAGAGTGGACTCCAGACCTAATATTAGAATTTGTTTATACTTTGTCTAATTCTAGTATTTCTATACTCCTTGGGAATGGCAGGGTATGCCTTCTGTGTCAGTGAAAGCATCTAAAATATTTTTAGTGTAATTGCTATCCAAATATAATCAAACAGAAAGCTAAGGTGAAATTTTAAAGACAGGTCCAAAAATGAGAAATTAATTTTTTTGGAAGATGTAACTTACATATCTGGTCCTTCAATATCATCCACAACCCAGATAACAATTTGTGAGACTTTGTCTTTCTGGAGATTAGGTATTTCATAATCTGCAAAAAAACTGATTCAAGAAACAGATTTTTAGAACTATAAAGAACATGTGAAATAAATAATCTTTTTTTCCCTTTGCATTAATGAAGGCTTTGATACTGCTGTAGGGAATGGGCTTGCTCGATTTTACATTTATATCTTCTGATTACAATCAGACTCAACACAGCATAAAAGAAAATCTGATTCACATTCTGAATGTCCTCAAAGGTCAAAGGCATTTAATCAGAAGTTTTGTTTTTATATTCTTCACCTTAGAGGGGCTCACCTGAAAAAAAGATACAACTTAGAGATGAACCAGAATGAAGTGAACTTTAAAAAAATGCAAAAACAAAACCAAAAGCATTTGATACTTAGCAAAAAAAAGAAAAAAGTCATTCTTGCAGTTGTTGCTTTTAGACACAATACAACTTTGCTTTAAATAAAAAAATAACAACAGCCACAAGACAAGTATATTTTTAGGTACAAAATCACAGCAACAGTAACATGAAGTATTTGTCTAGGATACAGAAGACCATAAAGGGGAAAATTCTAGACATGTCCATCCCTAGCCTAGGAAATCTTCCACTTTATTGCTTTGTGTAAATGATTCTTTGCTAGGTATTTAAATAACAATTAAAACAAGATAATAAACTGGCAACTAAATCATAGAATCATAGAATCACAGAATGGTTTAGGTTGGGAAAGACCTTAAAGACCATCTAGTTCCAACCCCCCTGCCATGGGCAGGGACACCTTCCACTAGACGAGGTTGCTCAAAGCCCCGTCCAACCTGGCCTTGGACACTTCCAGGGATGGGGCAGCCACAGCCTCTCTGGGCAACCTGTTCCAGTGCCTCACCACCCTCTCAGGGAAGAACTTCTTCCTTATATCTAATCTAAAGATGCCAAATCCAAAGGATAATTTTAATGTCTGTAAATTGAATTTGTTGTGAGATGTAGGCATTTCAAAGCCACAGATTTCTAACCCTTCCAGCAAGATGTACTGTAATGATTTCCAACCTTTTAATTGCTCTCTTTTTTTCCTCAGAAAGCTTATAAGGGCTGTGTCCACACTGAACGCTTGGTCCAAGCCTGAGCCTCGGTGTGTGCTCTAATTTGCCTATCATGGGTCTTCTTAAATATCGACGTCTGGGCTGCAGTGTCTTTAAGCCACTTTAAATGCTCTGAGACCCCCCAGACTAGAAAGGACTGTTAGTTGTCACCTCCTGGATGAGACCACCAGTGGCAACATGACCACCGCTTTGTCCTCCTGGTGCCTGAAGGCAAGCTACTGGTGCTCTGGCGTGGAAGCACAAGATGCATGCTGGTTTTTCAGTGTCTGTTGGCAGACAGAGAAGACCAGTTCATGAAGTTAGCAAGTTAATTTAAATTTCTGGAGAAGTGGAATTTCTGGAGGGGGCGGATACCAACAGTTGCCCTCTCTGGTCAAGTCTGGTACAGCAGTGGCTAACCAGGGACAGTAGCAGAACAGCAGGTTTGACTGTTTATCCAAGGTGTCCAAGCGTGTCTTAAAACACATAGTGAAAATATAACCAAAAATAAAGATTCCAATTATTTTTAACTCATTTGCTCATTCATGCATATGTTATTGCCAGCAAAAATGCAGCTTCCTCCAAAATATAAAGGAATCTTTAACTAGAGGAGTCAGAAACTGTGGAGGAACAATGTTCAATTGACTTCAGTAAACCAATTTTTGAACTGACTAGTTATTAGAGAAGTATGCCAACTACATTCATACTGTGTGAATGAGCAGTTATTTTGCAGTGAAGTGAGAAATAAATCTTAACTGAAATGGTAACAGGTGACCTAGTGATGATATAAGTGTACAAACTGTAAAGCAGGATAAACATTGGAAGTAGCTTTGAAATGCTTGAAAGCAGACCAGAAAGGTGTTTAGGAAGACAGGCAGATCTTTCAGATTACCTTCTGCTATTAATTATTCAACTCTAAGCCTCTTTCAAACAAGATCTCTTAAACAAATTCAATCATAAATGGACCAGAAGATACATAGCAAAGAAAACAGATGGAGTAACTGGCTTTGTTTTTTTTCTTGGCAGGCTGTGTTCCAGTGGTGGAGATTCCACCGGTCATGATACCTCCAGACAGGCAACCCAGGGAACTGATGGAATTAATTTATGTGTAAGAGGTTTCTGAAATAAGGAATCTGTAAATTAACAGAAAAAAGGAAACTGTTTCTGAAATAATGAATCTGTACTGGATTCTGGGCATTGACCTGCTGCCAGGTATTACCATGTGTGGAAGACTTGATCCCAGCTGACCACCTGATCTACCCAAGGAGACCATAAAAGTCTTCTTGATTAGCTGAAAGCTGTGTACAGAGATGGACCTTTTAGGGGATGGAGGTAAGTAGGTAGTAGGTGTTTTGGAACAGATGGTTCTTGTTTATCTCCTATCTGGAGTCCCTGGACTTTTCAGGGATCATTTTTAGTCCTCAGTAAGCACACAGGAGAAGGATCTTTTCTGAGTTTTTAAAAGATGTTTTCTTGATCTGCCTTGGACCGGACAATTGTTGAGGTAAGGAAAGATGTATTTTTCATCACAGGTAGGCAGTCGCTACAGCCATGTATTCAGTAAAAGTTCTTAAGGGTGTACTTTTACAATAAATTTTAAACATAAGCTGAGATGAACTTCTGCATAGTGGTACATTTGTAAATCAGGGAAAATACATCTGTCCTTAATATACAAGGGAATAAGAAGAGGAAGCTAACCCTTGCTATTATCCTTCTCAACGAGCTTGTTTGCTTTCTTAAACCATAATGGGTATCAAACTACTTCCTCTCTTGGTCACGGAGAAATAGCAGGACAAAGCACTTTCCCTCTAGAACTTACCAAGTTTGCTCCTAGGCCTGACAGAGGCTACACTCCTTGTAATGATGTTCTCTCCTTAGAGATGTCCCTGAATAGAAATTTTGTAACACTCATCTTTTTGAAGACATACGCATTTTGCCACAGTATGTTGGCTGACTTGAAGGCTTCTTTCAAAGAGCATTTATCCTGCTTTCCACAGCAGTTTGTAAAATGCAGGAGTCAAAAGGAATGTTTCCATCCATTTCATGTTAATTCCTACAGCTGGGGACAACAGTTGCCCCCACAACTCAGCAGACTTTGATGCAACAGGCTTTTTCAGCTACACCTCCCATGCTTTGTGCAGCAGAAGACCCAGGCAACTGGTTGACACTTTTTTTTGCAGGCACCAAACCTTGTACACATAAGTAAGTCAGTTTTCTTACCCTGGGTCTGGATAAGCTCCTCCGACTGCAGAACCATTCAACAAGACGTGTATCACCCCAGAACTGTGCTGCGCATACTGCAATACATAACAACTTTTTTCAGAACTCATCTTACAGATTTGTTGTATGACTTGGTATTGTATTGCAAGCAACTATGACCAAGGAAAGAAATTTACCAAGAAGAATATCAGAACTGTGAAAATACTACCAAACTAGCACGCTAGCAGGTCACTGCAGTAGAGAGGACAAGAACTAAACAGCCAGTGCATTAATTCAATGCATCTTCTCAAACTATTTTCTCGCACATATAAATAGTTTCTTCAGCATAGGGAGAAAGGATTTTGGTACTCTGTGTTGGGTGATCTGTGAATAAACACTTTCCACCAAGGCTCTCAAATGTCACTTAGGACGTGTATTCAGTAGAAAACTAGTGTGCTTATTGTGCTTAGTATACGCTTAATATATATTAACAAAGCTAACACAGAATTTTAACACATTATCTAGCTAAGGTGAAAGTTAGGTTCTTCTTGCTAAAACACTGTACCCAATCTAAAACAGTGTATTTGCATCAGGGGAAATAATCTTGCACAGTTACAGACTTAAATCTGTTTTGATCCAGTGATATTTTCCTGAACCACCCAGGACACACTCACTAATGTATAAAGTCAGCACTAATGCACTATTTACAGTGATTGAGGCCATCCTCCAGAAAGATTCCACCGCGTTGTTTTCACATTCCTCCACAGTAGGGCAGGATTCATAGTCCAGTTCTGTAGGAAGACATGTGATTTTTTCTGTTACAGAGATGATAACGACCGTAAAAAGTGACCTTAGAGAGCAATTAAATATATTTGCACATTACTCACTGAACATACAAGATGGTCTGACATAACACTGCAAGCTGACAGTTTGCGGTTTTTTTATCATTTTCCATCCTTTGCAGTTTACACAAACAGTGACAATCTGTGGATTCAATAATTTGGCTGTAAACAGCAATAAGTCTATACCTGGGATGCAGACAGCTCCATGTTCAGAGGACTGAGAAGGAGGTTTATCTCCTGTGCAGCACTGTTTAGATTTCACTGTGTGCTCCCCTGACTACAGTGTTAAATATTCACACAAAACAGGATAGAAAAAGACAGTGAAGCTATCCCTAACTTTTCATAGGGTAAGAGCAAAATTAGCTCCTCCAGAACACAGCAGTCGGTCTCCATTACGTTTTTACAGACAGATGTTTAATATAGCACTCATCGTCTTACCAGCACTGTTTGCCTGCCCACACCAGTTCAGAAAATCTCCAACGAAGCCAAACAGAGTAGCGCTCAGAGGCATGTAGCGATGGCCTCTGCCAGCAAAGCTATTGACTAGCAGCTGATTATTTTCCCAGAAGATGGACTATATGAAAAAAGGAAAAAAAAGAGAAGACATCACTCGGGCATGGACACAATGAGATTATGGGGTATTGAAAACAGTTTAAAACATGTTTTGGTATTTCTTACAAAATCAAGCTAATAACCAGAAATGTTAGCTACCTCTTTAGAGGAACAAAGTTGTTTTTTTTTTTACAGTGGTGTAAATTCTGATCACTAGAGGCTTTAGGGGCATTCATACCACGATGGGAATCGATAGACCTGTATTAAATACAGTTAGGCCTAGCTTTGTGTTCCTTAGCAGACAGATTTAGGAAAAGGGAGAAAAAAAGGAAGACAGATATTAATAAGCCAGATATATCTTACCAGAACTCTCTCACACTGCTATGTTGGCTTATGGTGTGAAAAAAACATGTCTAGCTGTTATTTCTGTGTTTGCAAAACTCTTTCATGAATTAAGCTGTGTTGACAGGAGTATTTGTTGGTTTAGCTTGTATCATTTAGAGATAAGGGATAATTGTGCTACAGGAAAAACTGCTTTAAAGCACAACCTTTTAGAGAAGGCCAAAGCACACATTCTGATGGAATATGGTGGCATGAAGAGCCGTGTTTTTTGCACTTGCATAGTTCTCTGCAATTGCCAACGCATCAAACCCTTACTGTTTTCTAGCATATAACGGCATCCTATCTCATTTCTGCTCATGCTTGTTTAACATGTCAGTGTCTAACACGTAATTGCCTTGTGACTTGGCTGTGAGGGGTGGAAGTAAAAGACGATAGCAGGCACAGTCTTTGCAGGCAGAGCACCTAACTCGAGGAAAAGCAGAAGTAGAAGTTTAGAGACTACGACAGAGCTCCCAGCACAGCAGGAAAAATGGGGGCTCTTTGTAGTATGAAAATAAAGAAGTTGCTGAGAAGTTACTGCATAAAATAAATGCAGCCAAACACACTGAAAAATGCCATCAAGCCTGAGCCTAGTTAGTAAACTACAGACAGGCCAAAACTAATGAATCATGAGTCAGCCACAGAATGACTCTTGGTCAATTTTGAACTGTGTCATGGAAAATCTGCTGGATGTCACAGGACTTTTAACATAACATTAATAATCATTACCTTGTTAGGCGGAATTGTGTGCAATGACAGGTTGATAAATAATTCATAGTCCTTAGGTAGAATGCTGCAAGGATCCTTGTTAATAAATGAATTTTTAAATGCTTCCCATATCTCTGAACAATTCTTCTCACTGTAATCATTGAAACAAACAAATAGCAGAATTGTTTTTTCAAAGCAGAGCAAGAAAGTAATTTGTTCCCAACTTCTTCAAATTCCCAAATTAAAACCCCTACAAGGTTAAGATAGAAAACTGAAGTCAGGGTCGTAGAAAACTTGCAACCCGGGAAGAACATATTGATCTTGCCTTTTACTGACTCCTAACAGCAGAAAATTAGGAAAAAGTAGCAATGAAAATATTAGGATTTACAGTGTGGAATTAGAAATACATAGTAATTCAACAGAAATCTTAGAAGTTACAGCATACACAGCAAGCTTGCTATCCAGCATTGTAGAAATACTAAAGAAAATAGCTTTCTTTGAAAATTTCCATATTCAAAAACCATTTCAGTTAAAGCATAGCTAAATGTGCAAAGCTACTGGAATGTAAAATTACCTTTAAAATGTCAGATTCAAGTGCAGGAGGAGTTACTAGAAAGTTTCAATGGTAGAATAATGGTTTTGACAAAGAGATGCCTCCTGTGTATATAGGCCCTAGGATTATGCAGCTTTACCTTGCTGGAGTGAGCACAGTGACCATGTGGGACACATACTGTCACTGTGCAGTAGCTACAATAATACAGTTAGGATTCAACATTTAAACTGCTTGTGAAGGGAGGCCTGAAATAAGATGCTAGGCTGTGCACTTTGACAGTTCCCTTCTGTCAGCTCTGCCTTCGGGACAATAATCTCCCGTGGAAGGCCAGGCCATCTAGGGACGGAAGAGTCTTGTATCTCTGGATTTGCAGGATCTCCATCACAGCTCTAAGCTTGCCTGAAGTAATTAAAAAGGGAATTGCTACTTTCACCACTTTCCCACAGTACCTTCCCCACATATGCTGTGACAATGTCTATGCCGGCAGCACTCTGCGGAACAGAATAATGTATTTTATGTGCATACAGCCTTCCTAACACAAACAGCTGTAATTGGAAAGCTCTAGCTTGAACAACAGTAGTCCCAATAAGTAAACCAAACTTTGCCATTAGAGTGTTTTGCTCATTTAATGTCATCCATAGACAGCAGGGTTTCTGCTGGCACTTCTCCTCATGAGATTCTTTAAGGAGCTGCTTTGCAAAGCTGAATGTCACAGACACTTTAAAGTTAAAGGACCCCTTGCGATAAGCTATGCAGCTCCCATGCAGGAAACAGGCCACAGATTCTTACACTAATCTCTGGTCATGCTTCTAACAACTATAGAAAAAAAACCAATATATCGTAAGCAAATATGGGAACTTGATCCAAAAATCTTCAGTGATGCAATAAGACCCTTGATCAGTAGTTCCAATGTTTAAATAGCCTTACTTGATAAAAGGACTTGCACCTGATTTCTGATTTCAAGCTGTTAAACTTTAGCTTCTGACAACTGTGTATACTTATGTCTCATTCTGCTAAAGAGCTGTCTAAGCACTCACTTATTCATGCCAGTACTTGTAAATTATGATCAACTGAACTCTTAACATCTTTCCTGACAGTTGAATCCAGCAGTAATTTTCTGGTTAATTCACATATCGCATTTTTTTTCTTCATGTCTTCTCATCCAGGTTTGAACAGCTTGTAAATCAAAAGGATTATTCTGCTCTATTACTCAAAATTCCTTAGCTGGCAAAAATACTTTTTGAAACTACAGGGTGGGGAAGGACTGTAGTTCAGGACAATTCCTTCCAGTCTTAACAGACACTAATAAGTCATATTAGATTTATTTTATACTAGTCAGTTTAAAAAAAAAGTTTTCAAAAATTCCATTGTATAGTGCAAATAAAGAAATACGGGGGAAATAATACACTACAGGAACATTTGTGTTGTGTAGCATACTCCTATTAGAAAATTTCAAATATGATTTTCATTCAAATCCCTCACTTCTACATGACCATAACATTTTGTAAAATGTCTCTTTTAACTACCATATGCATGTTCTGTTTTAATGTAAGGGAAAGTTTTTCTTATGTTTCTATAAACATCTTTATCTTTTAACTATGTTCCAGTGTAAAGACATACTTTGCTAATTTCTTTTCTGTTAGCAAAGTATTTTAAAAAAATTATTCTATTTGCACAGATATTCAGAAGCAAAACCTATCCAGGTGGCTATGTCTCTGTAAAAGCTAGCCTGGGGGCAATTAAGAAACACACAATGAACAGAAAGGCTTATAAATAATTAGAATATCTGTTTTGCACCTGTGCAATACGAAATTTCCATTTTGTTTGGATTACACTATTTGCTTATAGACCTAAGGGAAAAGAAAAAAACACATAATATGAAATTAATTGTGCAGCTCTTCTTTTTGTAATGCCATTTTGGGCCTTAATTCAGGAAAGCAGTCCTAATGTCCAGCCTGGCTTCATGCTATTCTGAGCAAGAACACTTTGATGAATGTGTTTAGACTTCTCAATTTTAAAATTACACTGTGAAAATGTCACAGGAATTAATTAGACCACCAAAATGTCATAAACATGAGACATACAGAAATACTTTCAAGAATATTGTATTTATATTTCTAAAAGCCCAAATCAGTTAATGATAAAGTTAACATCTCCACAGTAACAATCCTTTATGTTGCTCATTTTAGTGTATTCTGTATTTGTCTTGTCCTGCTTCAGATATAAATGAAGTGACATCTGTTAACTCCAACAGGATCTCTACCTATCTAGAGCCTACTGCAAGACCAGACTTCATATATCTACACAACAGTTAACTGACTTAAGGTTTCATAGTTTATATTATATACCATATTGTAGGTGTGTAGAAATCTATACTTAAAGTTTACTGGCACCTTCCACTGTAATGTGTTTAGAAATTTGCCAAACTTGAATTGTTCAGCCAAAATTTTAGTACCATGTTACTGGCATTAGGATGATTTTTTTCTTTCATGGGGAAGCTGAACCAAAACACTTCTGATGAGAAAATTATTAGGAAGAAACATGTTGGTTTGCCTTTGTTAAAAGCCATGAACCTGTTGTAAGTCCTGTGTCTTCCTCTTTTGCAGCAGGAACTGAAAATGGGAGGCTGGAGGAAGAAGGTGGTATTTGCTGACATTATGCAACATAATCTACCCCTGTTTAAAACCACGGTTCAATGCTGCAGGAACCCAGCCAGGCCCCCCCTGCAAAAACCTCTTCAAAATATCAGGAAAAATTTTAGTGGCAGAATAAAGGACTGAACTCCAGGAGACTGTCCTTCTTAGTTTTTCCCTTTTTACTGAAGCCTAAACAATGTAAGGAAGACAAAAAAAGCAGGCATTTTAGCAAAGTGTGTGACTTACCTCCGGTTCTGTGTAATTAACACAGACAATGAAAGCTCATGGGTAATCATACTTCAGTAGTTGATTACTACTTGATTTTTCAGGAGGATGAGCTAAACAGTCTCTTTCAGTACCACAGGACAGCTATAAAGCACACTGCTTGCTTTCTTACATGACCTGACATACAAGGCATGCAAAGTAAAGCTGGTCTTCCCAGGAGCACTGTCAGATTTGGTACTTCAGAAATACCATCCCTGCCATTTCTGTGCAGTGTTCTCCTTACAGAACACTGGCACTAAGGCGGGAGAAAAAGTTGAAGGATTAAAAATCTTGCCTTAATTACACTGCTTTTATTAATATGACATTCATCAAAGTTCATTTTTTTTGTTTCCAGACAGCTACAAGCATGTTGGCTTCAATAGGTTCACTTTCATGAGAAGGAGCAAAACATCAGGCTTCTGATTAATAACCATTTTGTACAGAACATAAAAAACTGATCCAGAAACAAGCAAAACTTACCCAACAGCAGGATTCACAATTCTAATATAGTCATAGCATCTTCCAATGACAATACTTTCCAGGTTTTGCGTTGTACCTTCACCTTTCCATTTCTTTCCCTGCACTTCTGAGAAGCTGTTCATAAACAGAACGGAGACAATTAAGAGAGACAAAAAAAGGCTCATCATGAATTCTTGATGACCCAAGTTCTTAAAAAAAAAAGGAAAAAAAAAAGGAGAGTTAAATGATACAATTTAAATGGAAACCTGGAGGCTTAACGCTTAGTATTTTCAATACTGGCTATAGCTCTGTACACAAAGACCAATTAGACGGAAATCTGAACCTTGCTGGGGACTGTAATCTGTTTCCTGGAACGATTGCAGCACAGGGATACATCACTTCCTCATGTCTTAACTGTTCCCCACTTCAGAAAAATGAGACTTTTAACCAGCATGTTAATCAAATGGTTTAAAGGATGACAGAGTGCAGTAATCCATGGAAGTCAATGAATATTTTTTTTATTATCAACTTTGCTGCAACCAAATTTTACTCAGTAATTTCAGGACTGACAGAAACCAGAGGCATCACTGATGTGATCTTCTAAATAGAACAGGGCAGAAATTGTCACGGATTTTTGCTTCAAGACTAAAACTTCTGCTTAAAATATACAGTAGAAGTTAAAAAGACATAAAGATGGATATGGAGTTTAGGAATGGCTTTTCTCCAAGGACACGCCAGGTTAGGACTCATCAACTTTGGGAAGATGTGGGTGCTGTTCAGCGGTGTTCTCCAAAAAAGAGACGACCTGTCATAACATCCCAGAGGGAATAGAAATGAGTCCAACAACTGCTGGGATCCCCATCTCATCTCCTATTGAGCTCCCTTTCCTCAGTGGCCACTTCTAGAAACACAACGTAGGGCCACAAGGGTCTCTGATCTGACTCAGCACAGCCATTTTTCATTTATGTTCTTAGTTTTTATTTAAATACTTCATGTGATGGCTAAACTTAACACAGCTCCAGCGAAATTGTTGCAATACTTCAATAGCCTCAGCTCTGGCCTGAACTTGTCTACCTTTAGCTTCCAGTCATTGGATCTCATGATGTCTTTTTCTGTTACATTGATGAAGAATCTACCCTCAAAAATCTTCTCTCCATGTAAATTCTTGTAGAAAATGACCAAGACTCCCCTTGAACTTGTCCATGGAAGATTCAGTATTTTAATGAAGTACTGTAATTCACTGTCATGAATGTGCTGTCCATCTTGCCTCCCAAGCTCTGGCAATTCATGCTGGATGCAGATCACTGTCCCTCGCTCTCTGCCCCTCTCTCCTAGAAGACGTTATTGCCCATGAAGCAGAGTCAGCAAAATCGGCAATGTATCTGCTCTGGAGATACTCTAGTTCACAAACTGAATATTAACTCAAACGACCACGAAATTCAGCGTATGTTTACATTCTGAAGCCCTGGAAGATAAGGAACAGACATGTTCTCTCTTGTTATTTCTACCAGATGGGAGTGGTAACTTCCAGGAGAAGGAAGGTGTAACAGGTGGGAATATTAATCGTCTCTTATTACTCAGGCATGAATTGCTGGCAGAGTAACGCCAGTTCTGTACAACTTCATGCTTTAGGCCTGGAAATAGGACCTTGGAACTGCTCGTATTAACAAGCTCCTCTGTAAGCAACAAACTTCACCAAACCTCGTTTAAGGGTTTGTCTCTTTGGTGCATAATTCTACCTACAGCAAGGTCTCACCCGCTCCACTGTACGCTGTGATACACTCTCTGCGCCAGAAATGCACAAGCCCAAAGCCAGAGCTGTGCTTACTAGCCAAGGAGTAAATAAAACCGTGTGCTGGGCCAGCTGCGTAACACCTGTGCTTTGCCTTCCTTTTCTTCTCTCATGTGTAACCGCTTTTTTTCCCCAAAGTTGTACGATTTTAACCTTCCAAGATTTGTACATATTTGCAAATAGGATTAAGTAGGCCAGCATGTTCAAAAGTCCTTGGAGGTGGAAAGGATGAATGGAAAAGGAAACGCCTAATACTGCAATTGCTTAAGCCTCATTTCCTTAGATAAAAAGATTATTGTGCACAGTGTGATCTAGATAACCCTCATCACACGGTTTCTCCTTCTCAGTTCACTATCACTACTTTTATCAGCAATAATTTCACATTTTATTCCCAAGCATTAGTATGTTGAGGAATAGTGGACTAAAAATGTATGAGTGCCTTTGCTCAAAACATTTCAGTCTGTTCAAAATTAATTGCTTATGCCTATAAACTAGCCAGCTTTTAATCTATTTAGTATCTGCAACGTAGATTTTCTACAGCAACAGTTTTCGGTCAGAAAGGTCTGCTGCATTTATTCATTGTTTGACAATGCATTTTTGGGACATTACCATGCTGGTCGACAGTTTTACTGCACATTGCCGTGTTTGTTGACAGTTACACCTTTTCTCAAACTGATGTGTAATCTCAGTTCTGCCAAGTGTTGCTACGTTTTCTGAAATGTTGCATGGGCAGATGAGCATCAAAGTCTGGTGTTCCTGTTCCTTTTGTCTTGGATGTTAAAACAAATGCAGCGCTTAACTCCGCTTATTTGGCACAAACGCAGCAAAAAGTTGGGCGCAGGCTCCGCGCTGCACCCCGGTTTGGGACACACCACAGGTCCTGCCTCATAAACACCGGTTCCTCTGCAGACACCCTCTTCATTCCGCACATGGTGTCATCTCCTCGGTTCATTTGGGTGAAGCGAGTTTTCCGTACTTCATGTAAACGCATGACGCCATTTTTAAGTCCTTCTGATTTAATTAAAGGCATAAAAACCGCTGTGCCCCCGGCATGCCAGGTTACCCGGTGGGCCTGGCGACCCGCCACCACGGGGCCGCGGCTGTGCCCTGGGCGCAGCCCGCCCGCACGGGGAGCCCCCCCCCGCATTTTGCAGGCCTAGCCTCTAAGCGCGCTGCGTGCCGCGTACAACCGCCCAGCAGCTACGCTGTGCTGGAGCCAGGCAGGCGCCAGCCAGCTCCCCCTCCGGCCGCCGCCGCTGCCACCTGGGCCACCACCGCCAGCGGGCCGCCGCCATCCGCCCCCCGCCCCGTCGCTCGCTCCCCGCGGGAAGGGGCGGGGCACACTGCGCGTGCGCGCGGCGGCGGGCCGGGCGGTGGCGCCCGCGGGGCGGCCGTGGATCACGTGGTGCCGGGGCCGGCGGGGCGCTCTCCGCGGCGCGCCGCGCATGCGCGGAGCGGATGTTACCGCCGCCGTTAGCGCCGCCAGCGCCGGGGCTCTATGGGGAGAACATGGCTCCTTTCCCTGAGGAGGTGGATGTCTTCTCGGCTCCGCACTGGCGGATGAAGCAGCTCGTGGGGCTCTACTGCGACAAGGTAGGGGATGGGGGCGGCCTCTGCCCCGCTCCCCTGAGGCGGGAGGGAGGATTCCGGGAGTGCGCAGCTGTCAGCGCCCCGGCCCCGGCCCCAGCCCCGGCCTCGGCCCCGTCCCCGCCGGCAACTTCTCGCCGCTGCGGCGGGGCTCCCAGGCGCTCCGGCCCTTCCCGCCGGCGGGCAGCGGGGCTGGTGGTGCCGCCTCCCCCGCCGCGCCCCGCTCGGCCCCTTCAGAGCCGGGCTGGGGCTCCTCTCCCTCCGTCGGCCCCAGCGGCTCTGCCCGGCGGGGTGTCCCGCTCTCTTCACCTC
>JAVKLA010000053.1:31105086-31152440 GCA_034782735.1 Sagittarius serpentarius
CCCTCCCCCGCCCCCTCCCGGGCTTGTTGCCCCGGGGCTGGTGAGCGGGCGCCGGGGCCGGCCGCGGCGGAGCAGCCACCCCCGTTACGGCGCGGGGCTGCGAGTGGGCCCCGGAGGGGCCGTAGTGCTGAGGGGGGGTGGCGGGGAGGCAGGCAGCAAGCCCCGATGCTTCTTGTTAATTAACCGGTGCCAGGCAAGAAACCGGTGCTGTGCGCAGTGCTCGCTAGCAGTCTGCAATCGGCTGTGTTTGCGGTTTTTTTGCGCAGCGTTCAGTTGGCGAGTAGCTTAAAGATGCCCTAGGTAGGTTTTCTTTATTTTAAATACATATAATTTTATTCGTGGACAAAAGTAATTTTTATTACTTTTAGTTAGTAATCAAGGCTGATGTGTCACCTGAAAGGCAAACTTTGCTGCAGCAGCTTTGAGTGTAGTGGCAAGGTTTCAGGCAAATACTAAAAAAGCCAGCACTCATACCGAAAGAAGTAGTGCCTGTCATCTGTGGGCATAAATGGCTGTTTGGACAACCAAATTGGCTAACAGACATTTAAACGGAGGGTGAAGTTATATGAGGGAGTATAATACTTTATTGCGGCCAGCAGGATGGGGGAGTTCTTGCTTCCTTCCCCTGTTTTCCACATGCCACCTCGTACTGCTCTGGGGCTCACCAGATTCCTTCGTGTGAGCCTGTTCAGTTTGCTGATCAGGTAAAGAAAACGTGAGTTGTTTTTTGTTGGGTTAGCTGTCTGGACAGGCTGAGCAGAGGGTCTGGGGGGAGGAGGAGGTGAGCCCTTGTGAGCCCTTGTGTAATTTCACTATGCCTTTTATCTGTGAGTGCGTTTGCAGTTAACTTGTATTTTTAATCTGTGGTGGCATGAAAACTTGTGATATGTTAACAGAATGGATTTTACATGAAGGGAGGCAAACACCTGGGACTCTTCTCCCCCTGGCCCCCAGCAGAAGTATTTACATATTGTTGACAGCAGCTGAACAGGTTTTGTTTGAACCTCCAGATACTGTAGACATTTGGGTTTTGTTTGGAGAGAGGCATTTCTGTCACTTCTTTTGAGCCTCCCACAAAGTTCTGACCAAATTTACCATGACTTGATAAAAGTAAAACTGCCTGGGCAGGAATAGTTGGTTTTCCTAAATACTGGCAAATTTGATTAAAACTACCTAGTTTGCAATGAACATAATCTCTCATTTTCTAAAAATTTTTATATAGGCGTTTGCTTGCTTCCTTTTTCTTTTGAAGAAGTGTAAGCATGAATGATTGATGCTTTAAGGTATTCAATCTTGCATCCTTTAAGTATTTCAGAACTCAGTAATGCTAGCTTTGCATCAGCAAAAACTGAACTGTGTTTGACTTTCCTTCTTGTGTGATTGAGATGCTGTAATTAGATAAGACTGTAGTTCTGCTTACATGGCAATTATAATCTGTAAAGCCATGCTTTTTATAAATTTAGTTAGTCCTTGAGGGGTCTTTAATTTTGTGAATTACGTATTGCCTGCTGTTCCTCATGTTCCCTGTACACTGTAATATAGTTGCTGTCCATTAGCGGCTGAATTTTACTAAATTCCACCAAATGTTAGTGAGAGTGAAAGGGGTGCATCTGTGCTTTGCTTTTCAGGGGAACAACTATAATGTTACTGATGGGTAAAGTATGTAGGTACTTAAATAATCCTTTAGGACAGAGACACACAGCTTATTTTGTTCTTCCAGGACTTGATGTGAGACAGAACAGTGAATCAGACCTTTGTTTGGTGCATTAGGAAAGTTATCCTATATCTTTTTTAACTGTTGCTAGCAGAGATGTCACCATACGTTTGCTGCATTCTTAAATGGCATTTTTACCTGCGTTGTACACAGTGCCCTGGACTTGGTTAATAAGTATAGCTAAAATTCTGTTTTGTAAGGAAACCCACAAAGTTCTCAAATCTGTTGCCTACTCTGATGATGAGTAGATGCTTTAAGTCCTCAGAGGATGTACCCCCCTGTAGGTAGTGGAGTGCTACAGCAGACAGTCTTTATAGTTAAAATGCTTTTCCTAATGCCTGACGTCATCTTTGCCACAAATAGAGCAGATTCTGTTTTCCTATCTCTTGTGAACCGTTCTTTGTCTTCAGAAAGGTTTTGTGCCCATGTGCAAATTGTAGCTGTGTCCTCCATCTTGGTTATCGGTTTTCTGGCCTAAGCAAACTGATTGATGCTACTTCGTCACATGGGTCACGCTTTCTGTACCTCAGTGTACTTGTTGCTTTTGTCAGGACTAAGCTGCCGTTCTGCAACAGTTTGAGCTATCTGACTGCCGCTGTTATTACTGTGTGCCTTTCTTGCTCCCGTCAGCACTGGAAGTGACTCACAAAGGCTCCAAGCTGGCAGAAAACATTTTTTTTTTTTTTTTTCCCTGACGCGGGGTAGTTTTTCTGCTGATGTAGTGCTGCCAGCAAGCACTGGTCAGATGAGTACTGAAGCCAATGCGAGGCAGAGGGTGGGACCGTGACAGCCAGCAACTGGATTGGCTTAAGCTACTGTGAAACCTCAGCCTAATTATGTCTATGTTTTCCTGAAATCTGTTGTGCAAAATGGGACACTGTTGATGTTGTGTAGGGCAGATGTGTTTCCGATGTGTTGTTCTGCAATCTCTTTCTTTTTTTAACGGTTACATACTCGCTTTGTGCTTCTTTATAATCCTGTGCTTCTTTATAATCCCATTCTTCTCTGAGGGCTGATACTCAAATTTCGTTTCATATTTGTCATTAGACCTCTCTCCTATATGTATAAGTATGCACTTGTCCAAGTCAGCATGTCAGTGTCCGGTAGAGACCGTTTCTGTGGTCACATTATGATCTTGTTTCCTGCACTTAAGAGTGGGCCAGTCATGTATTACCAGCTTTCCCAGCTGTGGCTGAAAGTATGGTATCTGTCATGAGGCAGCACAGATTTCAACTGATCATGTATGGAAGATCTCATTGCGGTTAGGCTGGAGACATTAGTAGCTATGGCTTGAGAGCACTATTTGCACGTGCTTGAGCTACCCTGCAATTTCCTGTAGACTGTATTTATTAGTTTGCTGTAAGGCAAAACAGTATCAAAACCCCTAGAGAAATCATGATCTGTAACATGTATCATCTTCTTAAGCAGTTTGGTTATCTTATCAAAAGGAAATCAGATTCTTTTTTCTAAACAAATCTGTGCTGGCTGATTGTTAATTCATTAGCTTCAGGATCAGGGCTACTCAAGTAGCAGACTTTGGTCTAGATACACACTGCGATGAAATTTTGGCTTGGCTTTCTCCAGAGACAAGGCACCTGGTATTACTGTATGTGATTTCAGACTTCCTGCTGTCTTGTGGAGTTACTGCAGCCGAAGAATATGTTTTCAAATCTTTGTGTTAAAGAATTGCCCAGCAAATTTAGGCTGCTTTAGGAAAAGGAATAGGAAAAATAGTCCTGCTTTAAACACTGTCATGCAGTTATCAGTGATTGATGACTTGTTCTCGTGTCTTTCTGTCTGCCTCTCAAAACTAACGTGGGACTTCCTACTGTGACTGAGTGGATCTAACAACTAGCTGCTGCTGGAAGGGTTAATTGTTGGTGATATCCTCTGTGCTTGTCTGGCCCCTTGATGAGCAGCTAGTTCATCTAGAGCACTGAAGCAAAAGGTGATTCAGTAAAACTGGCTCACTTGGTCAAACAAGCTCCAGAACCAGGTTGACAGTATGGGAGGACGGAACAGGACTAACCATTGCAGAAGTAAACAGCTGCCTTAATAGCTCAGATTTATTGTGAAACCTTTGGGTGTTTGATCAAAAACATCTAAGGTCCTTCTTCTGTTTGCCTGACTTCAGTCTTCTATGATCTCACCTTTCTACAAAAGATCTTTGCAGTTATTTTCTCATGGTTCAGTAATTACTTTGGCTGATTCTTCCAGGAAATTCAGCTCAATTTTGTCTTGTTCTGCTGACTTGAATGTACTGAACTTGTATAAATATTTAACTAGCGTTTTTCTTTTCTAGCCTACACTTCTGACTCCTTGTTAAAAATTAATTGCCATAAATATTTTTCCTAATTAATTTCCTTATGAAGACTTGAGAAAGAAGACATTAATTTTGCTGTTGTCATGTCTGCCTTTCCTGTTAGATAGTTGACTTAAAGTATTCCTTTTCCTTTATCTAAGTATATATAGACTTTTTTGCTGTTTTTCTGTGTCCTCTGTCCTCCTCGTTTGAAGTCTAAATGCTGTTCTGTTCTACTTACCTGCAGTGATAAGTTCTTAGTTATTTTTGTAGGATTCTTTTCAAAACTTCCATATAGCTAAAAAGTTCCTCTCTCTATTTCCTAATAATGGTTTCCTTTGGTAACTTGCATTTCTCTTTAACCTTTGTGTCTATTTCAATAGCCTTCTATTGTGCTTCAGTTGTTTCTCTTCCTTGCAAGCTCTGGCCTCTGCTGAAGAGAATGAAGTGTTTTCATGTGTTAAATTTGTGATGTTCTTACAGTAAGGATATTGCAGATGAACCATTTTAGGAGTGAAAAATACTCCCGAATTAAGTTGAATTGACGCTGTAAATCATTGGGCAGGGAATTACATGACCATGTTATGTTTACACTTTTTGTGGCAGCAAGGAGGACTAAAATCTGAAAAACTAGACAAATTACCCACATTCTGACTTTCTATTTCAAAGTCAAGTATTTTTCGCTTGGTGTCCTTGAGAACAGATAATGACTGTTACATGAAGATAAGTCTTTGTTTCTAATCAACAAATGTTGGTAAAGCTTTTGTTCTACTTTTGAACCCCCTTTTCAGTATTTCAGTATGCTGCCATTCATTTTCCACTGCTTCTAATGTGCATGTGTGTTGATTTTGGAATTCATAGTATTTGGTTATTACCAATTAACATTCTGTGGCATTGAGCACTTGCCTTCACCTATGTTTAGAATAAATAAATAGCCACTTAGGATGCTTAGTGTTAATAAGTCTGCAAATGGTGGGCTACACTATCACTGCAGGCAGAAGATGGAAGGAAATTACTTCCTTCTTGATGGAAGGAAATTTAACCTCCTCATTAGCATCCAGAGTTAGGTGAGCAATTTGCTGTCCATGCCTCTGACTATTTCATCAGCGACTCTACCAGTCGTCTTTCCATCTCAGCTTCTGGATGCTGAATAGTTCAGTAACTTCTTGCTGTACCTGTTGGGAAATGACAGCTTTGAATACATTTTTCATGCAGAATAATATTTTGAAGATGACTCTGGTAGTAACAATGTGTTTTAAATACCTACATTTTAAAGCAAATGCATTTTAAGTAAAGTGGCAAAGGAGGTCTGAAATGGGGGACAACAGTGATAAAACATGTTTGGCGTTTAAGTGAGGCTCTTCAGACCTGTATAGCAATTTCACTCCTTTTTTCAGAACACTTTTAGCTCTTGTTGCCACCTCAAACCTTCTCACCATTTCTTTATTTTTTATCTAGCAAAACACCTGTTTATTTCTTACCTATCAGATGCTTTGCCCTTTTGTCTCTCTTTCTTGCCTTCCTAAGAAAAAACTGAGGGTATTTTCTTATGCCAGACACAGTAGCAGATTTTTTTCCAAGTAATTGCTTAGCACCTATTTTTGCCCTCAAATTGTAGGAAAAAAGTTTTCTGATCACCCTTTGCATGTTGCTCTGATCTTTTGTCCTCTCTTCCAGCCTGCTCTGCAGAACAGTAGTAACCCATCTTTGGCCTTCTCTGCTTTAAGCAACAATTTATTCTCTCCTACTCAGTGGCACAAAAAAACCCCACAACAAAACTGATGCCTTCTAAAAAGCTGGAGACTGTAATTAGTGTGTATCAGTGTTCATACAGGTTTTATGCAGCTATCCTAGGATATGTTTTAACTGATTAAATAGAGTATAAGTTGTAATTCTTTAGCTGTTTATTTGTTTTTGCAGTTAGTGCCCAAGATAGATTAAGCCAGAGTGGTGAATTTTTCCAGTGTGCGCCTTCAGTTGTGTTAGGAAATTGCAGTGAGACTGGTGCAGAAGGGCAAAGGCATTTTTGCTGTTTGTGTTTGCAAGTTACTACAGTGGGAGAGTGGAGAGGAGCCTTGAGGCTGCTGTTGTTTCACTCTTGGGACTTTAGATATGTCCTGACAGAAGGCCAAAAGGCCAAGTCTTAGCAGGAACCTATCTCTGTGAGGATATAAGACAGGAAAGCCATCTTCTGAGGCATCTAAAATGCATATGAGAAATGCTGTGACACAGATACCTAAATAGCAGCATCATTGCAAGAGTTCATCATGCTTTTGTTTGAAGCCCTTGTATTTCATATCCTTACTAGATTTTTCTTTAATATTTTTTGGGTTCGTCTCTGCAGACTTGGTGACAGCCTGTGTCCCTTCATCCCTGGTAGACTTCTACTTGTGGAAACCACATGGTGGAGGAGGCTTAGCTGATTTTACTGCTGCTTCCTGAGCTGCGTTCTCTGCTACAGTCCCCAAGGGGGTCTGACACTCGTAACAATTGCATCACTGAAAATCTTGGTGCAGTCAGTCCTGTATTGTTATTTGTATCTTTTTGTGAAAAGCCTTTCATGATTCAAAAACTGATCTACAGGTGTTCGTTAGACAAAATAGACTGTGTATGTAGTGCAAGAGAGTGATAGGAAAGACCCCAATAAAAATGAAAATACAGCGGTTTGTTTCCACCTCCATTGTGCCTTTATGCTTGGCATTTATCAGCTTGACCTTAGCCTTTCAAAATAGAGAGTACAAGATTTTACCTGCCCTGTTGCCTGTGCTCTTTGAAAAACAAAATAACTTTATCTGTCTTAATCTTTGAGTTATGACAGTGTTCGTGGTTTGTTTTGGGTGGGTTTTTTTGGTTTGGTTTTTTTTGAAAGACTATTTCAAGATTTTAGTTAAGCTGCAAAACAACTGGTGAGATTACATAGAGGACAGGATTGTATAGAGAAGACAGACGGGCATTTGAAAGTTTTGGATTTCTTGTTGAGTTCTGCCAGATCCTGTCCTGCTTGCCTTAGTAATTACTATTGTTTTGGGTTCACCCACAGCCAAGAAAAGCACCCAGGGTAGAAAACCTGTATATACATCTGAATAGTTGGAGCATGAAGTAGTTTAGCTAATTCTCTTACTGTTCACCTTATATACCTCTACATAAAGATAAGCCAAGGAGCGGGTGACACTGAGAGGACAGTCATCCTTTTTGCTAGGCTATCTTGGCACTATAGTTCTTGCTTGGGGACAAAATAAACTGAACTTCTTGTTGTGGATTCCTAAGTGAGACTCTGCCTGTAAGTGGGTGTCACTGCAGGCTGTCTGTCAGACTAGTGCACTGACAAGGTGAAAAAATGAACTCGCTAAAAAGGCACAGCTTCTTACTGGAGCAGCACACCAAATGGGTTCATCTTGCAGCTGCGTAATTGCTAGAGCGTATTCCAGGGAAGCAGTAGGAACGTACAGCTGGAAGCAGGGGCAGGGCTGCTGCTTCTGGGTGTTTCCTTCTCCATCCCCACCTGCTATTTTACAGCAGATTAAGTAAAACATGAAGCTGCATGATCTTGGTGTTGACACAGGCACACCTTATTATGGTCTTTGTCCCTCCATTTTCTTGCTCATAAAATTGATATAATACCTCTGCAGCGTCCAAGTTCCTGTCGTTTGAATTTTAGTCATATTGCATATGCGAAGTGATAATACCTAAAAATGTAAGAGTGGAAAGTTGTAGCTGACTAGTAATGCCATGCTGCTTTTTTTTTTTCTTGGTGCTATTCTATTCTAAAAATGTTAGGTTTTTTTTAATCAAAGTGATGTGCCAGCTCCATAATGAAAGAGACTTTACTATTTTTTATGAGTTTTAAATCTGCTGAGTTTAACTAGTGGTAGAAATATAGTTTGCATTGATCATCAGGTATACTGTATTTTTATTTTACCTCCAGTGGAAATCAGCTGAGCTGCTTGTATGGGTCTTGATGAGCACAGTGGTTACACATGGAAAGCAGAATATATAGGAATGATCTGTAGAAAATGTTACTTGTGATGATACATGAAAAGAAAGAAAATTGCCTTCAATATTTTTTTTAGAATCCAGACTGAATTTTTAGGGTTAGTGGTTGTTCAGAAGTTAGAGGTGCTGATGGGGAAACCCTCATTTGAAATAAAGCAGTTTGTGAGTTTGTAGCCACTTCTAACTACTTTAACCTTGAATAATTACTTCATTTTAAACTTGTGAAATCTTTTGGCAGAGTGGAAAATTCAGTTTTCCCTTCCTTGTTCTCTTTTCTTCCTTTCTATTGTTTTCCAGCCTGTAGTTGGGAGTAGAGAGATAACTGTAACTGGGAAAGTTAGCACACAGCACAGACTTTGCTTATTGCTGTGCTAGTCTGGTAAGAGCAGCGTACTTACTTTTTCTCATTCCTGTTTGCTACTTTCTCCTTGCTGGTTAATAGTATGCTTGGATATTTTTAAGTAAGAAGCAAACCTTTCCAGTCATTAAATCTATTTTTGGCATAGATATTATGAAATAACTGTTTCAGTTTACTCACTGTAAACTAACGTTTCTGGAAAATTAATGTTGTTCTTCTAGGAAGATGTTTTTCTGTATCGGCACATGTGTAAAACACTTCCAGAAACCAAGTAATACTGTGTTTTGTTTGGTGATTTAATTAGCAGTCTTAAGCTTTCTTACTTATTCACAACATTTTGGATAGAAGTATCTCTGTCTTTATCTGACAGAAAGTTTTTTTTTTTTTTTTTTTTTTTTATGAAAGTACGAAAGCCACAAAGGAGATGCAAGTGTTGAATGTAGATTTACATTCAGTTGAATGTCATGAACATGAAGCACTGTATAAATAGCAATTACTGTTAATCTTGCTGGTATTGTTGTCTTGTTCTTGAAGCACAGAAATTAAATAATAGCTTACAGTAAGGATGTTTGTTTGCTACATCTCTGTACATTAATGTTGACCATGTTAATGGCTCTGTTGTAGTCCGGCGGAGTTGGGCACTCGCCTAAAACTGGTATATGATTGTCTGAGCTACAAAGACTTTTCAAGCATATCTTTCTTTAATTGTGTAATTTGAGGTTTAGAAAAAGGTGTCTATGAAGTGACTTCTTAATTCAGAGTTACAATTTTTTCCTGCAAAGGAAGGATGGAATTACCTGATCTTGAATCAGTGGCAGAAAACTTCTAATACCTACTTCTTAATAATCCTGATACTAGTTTACGTATTGCTTTTAACCATGATGAAAAATCAGTATTTCTGATTTTTATTTCAGTCTTTATTTTAAGTATTGTATACTGTAAAGCCCCTGAATTGACCAGTTAAGTGCAAAGAACTTTAGAGAACAGCAATCTTGGGTTAGCATGACTGTCTCCATGTCATGCTGCTACTTGGAATAGATTGGGTACACTTTGTGACCTCGTGCTTTACTTCACTGCTGGCACCACAGTGACCCTTGGATTATTGATGTGCCTTAGTTCGTTTACATGAAATAAAGTTAATGTGTTGTTTGGTGTTTTGTTTTGGTGTAGGGTTTTGTTTGTTTGTTTAAGAGTTTAATAAATGAAGTTAATACTGAGTTTAATAGCTTCTGGCTTCTTTAGAGTATGCCTGCATCTGCTAAAGGTCTCTGAAGTGTTTCAGGTGGAATTTGCAATGTGATTGACTGACTTGTTTGGCCTGTTGCTCAGGCTGTTTGGATTACGTATAACCCTTAAATTTCATGGGGCTTCAAGAGGCACCAGGACTGTTTCTCTTGTGGATACTGCTCAAATAGAGATTGCATTCCAAACAGAAAAACAGTTGTGCTGTAACTTAGAGTTGTTTAAATGTAATGTCTTCAAAAGTCCAGAAAGCTCCCAGGTATCTTAACACCTGTTGCTGTGATAATCAGTTTAGTGCAGTGTATTGTAAGGCTGTCCAGGGATCACACATGCACTGTGCTTTATATTTTTGACCAGTCAGCAAATATCCTTAATACAATCCATTTCCTCCCCCTGGCTGTTCTCTTGGGATTCTCCATGTGAGTTTTGGGGGTGGTGGTGGTGGTGGTTTTCTTTTTGCACTACTAAACTCCTGCACTAGTTTTCCTGTGTAGAGCTGGTGAAAAGTGGACCCCGGAGTGGAGCAGCTGCAGTCTGTTAATAGTATTGGTCCCCTGTCATAAGACCTCCATCAGTCCTGGTAATGAAATTACAGATCTGACCGAGTGACTCTGTTGCTAGGCTACCTGTCCTCTAAAAAGCCAGTTTTTCCCCAGCTTTGGCTGACCTTTTTAATGTGCCAATTGCTGATTCAAGTACAGTCATTAAACTTTCATATCCTCTACATAGTTCCTAATCTCTTGGCTATCTGCTGGAAGCCTCAGTAGCAGAGGTGAATGTGCAAGCGTCATGTACAGTGGCTTCTGTAACATTTATAACAGGAATTCTTAAATTGCATGCACAAATGGATTCATTATTTATTTCAGATTTGTGGATGATAATAGGTGGGTTCAACAGAAGTTTTTGGGTTCTGAAAAGACTTTGTCAGAAGGATGAGAAGATGCTATTTTGTATCAGAAACAATTTTGTGACTTTTTTTTTTTCCTTAAACTCAACAGCAAAATACAGTTTCTAACCTTCCTGTTACACACTTAAGCAGTCTTGCTTGTGTTTTTATGTCAATCAAAATGCGAGGCATTTGGGAGCAAACAGGATTCTTGGGGAAAAGCATCTTTGGGGACTGACTTTAGGTATTGTGGATCCTTGTGGGTAGAATGAACGATTTTGAGACATCCTTAATCAAGAGAAATGCTACATTGGAAACCAAACTTCGCCATTATTGAGGTCTGAATCACAAACATCTGGAGGTGAGGAGGCTATCCTGAAGAGGTATTTCTGAACCCATCTCCTGTGCTTGTTCAGACTTCTGCTTTTTCACTGTGGAAAGTCTAGCCTTCAGTTTCATCTAGTACCTTGGTATATTGCATTCTCTGAGCTTAGCATAGGAGAGAAATGGTCTTTGGAGCCAAGATCATTTCCCGTTTGTAATATGTAAGTAAAAATTCATGGCTCAAATCCTAACACAGTGCATCACAAATGTAGGAATTTTTTAGGCCAGCTACTGACAGGTCAGAAAAGATACTGGAAACCTGCCCCACACACCTTAACTTTACCCTATTTTCTCTCTCTGCTAAGGCTAAGTAAATTTGTTTTTCCATAATGACAGTCATTTTGCTCATGTACAGCATGTAACATACAGTATGCACAGCTGACTTAGAGTTTCATAAGCACTTGGCAGATGTCCAGTGTGTTTCGGTTGCATTGCTAGTGGTTGCCAGGAAGTGGCAATGCAATGTCAGAATGAATAAGTACATTTGTGGTTTTTTAAATGATAGAAGTTTTAGATATTTCGATTTATGGTTGTTTTTGATGTATCCCGTATTACGTGTGAACATATGTCTCGGATTCCCATTTCTAGTAAAACCCTTAGATTCCAGAATCTTCGCAAACTAAACCACTTCTGAATGTTCCAGTGCCTTGTTTTCTGAATTAAATTAAAATATTTTTATTTTTAGAATGCTTGCTCTTGTATACTGCTGTAGGCTATGATTCTTGAAGCTGCACGTGGAATAAAACATAAGAATGGAAAAAATACTGGTTTTCTACATTCACCAAAGGAAGATGCAGTTTTAAAACGTATTGTTGCGAAGGGTAACTGTACACACGTAAAAAGGGCACTACTGTGTTAACCTACAACTTTGTGCTGTCTTGATTTGTTGGTTCCAGGTCCGTTGGAAGCCTTTTCCAACAGCTAGTGTAGTTTGTATTCACTTGGTAGGACTCAGCGTTCCTTGTGGATAGCAGGTCCCTAAAAGCAGGCTCAGGGGTCTTTGATAATGACTTCTTAGTATGGACTAAAATGTAGGTCTGGGGAAGTGGCTTAGCCTTTAAGTTACCTGCTGGGTGGGGAGATTGCATTGATTTCTACCAGGAAATCGTTCCACATGTGTTTATCTCAGTGTTTCACAAGATTGGTTTATGTTGCTTAAATACAACTTTGATTTTACTGACTTCTTAAAGCTAATGCTATAACTGCATTGTTCTCTCAAGGATGATCTTCCTTTAAAAAGTTATCGTACTACTTTCCAGTTTTCTTAAGGTCTGTTTGTTCATGTGGAATGAGACAGTTGCCTTGAGAATGTCTGATTAAATGTAACACACTTTTCTTCACAATATGCATTATTGCATATATTATGCTTTGCTAAACTTCTGTAGTTACTATTAGTTCTTTGTAATATTTCTAAAATTTATAGCTTCACTTTTTTTCATCAGAGCCTGTGATGGGCAATGTAGTTACATAGTTGCCACTGGAAGTGAGAGAATTGTGCAGTTAAATCCCTCGCTCACAGTTAAACCTCATTCACAAAGCACAATATTGTAGTAAAACTGCTCTGCTAACTTATTTTGGGGAGCTAACAGAATTCGAGTGTGAATGGCTTACTGTTTTAATGAACTGTAGGAGGAAACGTATACATGAAATGACCATGCATAATGAGTTTTTGAAAGTTTTAAAACAGGTTCGAGGGTTTTATATAGAATTAGTGTCAGTTCCCGATAAGAAATAAAAATAAAATGACAAGTCAGTCATGAAGGTAAAATAATTATGAATTCTGTGAATAATTTCAAAAGCCATGTTAATAGGGATATTACATAAATGCTTGTTAATCTGTAGTATTCAAATGCCAATATTAGTTCTGCCCATTTCTGGAACAAATTGTATTAAATTATATCTTAATGCACCAATTTGGTAAATTATGGGAAAGTTACTATTCAAATAGAAGACTAGTTTGTGTATTCCTATCTATGCACTTGAATCTCTGATTTTTATCTGTTGTGCTTGAGGATTAAACTTTAAAAGCATTCGTTACTCTAATTTTTGATGTCTTTGAAGGGAATTGCTCTAATTGCAAATTCAAATTTTATTTTTGCCAGTTTTCTGTATAAAACGGAAGTTTTTTGGCTTTTATGTTATAAGTAGTGGGAGCAATGAATAACCGGAGCTAATACCTGTTCTAAGGATTTAACTTGACCTTGACATGATTTTTGTTGTGTGTTTTTTTTTTTTTTCTTTTCTTTTTTAAATGAGCTTTTCTTTCTTCTAGCTTTCCAAGACCAACTTTTCCAACAACAATGATTTTCGGGCTCTTCTGCAATCTCTTTATGCCACATTCAAGGAATTTAAAATGCATGAGCAGATTGAAAATGAGTGTATCATTGGTTTACTTCAGCAACGTAGCCGGACAGTGTATAATGTGCACTCGGACAACAAACTCTCAGAGATGCTTAGCCTCTTTGAGAAGGGGTTAAAGAATGTAAAGGTAAGTAGACTATAAGAAGGACTTGTGTCCTAAGGAAAACATGCTGTGATTACATACTAGTTTGCTTCAACTTTTCTTAATACTCTCTACAAATAAGCTGAGGAAGAAGAAACACTTGTGGTTTCTTGATACGGTAGTGAAAACTTTCCAGTCTGAAACACAAATTCTTTTGCTGTTCGTCACAGTTACTAAATTTCTAGTAAAAATTCTTTTCAGAGATGTATTTTGTGACAGAAGTCCATCACTGCATAATTGGAGGTGTTTGGGAGAGACAGCTTGGAAGTTGTAGATAGAAAGACTGCTCTGCTAATTGATCAAAACAGTTTCTGAGTATAGAAACAATGTTTTTTATTAATTTATGAGGAAACCCTGAGTATCTTTTTTTGTGGCACATAGCATTGTATTATTGTCACAAATGGAGATGATTACCAGACTTTAAAAAAAAAAAAAAAAAGAAAAAAAAAAAGAAAAAGCTCATTGTTTTATTCTGTTAGTGAGTCATGTACTCCTTCCAGTAATCTGTTGCTCAGTAATGCTGTTAATGTTCCAGTCCTCAAGAAACTCTAAATGTTATTTTTCCAGCTGGCTTTTTCACGACTTAAAGTTGTTAAATTCTTCTCCAGTAGAATCCTACTTGAATTCTGTCTTTCCTCTGGGGTACCCAACTCAACTCCCTCTTCCTGCACTCCAAGAACTATAGTCTCCAGTAATAATTTGACATCTCCTATTACATTTCTAGTACACATGGTCCATATCTTCAGTGAGAAAAATACTAAATATGCAGTTGCTTGATTCCATTTTACTATCTGAGGCTGGTTTTGACCTGGGAATCGTGCAAATAATTTTTTTCCCTGTGCATATCAAACCTTAAAATTTGTTCTTGAGTTGTGTCCGTTAATGAATCGAAAAATGCAGGAAGGTGAAGGAGAGGGGAAATTTAACACTTTGTGTTATACCTTCTCTGACAGGATGCTAGTGTTATTCTGTTACTTGACTTCTTAAGTGTGGAAAAACAGATTTCTCTAGCTCTGTTTATATACCTTAACTGTTTAACTTATTTTGAGTGTGGTTAGTTTAATTTAAACTGATGGCTTAAGCTTTTTTCCGTAATAGTGAGGGTTGCTTGATGTTGTAGAAGTTTGAAAAGGAAAACTTACAACATTTACTGTAAGAGCTGCGAGGAACTTCAGTATGTTGCAATTACTGGGCAGATTTCAGGACCAGCTTCTTACTACTGGCACAGAGAGTAAGCAAACAAATTGATAGATGAGGTTGGTTTAACTTTAACATTTAAAAGTCAGTTATATCTTTATTTAAGAGTTCTTTTCAATTTGCAAAGTAAATA
Source organism: Sagittarius serpentarius (assembly GCA_034782735.1). Classification (NCBI taxonomy): domain Eukaryota; kingdom Metazoa; phylum Chordata; class Aves; order Accipitriformes; family Sagittariidae; genus Sagittarius; species Sagittarius serpentarius. The sequence goes on from JAVKLA010000053.1 coordinate 31,119,799, forward strand.
TCTATAAAGTATGTCTGACTATAAATTCTGAATATAATTGGGAAGCTAGAATTGTAGAATAACTAATGTAAAACATATGCAGTTAAAAGATGAAAGGGAACTGCTCTATCCTAGAGTAATTCTTATGCAAAACATGCAAATACTTAGGTTAGTCTGTTACTACTTTGAACTTCTGGTGAGACTGTAGATTGGCAGGCTTCACCCTTTGCTCCAAAGTAAAAATGTGATTAAACAAGTTAATTCATATCTGATAACAAAATAAATTGGAATCAGAGAGGAAGGGAATGCTTTGTTCTGCCTGGTAACAGGCCAGTACGGACTGTCAGCTTGTCATGAAACTTTGTAAGTGAACACATTCTTACCATGAAATAGAGCAAACATGCTGTATGCATGGGGAAGACATAATGGGCTTTACTTTGAAACACTGGTTTATTTAACAGTTCAATCCTTGAATGAATGGACAAGATTAGGTAATAGTTAAATCTTTGCTTTCTTCTCAGAATGAATATGAACAGCTAAACTATGCGAAACAGCTGAAGGAGAGATTGGAAGCCTTTACCAGGGATTTCCTTCCTCATATGAAAGAGGAAGAGGAGGTAGGTAAAAATTTTCCTCAGATATTATGCTGATCTTTCTTGGGGTTTGGAATGACTGAATAGAGACAAAGGGCTTAGAGGTTCAGTTTTGTCACAATTCTCTGTTTTTATTACTATGTCAATTTACATTCAGGACCGTGGTGTCATTGTTCTGTTCTCTGACTGCGAAGTGGCACATTCTGAAATAGTGAATATATTGAAAATTTATGATGAAATTCTGGTGCTTTAAAAAATTGATAACAAAAGTCCACTGGGGCTGGGATTTGTTTGCAGCAGGTAGTTGTTTAAGGGGATGTCTAGCAAAACTTAAAGGAAGAAAAGTCCTGTAAACCAGTGCTTCAATGACTCAAACTGACACTCCCAAACAGCCTCTGACCTATATTTGAAACCTAGACCAGTACTGCCAGTCTGATGATTTATGGGTATCCAAAAACTGGGAAGCATCTTCTGGAGAAAGTAAATCTTCTGCAGTCTGTCTAAGAGAAATCTTTTCTCATGTTTTTCTTCCTTGCAACTTTGCCTTCTGTGTGAGTACCTCGATAAGTTATATAGTTTAAGCAACTTTAATCACTTCCCTTTTCTGTTAGAGAAAACAGTTAAACAGCTTGCCTGAGACTATGCAGTGATCCCCATTGGCAAGCAGAGGGCTGGAACTCAAAACTTCCATGGTCCTGTCCTTAGGTTCACTTAATGCATGACATGTTTTACTTGGAGAGAATTTGAAACAGGAAACTCTGTGTTGGTAGGTCTGTGTAGCATTATCAACTGTCTCTGTCAGCACCAGAATTTTTTTTTTTTTCCCTTTTTCATTTGCTTTAGGTTTTTCAGCCGATGTTGATGGAATACTTTACTTACGAAGAATTGAAAGATATTAAGAAGAAAGTAATTGCACAGCACTGCTCACAGAAGGAGGCTGCAGAATTCAGAGGTCTTAGTAAGTGGAATCAAGCAGAAGAGCTTCAGAAGGTCTTTAAGTATTCTGTGGACGAGAAGGCAGATCAAGGTGAAGCATCTAACTAAAGTTAAAGTAATACTCAACCTGCAATTTTTATCTAAAAAAGCCATACCAGTGACATACCTAAAGTTATGTACAGGCAGATAAGAGTTTTTATAAAATGGGAATTTCTGCAAACTAGTTTTGAAGCTTCAGGAACTTTACTGTTTGATACAGGATTCTTGGCAGGTTGTGCTGTAGATAGTACTTCACTGTTTACCTGTTTTCAACCTTCTTCCTCTCCCTTCTCTCCCATGGTAATATTTGATAAAATAAGTAGGTAGAAATTTTAATTAACTTCTAATTTCATACTTCCATTGAAATTATATTTTCTATTTGCAGACCCTGCATTTAATTCTTGGTTTACAGGACCGCTTTTAAGCCTTTCTGTTGATGGTTTAATAACACAGAATAGCTAGCCAACTGACAATATGTCAAATTAAAAGCTACTCACCTTTCCCAACTCCACTACCTAACTCCCCTGGGCCTCTCAGGAATCAGAAAGGAAGAAACTGCGTGTGTGGAGTAATGCAGGGGAATGAATCCGTGCAACGTGTGAGGAGGTCAGATGAAACTTGCATTCTGAAAGTGGAAATTTAATTTGTGTTCATCTGTAACTACCTTTCCTGATGAAACTTGGAATAAATGGATTACTGCTAAAGTGCTCTTCAGGGTTGTTTTATCACTGTTGAATCAGCCTAAGTTGTCCATGTTTACAGTTTTCACTCTTAATTAACAAAGAAGAGTTGATGCCCCAAAGAAGGGGAATTAATGTACCAAAAGTGTAATACTGGAGTGTGAAACTGTAAGTAGAGCAAGCCCTCATGAACTGACTTTGTGGTGCTGATAAGACGTGGTGCTCTCATTAGAAAAACTTGAAAAACTACTCTGTAATCAGTTTATTTTGATGAAACTTGACTTCTCTCAACTACTGAACTGGTCATTTTCTGCCCTCCAGGTGAAGCCTTCAGAAAAGAGCATGGTCCATGGTGTGAAATATTGAGTCTGAACAGATGAATGTGACAGAAGTAGCCTTATGGCATTACGTGCTGTTAAGTCTAGCTGGAATAGCATTTTGGGGACAGTAGTAATTCTGCAATGGTTGTGTTCTAGACTTTAGGGAGAGGGAAGTATGTGTCCTGCATCCATTTTTTTAAAAAAGGAAGATAATAACACAGCTTGCAGTCCTGTGCAGTTTTAACTGCATTTTAGTGTGAAATTCCCTGCAATTTACCTGCAGCGACTTGCCAGGTGTATGAATAAACATATTGATTCATCAAGTGAAACTCTATTTAATTATATTTTTTTGAAGTAGCAATAGATTATCATAGGATAAAATTTACATTATGCTCACTTTTGAAGCTTCCTTGCAAAGAGAGCCCTGACAATTTTCTCGCTGTAAGGTCTTAAGTTTAAAAGTAAATCCCTACTAATTTGTGAAACACGGTATTTCTCAGGACTCCTGAAAATTGTTTTAGAAACACTTCTTTTTCTCAAGTAAATTGTCCTTAAAGCATTAAAAATTATCTTAAAGCAGCAAAACCCTCACTAACCAAAGCACTGAATTTGTCATTTTATATAGTTTGCAGCATTCTGTACTATGGCAATAAGGGAGAGCTATTGGAGATGGTTCCTGCTGCTGTCCATTGAAGTATTAAGTGGTCACATTTTGGTCTCTAACCTAATATTTAGTATTACTTTACAACATGAGTGGCTTGTCACCATTCAGAAGTTAAAATTAATTGTCTATGCTAGCAGTTAAAGATAGAAATAAAATATGAGACAGCTGCAGAGAGTTAAGCATGGACTTCTAGCTGTGTCCCAGTCAAGAGGTTGAGCACTTTCAGTGAGAGTGAGCCCAGCTGGTAGATTATGTGTGCTAGTACTGTTTCCTGGGAATGTGGCAAAGCAGGTAAATATATCATCTATGACAGAAGGCATTTTTTGAAAGCATTTCATCTATAGCAGCTTCTGTCTTGCTGTCGTTGAGTAGCAGGAGTTTACTTTTGTCCAGGGCTTTTTTAGACCTGTGGGGAGTCAGGGTTAATAAAAACTAGCCAGTTGAGAAAATGGCAAACAGAAAACTGAGCTGGTTTGGTTGTTTTTTGCGTGGTTGGTTGCTTTTTGTTTAAGGTGTTATTACAGTGAAAGCTTTTTAAAGCCAATGTGGTACCGTTTTTTATTTCCAACTCTTTTGCCAAACAATTGTTTAAAATTTTTTCAGACACTGTTTTTTCATTGCCCTAGTAAAAATGTGAGTTTCACTACTATTATTTAAAGCTCTGAGGCTGTGCTTCACTTAACACATACTTTCTATATTTCAGAAACTGAAGTAACAGGGCACACCACAAATATTACTAATCTTCCTCCTGAAGTAATGCTGACCATTTTCAGTTACCTTAACCCCCAAGAGTTATGTCAGTGTAGTCAAGTAAGCACTGAATGGTCACAGTTGGCTAAAACTGGATCTCTCTGGAAACATCTCTACCCTGTTCGCTGGGCCAGAGGTAAATTAAATTTAATTCTTCCTTTGAAAGCATGTCGATTATCAAAATTTCTGAGTCTATAAAAGAGAACGTTTTAAGATAGGCTGTCATGTACAATGAACCTAACAGCTGAGCATGCTGGAAGGGCGTACCCTTCTGGCAAGGATGGTGCCCTGAAACTTGGTTAAATGTTAAAAAACTCCAAAGCATACTTCCATCTTGTAGAATTAAGAAAGTAAAAGTTGTCTTGGTTGTAACTCATGAGTAGCTCTTGTATCAAAACTATTGATTACTTTTACTGAGGTTTGTTTGCTTGTATGAATGCTAACAAGTATATTCAGTAATACATCATCTTAATGATTTAAGACTCTAAGGGGTTTTTAATTATAAATGCTGCTGTTACACTTGTATCAGATTTTTATTTCATTACGTTACTAAGTAGAAATAAAACACGTAACAGCAGAATGGAAGTCTAAAACAAATGGAGTTCTAACATTTCCTCACAATCTATTCTTACTTCTTATATTCAAACTTCAAAGAAAACTGTATAAATGTTAGTTTTAGTGTTGATTCTTTAGATATATTACTTCAGTAACTTTTGCAGTAAGGACTGTTTTTTTTTCTAATTTCTGCCTCAAACTCTCCTGTTAATTAAAATTTCCTATTGAGAAGTGTAACCTTTGCAAAAGTACCTGTTCAAATAGACAAAATACTTTATATTCTAGTGAGGCCAGTTACAAGTCATCAGTGTATATTTGTAGTTTTAAATATTTCTGTTTGTATTTGTCCATATTTATGTATAAAACAATCACTGGAGTATGGCACTGCAGGCTTCACAATTCCTGCCATGTCAGTGTAGTTGAGTAAAAAGAAGACAATCTGTGCTCTTTAATAAGCTGTATTTTATGTGCCCTTAAGATTTTAACAGAGAAAGCTAACAATATATAATTTAAATTTTGAGATACATAAAAGCTAAAAACTTCTTTCTGGCTGGACCTTTATGGCTTCTGAAATCTGTACAAGGCAGAGAGGAGTTAAATGACTTCTGGGTCTGAATTAATTTTTTTCGTTGGATAAATCTTACTGAAAATAATAGTTTGGCCCGTGAGCTGCAGAATACTGAGTGGAGAGGAGACGTTTCAGAGTTCAAATCGTTAAATTTTTATTTTCATCTAAAACCTAGTTGTCTTTAATTCAGTGCTACGCAAAAAAGATAATTGGCAACTGCTTAAAATGACTTGTTTCTAAACCTGATTTTGGCACAACAGGAAGCTAGTCTCAGTACTGTCTGTACTACTACAGTTGTTTGTGCAGAAGTGCTCTAAACTGGGTGAAAGCTGCTCAAATGGGATTTACTGCCAGAGGGGAAAAAAAGAACATAAACCTACAGGCTTAGTTAAATTTTTAGCTTTTTTTTCCCCTCCTAATACAGAGAGGGCTTCTGAGGCTTTTTATGTATTATAAAGATGTTTTAAAGAAGGCGAGAAATGTTACTGAAACCTTTTGCTTCTCAGTTGGTTGACAATCAGTTGGGATTTCATTGTCACTGTGTTGCTCATATAAGAAACCTTGTTCCTTTAAATACTACTCAGCAGGGGTTGCTCTTGCTTTGGGGATAGTAGGATCCCCCACTAGTGAGGTTAGTAGAATAAGGTGTTTCTGTTTTAAGCATGTCTACACTGAGGGAGGCAGCAGACCTGCTTATACTGAGCCCAACACTACAATATCCCCAAACTAGAAGTAAATTAATGCCTGTGCCATAACGCCTGGGGAGAGGGGGTGCCCTACTAGCTAAACCAGTGCAGCTGTTTCTGATATTCATGTTTATCCAGATGTTCTAAAAATGATTGTCTATTGATTTGAGTCATATGTGTGTTATAATCGAGTATTGTGTAGCTGTTTTAAGTAGTCTACTTCTGGAACTTGGATTTCTTGATCCTGGAGCTGTCATGTGCAGTGCCTAAAAACAGGCTAATAAAATACATTCTGGTTGACTGTGTATTTGTGAGATTACAGAGGAAAATGGAAATGCCTTAAACCAAGTGTTATACTAAAAGTTGATGGTTAATTTATCTAACAAAGAACTTCAGCACCTGCACAGTCCAAATACTCCATAACCGTTTCTGTTATTTTTGCAATCATATTGGTCCCTGGTAAGAAAATAAAGACAACAGGCATGTCTCAGAAATAGCATAATACGCTGTGAGTTCTGTAAGAGTACTGAAACTGTTCTAGGAATCTTTTCAAGCTTTAAAATACAGATCAAACAAGAATTATATCAAGGTTCAGTCCAACCTTAGTTGAGACGAATGCAAAATTCATTTATATCTTTAGGTCAGGTTGCAGTATACTGAGAATTTATCATTGCTGTTTTCTGCAGTGATGAGAAGTTTGTATTAACTTTTTTTTTCTCCTTCCCTTCTTGTTTGTGGGTGTGTGTGGTGTGAGTAGGTGATTGGTATAGTGGGCCTGCAGCAGATCTTGAGACAGAGCCTGATGAGGAATGGGTGAAAAACAGAAAAGATGAAAGTCGTGCTTTCCAGGAATGGGATGAAGATGCTGACATAGATGAATCTGGTAGGTAAATTCTGATTTTGGTGATTTTTTTTTTTTTTTTTTTTTGGTGATGACATAGCTATTAGAAATAAGAGTATAAAATGGAGTCTTTTCTGTAAAATCAGTTTAAAGTACAGATTTTATCATAGTTGATACCAGTACATTAAAATAATGACAAATCTAGTAATACTTACGTTCTGTCTAGCTCAAATGCTTACTAAGCCAAGTAGACTTGTACAGTAAAAAAAAAACTTGGGAAGTTTTGTCTAGCGACTACTTAAGGTTCCCAAAAGGAGTGCTCTTTTTCCTCATTATCATCTCATCCTGACTCCCAGCTGGGTGGAAAAAAAAAGGGAGGGGGGAATAGAGGATGAGGGAGGGGAAGCAGGCAGCTGGTTTTAATGAGCTGAATTAATTCATCTAGGAGAGAGAAAACATGAGTGCAGGTAGAAGAAGAGTTACGGGGACGTGTCTGGAGTTGGGAAGGAAGTAAAAGCTAGGCTTTATCTCTTCAGGAAGTTTGGATGAATCATGTTGCATCCTAATGCATTCTGTGCTTAATTTAAAATTTGTCTTAAGCTGTTATATCACAGGATATGAAATGCCTCATGAGATAGTATTTGCACGTATAAAGCGAGTTGGTGGAAACAGCTGCCCTAGACAGACCTGAACAGTACATAATCTGTAGTAAATGTTTCTCCAAGTCCTTTAATGATTATTTTCTGTTAAGACTCTTACTGGTTTTACTTGCTGTTGAGAGTTAAACTCTTCAGGACTGTCAGAAAGACAAGCAGATATTTTTGAAACATGAGGCTTAAGTAGTACATTGAGCTAGAATTCAGCAAAGGTTTGATGTAAGGTACTTTCTGAAGCTTACGCCTTGTTAAGCTTTCTTTAGTTTCCCGAGGACTTGTATGATGTAAGATGGCAATGTGAATTCCAAATGACTCAAAGCATATTTTAAGTCTTTAGTTTTATTTTTCAGAAGAAGCAGCTGAAGATTCACTTGCCATTAATATAGCACAAATGGAAAAACGTTTACTTCATGGCTTAATTCATAATGTCCTCCAGCATGTAGGCTCCTCAGTGAAGACCTTAGTATTGGCCTACAGTTCTGCAGTGTCTAGCAAAATGGTATGTAATTTGAAGCTGGCATTTAATAATTATGGCAATATAGCCTCTAATTAATAACTGATGTGCCTGAGTTTAAAACATTTGGGTAGTGAAAATGAATTGCAATTCAAGAGAATATTAATTCTTATGTTGTCTTCTGACACTGTGTGCAGCCTTATTTGCTTGTGTCTTCACTGATTGTTTTCGTTTCCTTTTCCAGGTTAGACAGATCTTGGAGCTTTGCCCCAACTTGGAATATTTGGATCTCACTCAAACTGATATTTCAGACTCTGCGTTTGAAAGGTTAGATAATTGTTGTTTCCTTAAAAAATAAATCCAGCATTTTGAGGGGGAAAAACATTCAAACATGTCTTAGTCCCTTGCCAGTAAAGAGAGAAATAGAGAAATCCCATTCAGGATTCAAACATAACTAAGAACTAAACCAGAGTAACAAATCAATGAAATAGCAAGTGAAGCATGTAATTTTGTGACGGCTATTCAAGATGCTCTGTCTTCATTATTGGATACGTATTACCTATCAATGTGTAGCTATCCATAACAATAATTGTATTTTGTTCTAGTATTAACAACTTGAAATTGTCCATAAATTTTTGTGGAGTCCCTCAGTTATGGTAGTTCTCTTGGTCCGATATAGCTGGTAATCTAAATTACACTAGCAGTGTAATACTGCTATTTAAGACACTGATCAAATGGTAGGCAAAGCTGTAAGGCTTAGGTGTAGTAACTGTGGATTCCTGAGTTTTAGTGAAGCCTGCAGAAGTTTCGTTGGTGTTAGTGGGACAGTGTGTGGATGCAGAGCCTGCCCCAATAGGTCTTACTGTGATACTGAAACTCAGTCGCTATTTCAGTGTTCAACACTTTAATCATATAGTGCTCTCAAATTTTGTCTGTTAACTACACAGAAAATTTTACCAGCATGGATGCTGGTAACAACACTGCAGCTTGTGCAAGAAGTCTTAGTTGAAATAAAAGCTTTGTGGAATTTCTGTGGCTCAGAAATCAATCTTTGTGAGCTTTTTGTCAATCTCTGGCGAAACATATTACTTGCCACTTCTCATATATCTGTATTTCCAACACCACGATTTATAACTCAGAAAATGAGTTTGGGTTGCTGTAAATACAAGTAATCACTTATGGAAAGTAAATGATAGTTAACATTAACTATAGATAGGTGAAGGTCACTTAAATCAGCTATATACTTTTATAGCAAATAATGTAACAATTATTACTGTAGATCAAATTTCTATTTCATTTGAAAAAGGTAAGGCTGAAGGGGTGAGGTTTTGGTAATATGAAAAAGTCTGATTTCACTTCCATTGCTAATCCTAATCACTTTTATGGAGTAATTAATACTGTACACAGAACGTTTTTCGGGAATCCAGCTATTCTCTCTGAAAGAAATGGGAAATGACAGGAGGATATATGATCCAAGTACACTGATATTTCAGTATGTGTAAGCAGCCAGGCTTGAGAAACTCAAATACTAGAAATTACAACTATTAAAATACTTAATTAAAACTGAGTATTACATCTCAGATGTAATTTTGGGGGGGGCCGTAAATTTTTTCAGCCTTCTGAGAAGTTAACTGATGTCTAGTAATTTAGATGGCTCCTGGTAACTGCATTATACACAACGGAAGCTGCTTTTTGAAGTTTTTCTCACGTGTGTATTTGGTGTTTGCAGTCTGATCTACTATTTAAAAAGTTGTTCAATGTATGGCAAATTCAGACTTTTTAAAGTCTTAGTATATGGAAAAAATACAGGTTGTTACTGATTCATGATTCATTTCACATTTCTTTAGACATAATTTTTCTAGGCATATATACAGCACCTGGAGTATCAAATCTAACCTGTCTGGGGTCTTTTCTTTAAATATTCTGTGAATTAACATTAGTATTTTACTTGTGAAATGTTCTTTTGTATATTTAGCCTTAATACCTGTTTCTGAACAAAAACTAAAAAGAAAAAAAAAAAACCCCAACCAACCAAACCACTCTTTTCCCTGATTTCAGTTGGTCTTCAGTTGGTTATTGTCAAAATCTACGCCACCTTGATCTGTCTGGATGTGAAAAAATCACAGATGTGGCTATAGAGAGGATTTCCAGAGCACTGGGTATCATATCAACTCACCATACTAGAGGTATTCTGAAAAGCTGCAGAAACAGGAATGCTAAGACTTTGTGGAAAAACAGAGCGATTACTCTGCAGTCCAACAAGAAATATAATTGTTTGCATGAAATCAACAATGAAAACCTCATTGAGGGAAGAGACAGTGAGCAGCATTGGACTAAACCTGACGGCTCAGAAAACTTCAGTTCTGCTTATGTGTGGATGCTAGATGCAGATGATTTAGCTGACATTGAAGATGCTGCAGAGTGGAGACACAGAAACGTCGAGGGATTTTGTCTTACAGAACCAACATCCCATATTAATTGTTCTGCATTGTGCTACAGTAGAGAAATTTATGGATTAAGGACTAGAGGGTGGCAGCAGCATTGTGCTTCTACGGACTTGATTTACTGCGGTCACTCATTTTGTTGTGCTGGGACAGCACTAAGAACTATTCAAGCACTTCCAGAGTCCTCTGCACTGTGTAAAAAACCAACAAGGACTAAGCAGTCAGAGAAAAAAGACTCTGCATACTCTGGGAGTGAAAAAACAGATGAAGAGACTGCACGAGTTCTTCAGTTTCTCAGTCTGTCTGGATGTTACCAGATCACAGACCGTGCTCTCAGGTGAGGAGGCATTTTTAGAGCTATTTTGCTGAAGTACATTTTTTCTAATTTTATTTGTTGGGTCATTCTGGGGTGAATCTGCCTAGTTTCAGTAGAAACGTTTTTATCAAAGAAACTCTGGTAAGTTTTAAGTGGTCTTTGCATCTTAAAATATTTGTAGTACCAGACTTGAAAACTTTATCTGGCTTGTCCTTTAGGAATTTAAAAAAAAAAAAAAAAAATCTTGTAGACGTATTCACAAAAATACTTGACTTTAGAGGATTTGTTGTTCTAGGCAGTATTAATGCTTTGATCTTTAGTAATTTCTCATTAGAAAATTGTGTTGAATCACTAATTTTTTCATTATGCCTGTCAATATGCTTGAAACTTTATAAAACTGGAACAACATCTCATTTAACCTGTCACAACAGTGACATAATTTAGGGACAGGCTGGATCGATGGTCCGAGGCCAGCTGTGTGAGGTTCAACAAGGCCAAGTGCCAGGTCCTGCACTTGGATCACAGTAACCCCATGCAAGGCTACAGGCTTGGGGAAGAGTGGCTGGAAAGCTGCCTGGCAGAAAAGGACCCGGGGGTGTGGGTCGACAGCTGGCTGAGTATGAGCCAGCAGTGTGCCCAGGTGGCCAAGAAAGCTAAGAGCATCCTGGCTTGTATCAGAAATAGTGTGGCCAGCAGGACTAGGGAAGCGATTGCACCCTGTACTTGGCACTGGTGAGGCCGCATCTTGAGTACTGTGTTCAGTTTTGGGCCCCTCATGACAAGAAAGACATAGATGTGCTTGAATGTGTCCAAACAAAGAAGAGCAACGAAGCAGGTGAAGGGTCTAGATCGCAAGTCTTACAAGGAGCAGCTGAGGGAACTGGGGTTGTTTAGCCTGGAGAAAAGGAGGCAGCTGAGGGGAGACCTTATCGCTCTCTGCAACTACCTGAAAGGAGGTTGTAGAGAGGTGGGTGTCAGTCTCTTCTCCCAAGTAACAAGCGATAGGACAAGAGGAAATGGCCTCGAGTTGCTCCAGGGGAGGTTTAGATTGGATATTAGGAAAAATTTCTTCATGGAAGGTGTTATCAAGCACTGGAACAGGCTGCCCAGGGAAGTGGTTGGGAGTTACCATCCTTGGAGGGATTTAGAAGACCTGTAGATGTGGTGCTTAGGGACATGGCTTAGTGGTGGACTTGGCAGTGTTAGGTTTGTGGTTGGACTTGATTTTAAGGGTCTGTTCCAACATAAATGATTCTATGATAGTTTTGTATGTGCAGAACATCATGCTAAATATGACTTCATATAACAATTAAAGGAGGAGAAAAAATAGTTGACTTGAACGTTGAGATGGTTTCAAGAGTCACAGAATTTCCTGTGTGTGATAATACTTGCCATTGGTATTTTGTATTTTGTCAGAAAAATGTAGTTATTGCTTCATAATGAAAATGGGATGAGGCTGAAGTACTTGTAGCCACCTGCTCAGGTGTCCTGCAGCACTTAGGGCTAATTAAAGCTTCTTGGGAGTGCGAAGACTTCATGCCTACCTGTACAGTATGCTGTAGTCAACTGAGAAATAATGTGAGGCACTGCTGGCATTGATTTGTCTCTCTGGAGACTTCATCCCCATTTGATGTTCAGAAGTACCAGCTGTTCAAATGTCTCCCATAGTGGTGGTTCTGACACTCTTTCACTCACCAGTGTTAGTCTTACTCAGAGTAAGCTTCAGATAGCTGTGCTTTGTGTTTGAGCTTGTTGCCCTTCAAGTGTTGGAGTGGACTGGTACTGCTGCGTTTCCTTCGGTGCTGATTAGATCATGCTGTGCATAGTTTACATGTTACTGGTCTTTTTTTTCATGACTCAGTAATCTAGGACCAAAGGGAGTTTTGGTCATAGAGTCATGGGAAGGGTTTAGTTGTGGTGCTGGTTTCCCACTGGTGCTTTTTGGATAAAACACAGTAAGAGCTGAGAGCGTGCTGCAACAAGTGCTTCTTGCACTCATCAGAATAGTTTGAGTCCCTGAGGAGAATGAAACCTGATAAAAACACTTATCAGTTCATTTCATAGACAAGTTGTTAACTGATAGCCGGTTTTGTGGTCAAAACTTCTACTTCTGCCTGCTGACAGGAGAAAGTTGTAGCGATGCTCTGAAGGCATTTTCAGTTTTATGTCCTGGCTTGAATCTGCAGGTTGGTGATTCAAGCCTGGTGTGTTTTCTCAGGTGGCTGAGCTTGCTTGTGATTGAACTTGGGCTGGCTGCCCTGTGAGCTCACAGAGAAGCCAGCAGACTAACATGGAGTTGATTGCTCAGGTGTGATACATCCATGAGGCAGCTCTATCAGCGAACTCTTGCACTCAGAGGAAAAACAGAGAATTCCATTTGAATAATTAGATGGTGTGTTGGCATAGGGAGGCTTCACCGTCAGTCCTAGGAAAATAAAAATTTGGATTACAAAATAATTTTAACCATTTGGAGAAGAATGTCTTGGTAGTTCTTTGAAATACTTGGTCATCTCTGGAGTAATTCATAAACAAAGTGATTTACCATTTAAGTCTGTCAGAAGGAATTTTTAGTTTTGGTTCGTTTTTCAGGTCTGTTACGCAGCTTCAGGGGTGATCCCCTTTATAGGGTATGGAACTGCCAAATTTAAAACTACATGGTTTATTAGAGGTGTGTTTTTTGTTGTGAGATGCAGTTAAGTCTGTGACTCAGCGATGTAGTGGAGTACTTGTCAGTCTAGCGCTGTGCGGGCTCTTAACACCTCTCTTCTGTCTGTTAACAGGGCACTGACTCTGGGAGGAGGACTGCCGCATTTGGAACACCTTAACCTCTCGGGTTGTCTCACTGTAACTGGTGCAGGCCTGCAGGATTTAGTTTCTGCATGCCCTTCTTTAAATGATGAACACTTTTACTACTGTGACAACATTAACGGTAATGTCTTTTTATGAGGATGTGATGCTTTTCTGGGGAGCAGGTTTGGTTTGAGGACACTTTCTAAAACAAAAAGAACCACCAAACCCCCACTTCTTTTTCTTGGCTGTGTAGCACTGAGTTTCACAGATTACTTATGAAATGACAACTGTTAAGTCAGTTTTTCCTCATCTGTTCTTTTTGGTTTTTTTTTGCTTGATACTAGTACAGTTCTGTATTACCTAGGAAAGCATTCTTAGTCTATGTATCTCATAATTTAGTTTAGCATAAGTAATAGGGGCTAGAAAGTAAGTGTCCATATAGCTAATACACACTTGCCTTCTCCGTATCTTCCCTGTAAACCATGTAGTTGTATGTTTTCTTTATGGTAATAACTTCAGACAGAGGCTGCATTAGATTGGTACCAAAGTGGTGATTTTTAGGAAAGGAATGACTTGTGTTTTACTATGCAAACCTCCCATATTGCAGTAGTTTTGGTATAGAGTATTTTTGATCCTACCATCACGTGTCCTTATGGAAAATGTAATTTGTTTTTTCTGGGTTTGCTTGAGTCAGTAACTTAGGGATGGATCTAAGCTGGAGAAGGATCTGGATGAATGCATAAAATATGTTTATGGTGCAAGTCTTTTCAGTGTTTGCCACACGGAATTCAGTCTGTCTTAGGTTAGGGCCGGTAAGCATTCATAGCATTAGAGATGGGAACCATGATGTGACTTGTACTGCCTATGTGAATTTAAAAAGGTAAGTGCAACAGAAGGGAAAGGAAAAGGGGGGGAAAATAACTGAGTTCACAGGATTATATGCGCTAATTGTGTGTAAAACTAAATTATATTCCCTGGTAGTTCGTGGTGTTCAGCTCAATAATTTGCATCTATATTGAGATGGAGCCACAGCAGGGGTACTGCAAGTAAATCTGTACTGACATTTGGGTATTCAATCCATTGAAATTGATATAAGATGATGCACTTGGATTGGATCCTAATATTAGAATTGAAAATATTAAATCATATTTTGCTTCCATAATTTTTGTACTACTTTATGCACTTTTTTTGTGACCGACTGCTTTTTTTTCTTTTGAGACACTTGCTTTTTGTTTCTTCCTTCCATTCCATCCAGACTACAGCTTTCAAAAATCTTCTAGCATTTCAACCTGAAAATTTTAAGGTTCCTTTTTCAAAATCCTTCACTGGCTCTCCTTCCTGCATTGAGTTTAAAGATGTCTTCAAAGACCAGTTAAAAGCCTTTTCCTTTTACATCTGATTCCATACTATTTTTCCTCTGTCTTCACTTCTGTCAGTAATACCAGACTTGATGTTCTGGTTTTTCTTCAGACATTTGTTTATCTCCTTGTCCCTAAAATACACTGTGTCATCTTAGTATTAGTTTACAAGCCAGAATCTCTTGTGGGAGTCCACCACTTTAAAGGTTGGCTGTTCCATAATAGCCTCAATATTTATATTTATAAATTTATTTATATTTAAACAGAATACTCTCGATTACTTTGTAAAGTTGTCCTGATCCTCTTCCTGTTTATATCCTTCCTTTTACTGCCTGCTGGAAGCTGTGAGCCTATAAGCTCTGTTTGGTTCTGTAAAGCATCTTGCATGCCTTTGGATGAACAGTTACTCCTGTGGAGAGAAATCAACAGGAGAGTGAGGCTGTAATGGTCTCACTTCTGACATCTATTGAGAAATAGTAGCATCTCAGAAGTTCGTGGCTGTTTCCTTTAAGAAGGAAGTCAATGAAAACTTAAAGGGGTGTCCTAAGCAAAATTCTGAGATGAGAAATAACCTTTTATAACTGAATCCCCTGCAGTTTTATCTGGGTACTGTTCTTTGTATTTTCACTCAAACTTCATTGTGACAGGGCTATTCAGTGTGAAACTAATGCCTTATTCCACTCTATGGGCAGCAGGATTTCTGTGACAGCTTGAGCTATTTCTGTATTTCTAAAGTAACTGTAGGGAAAGCAATAGCTGTTTCATTTAAATCAATCCATATCTGAAGCTGTTTATGTTTCTTTGCACATATATAGATTGTATTATTAACTGCTGCACAAAGATTACTGATCTGTAAGCATCTAGAGAATAATTTCATAGTTTTCTTTGCCCACCAGCTTATCAGGGATTGTTTTCAGGGAACAAGATATGTTCTGGGATCATGTTGGAAAACACGTCAGTCTTGCAGAACAAAAAATGGAGCCAACAGCATGGAATGTAGCTATCTTTAAATAATAAAGATACCGCTTTATTGTCTGTTCATAAATAAGGGCCTTACTTTCACCTACAGCCTATTTTCAGATTTTTTTCCAATCAACACTAAGCCTAATGGGGGCCCTTACACAGACCTTCATTGGATTTTTTTTTTTTGTGGAGGGCTTGGTGGACTTGTTTGGTAGGCATGTTTGTTTACAATTTTCAGATTTTCATTGCAAGTGCTGGTCTAACCATAGCTGCTCTACCTTTTTAGTGGACTAAAACTAAAAAGGTAGAGCAGCTATGGTTAGGTAGACTCAGCTGGGTCTCAGTCACAGACTGCTGTTGCACAGCAGTAATATGATGCAGTTTTTATGAGCAGAAGCCATCAATTTATGCATGCTTCCAAATTTATTTTCTGTTTGTTTTCTGTTAGTATGGCTACAGTTCTTGGTTTGCATACTAATGATTAGGATCTCTACCTGTGTTTTGCTCAACTGTGGAGTTAGATAACCCTCAGCTGCAGCTGAAAACAAATCTGTCAGTATACCCCCCTTCTAATTGCTGATTTTGTTTCATGTCTAAAAGACATTTGGTTGTAGATCGCACTGAGCTCAGAAGAGTTTAATGTTTGAGTTACCTCTTGACACTTAGAAGTTTATATTTACCCATAGCTGTTTTGTCCAGCTGTGTTCAGTCTCCTTACTGTATTGAAGTGTGGAGTGCTGTCAGCTTCAGGATTAGAAAAATGGGGCTCCCTCATTTCTGCAGCAGTAGCTTTTTGCAGCTTTTAAGTATGATTCAGTTTCTAGAGTTTTTTTAAATTATGTAGTCATCAGGTGCTGTAATTAAATAGGGCATTAATGAAATAAAGTTGTGATTCTGATGATGCACTTTTTTCTTCTGGCACTTAGAAATTCATTGGTTGTAGTTTGATCTGTCTTCCAGCAATGGAGCCAAGACTTTGCAATTTCTCTTAAGCTTTATGGACTCCTGTGTGCAGAGTTATATGGGAATGCATTGTTGTTAGACTTCAAGAGTTTGGTCTCTTAAGTTCTACAGATAACCAAGGTGCTCTCATAAAGGAAAGGTCTGTAAGTGTAACTTTACCAAAGGCTGATAGAGAGTAGCGCTTAGTAAACTCGAATTTAATATTGCCTGTATATATTTTTAAAGCTAATGCTTAATTTGATCACTTTTTTGGTAATTCCCTTATGTATTACATTTGCTACATCACCATCAAGGTATGCAGTGTTGATGATGATGGAGCCTCTTGCTGGTGGTGGCTGTGAAAAAGAACTCTTTCCTTCCCTCCTTTGTCATCCTTCCAGCTTGTTCTTACTGCCTTCCTGTGGCCAGCATTAGTCTTTGTGTGGCTACTTGGTAAACTCAATCAAGAACTGGGGTAGCTGAAAGCCCCCTGCCTGCTCCCCGTCCCCCCCCTTTTTTTTTTTTCTTTTCTTCCTAGATGGGTCAGGGATCCATCTTCCTGTAGACCACATGAATGTTTTTGTTGACACAGGTGAGAGCTAGAACAAGTGGCTAAAGGGATGTGGTGGTGGTGGTGGTGGCGGAAGCCTGTTGTCCGGGCCAGAGTGGTTCTTTCACCATGGTCTTGGTCTGGGTTATCATGTGTTCTTGGTGAAATGCTTAACTTCTTTCTGGGAAATTTTGACTAATTTTAGTTTCACTAGTACATGTAACAAAATGGAGTAATCAAATAGCTATGCTCCTTCCTTATACTGCAAGATGTGTTTATATGTACTGCATTTGAAAACACCGGGAGCTGTTTATTGTCAGTAAACAGACCTCTGTTCTGGGTCACCTGAAGCATCTGAGTAATCGGATGTGCATGTAAAGAGCATTACAATAATCCAGTTTAGAGGTAACTGAACCAGTAACATTGACTGTGGCAGGCTACATGAGAATCTGATTAACTTTGCCTTCCCAGGTGAACCAGCCCAAAACACATTTAATTTAGGCATTTTGCTGCTGGCACTCGTTAAGTCTTTACAGTCAGTAGAGAGGGACCCTTCTGAAAGTGATTCAGTCCCACTGTAAGATCTGAAATGACCATCTCGCTCACTGGATGATATAAAAGGAACTGTATACAGTTACCATATTGCTTAACTTGGTGCATCAATGAGGTGAGATGAATTGGAGACCTTGCATATAGAGTCCAAAGGAAATAGGAGAGAGTGGGTTTTGGCAAGATTAAAGAGGCCATTTGAACTTAAGCAGAGAGAGTTTGAAAACAAAGTCCAGTTCAGATGAGGTCAGTAGCAAAGACTGGGGAAATATTAGGAAGCCAAAGAGATGTAGCCAAAAGTCAGTGGTAGTAAATAAAGCTAGGGAAACAAAAACAGTCTCTGTGGCTGTCAAAAGCAAAGGCATTTGAATTTTGCTATCTGTATCAAATGTAAAAAGAACAAGCTGAGGAGGGCTAGGGCATTTATAGAGGAGATAAATGACCTGTGATGGAGGAGAGCAATTGACACGTCAAAACATAAATGGAATGAGTCATTACCAAATAGCCTTACTGTTAAAACAACCATGAATGACACTTCCTACCTTGTTGCAGTAAGAGCATAAAATACCCTCCAAATTATGAGAATTGCCTGTATATGCTAAGGAAGAATACAGGGTGGCAGATTTCAGGAGATGTGGTTTGGACCCTGAATATTTCATCTCATCAGAGTTCTTTATCAGAGGCTATAAAGGAAAGTTTGTGATGGTATGAGATGGGACAAGACATGCAGCGTAGGAAGAAGGGTGAATTTTCACTGTGGTGTGGTTAATGTCATTTGTAATTCAGTGCCTAATAAATTAGGAAATGAACGTGTAAGCTTTTCAGATGATGCAGGTTACTTAGAAGTTTCTAAGCTTTTGAGATTTGAAGTTGCTATAAGGCTGGTTTAAACTTAAAACCTGAAAGCTAATTGAAGGATAGGAAGAAAGGGCGGGGCTTAATGGTCGCCCTTCAGGATAGACAGGAATCTGGGAGGTGACATGTCTCTCCCCATTCCCCCTCCAAGAGTTATGTGCTGTGATCAGTCTTACTCAGCATTTCCATTGCTCCTGTGGTGTAAGAAACGCATACGGTAACTTTCTAGTTTTTGAGTGGTACTGAGCAGCCTCAAGCAACGATACTGGTGCTGAAGATTTCCAGAAGGACTTCTTACGAGCTTCAGTATAGCTGTATGTATGGTTATATGTCTGGGTGGTTGGGTATAATCAAAACTGTGATTGCATGAAACTGAATTCAGAGCTGGCAGTTGCAACGTGGAGACAATGATTTCAGAGAGGCGTCGGTGCTAATTCTGAGATCTTTCCTGTTTCCAGCAGCAGCTAAAAAAGCCACCAATGTTATGCATCATCAGGGTGTTGAGAACAAGATAAGTGGGTGTTGCTGCACAGTCCTGGAAGCCTTGGGGCACTCACATTTGGAGTACTGCATGTGGCTTTGGTCTCCCCATCTTGAGGAGTGTATGTAGTGGAGTTACGGAAGATACAGAAGAGATCTACTAAGAGTCAGGGAACTGAGCAGCTGTCTTGCAAGGAGACACTCAAAAGGCTGGAAAGTTTCAATCTGGGAATGAGAAGGCTGAAAGGGGGATGACTTGTTTACAGAACTGGGAAAGCAGTAGATGAGGTAAATGTGCAGCAGGAAGTCTCCAAATTCTGCAGAGCTCAGTGACAGTAGATGAAGAGGGTAGGTGATTGATGTAAAACAGATATACAGTGTAGTGAACTTCTGGAACTTGGTCCTGTGGAGAATTTTGGAAGTAGTACCAGCAGGTTTTAAAAAAAAAAGGAGGTTAAACAAATGCATGGACAACTGAGCCATAAACAAATACTAAAGGGAGTGGACTTTAACATCCCTACTACAACAGTTAGGGGTGCTGGGAAGACATAAAAGGTATGCACAATAGGCTTATATTGTCTCCTAGATAACACGTGCTAGTGCCAGTGATGAAGGTAGTGTTAGATGGGCCACTGGTCAGACCTAGAAGGACAGTTTTTATGTTCCAGTTGTGAGCATAAGGAAGAACATTCTTAAAATGAGCAAGAAAAGGATGGAAAACAATATTGAAGTATACTGAGTAGTCCCTTCCTTGGGATGTTGGGGTTTTTTACTTTTTGTCAACAAGCATTTTACTAGAAATGTGACAGTTGCTTCACAATTACTGATGCACTGCTTAGCTGTGGCAGTGATGAGGAAGGTCTGCTACGACTTGGAAAATGCTGCTGCACAGAACATGCTCTGCTAAACCAGCTATTCAGAAGCACCGAGTCTCCTTTTTAAAGGACTTAAGAAGAAGCTTTCAAACTCTAGCTCGTAAGTTACTTGGAGGATCAAAATTTAGTTCAGGTGAATAAAAAGATTTGAAAAGGAAAATGAGTTTCTTGACAAACGAAAAGTTGTACTGTTTTGCATACTGTAACCATTGTCCTTCCGTATAGATTCAGGTTTGGTTTATTCAGTCTCATGCATGTTAACTTAATTACCTTGTAGAATATTGCTCATCCCGTGTGTGGCATGAAGCAGAAAGCTGATTTCCAGACACCAGGTTCTTGGAAATTAATTGAATTATGACTTTACTCTTCAAGGGGAAAAAACAAGCCAGACACAGCATGGTGCCCTTGCTCATTACATGATTTTGCCAGTCTTTTCTAAATGTGTTTAAAAACACCTTAAATACTCTTTGATTTGTCTCAAATACAAAGCGGGGAAATTTGGGTTGTCCTGGTTAGGTCTTTACCGGCTTGATTTAGTTAACTCGACAACCCACTTCCAGTTTATGTTGGGTGCCATTGTTCAGCCAACCTGTATGTAAATGTTTGTGTCTCTAAAGCAGGCACATGGCTGCAGGAAATAAAATACTGTACTAATAAATTTAATAGTTTCTTATGATCACTTTGACATTTCAAATTAAAGGGATAACAGTAAGCAAAGGTAAGTGGAGGTGGGTCGAATTACAGTGTTGGTTTGTACTGTCTGTGCTTGCAACTTCCTATTTTTGAATGGCTAGTTTTTAGCCTTATGGCTTCTGATAACTGCAGTGATGCTAAAGGTGATTTTTTTTTTCTTTAGTTTTTGAATTTCCAGTCAGCGTACGTCAGGTCTAGCCAACCACCAAGTGTCATAGAGAAAAAAACCTTCCAGACTAAAAAACTGTTTCCATTACAGTAGAAATAGTTTTGGAGATTAAGGTTTCTTTGGTAATGCCATGAAGTCATGATCTGAATTTGAAAAATGGGAGTTAAATATGCATTATGAAACTACACCTCAATTCTGAAAGCCAGCTCTGAGAGCTTGCCTCAACTTGCTCATTTAGTGTTGCTTATCATACATTTGTGTCACTTTGAATGTGTTATCTTCATGGGACTAAGCTATCAGAGCAAAAAATCTCTTGAAAAATAACTGTTCCAATTGAGGCTTTTACACTGTGATAGTACTGGCAGTGTTTCAGACTTCACAGTGCTGAATGAAGTTTAGGGTATTTAAAAAAAAAGAGACATTTTCTGAATTACCAGGTTATGAGAATTCTGAATCTAAGTAAATGGCCTCTTCTTCTTTTCACATTTGTTCTGTTTTTGTGCAGGTCCTCATGCTGAAACCGCCAGTGGATGCCAGAATTTGCAGTGTGGTTTTCGGGCCTGCTGCCGCTCTGGCGAATGACCGCTGACTTCTGATCTTTCAGTCTACTTCATTTAGCTGAGCAGGCTTCCTTTCATGCACTTTACTTACAGTTCGCATCTTGTGTTAACAATCCTTGGAGTGAGATTTGTTATACTAGCCTGACCCTGCCCGCAACTTCAAAATCTTAATTATGAGTGTACTGTACAGTGTTGTAACAATCTCACAATCTCATTTGGTTTGAAGGGTGTTGGGTTTCATTTTACTTAATTTGGGGAAGATGGGAAGACATTCAGATTTTTTTATTATGCCACTTTCTTCCAAGTTTGGCACTTAAATATACTTTACTGGATTATTTTGTGCTAAGTGAATGTTTTTTTATTTTGAATCTGTAAGTACAATATAAAGCTCTGCAGAGAATTTGAAATGTACTGTTTGCATTTGGGTAACAATTATACATCTTTAGAAGCCTTGTTTCTTCCCCTTTCCTCTCATCTTCAAGTCATTCTTTGTATTGCAAAATTAGGGAAATTCCCACCTTCCTTTTGCATTTGGTTTTGTATTTGGGCTTGAAAGACATACTCAAATAAAACATTCCCACCAATAAAAAAATTAAGTAGCAGTTGAATATATATGCTTTTAAGGTGTAATATCCAGGTGTATTGTACCAGTAGGCTGCAGAGATTGGGTGGGTGGGGGTTGTGGTTGCAGAGCTGCGAACCTTGCAGAGCGTGTGTGTGTGTGGTTTTTTTTTTCTTTCCATGACACTGTTAAGATGCATTTTTGAAATGGCTTTCAAGGAAGTCAGTTTTCATTAATATGAAATGCATGGAAGACAACAATACGTTTTCCCCATTGCTTTGATTTTTAAAAAGACCCCCTCATTGAACAGTAGAGACTAGCCGGGAGGCAGAGAATCCATTGTTGGGTTGAGGAAAACCTGTGCTAGGAAGAGAAATGAGTAATGGATGAGTAGTGCACGAGTGTGTGTGGGGAAGAGCCCATTGCAAGAGGAAGTGAGTTCTGTAGCCCGTGTTAAGTTGCAAATTTAATGGCCACCTGCTCATGAGTCGCATAGTTGCAGGCTGTTTTTCTCTCGGGCAGAGAAGGCAGACAGGTTTTTTTCCCCTATCCTGGCTAATTTTGAAGGCTGACAATATGTCAAACTAGTAATTTTTACCTCTTTTACTAATTGGATAAATTCTTTTGAGTAGTATTTATTTAGGACAGCAGTCATGGTGACACACGTAGCTTTCAAGATTCTTGGTGGCTGGGAAGTCAGCTTGCTGGTGTAGCTGGAGATTACAATAACCTGCAGGTTTTGATACCATCTTGCTCCCACTAGTACTAAAGAGTAGTAAGGTAAGAAAAATACTAGTGAATGCAGAGTTGCTGCAGCGTTGGCTGTTCATGGTTAACAGCTGAACATGGGCTAGAGGCAGAATGTACAGTGCTCAGAAGCCTCCAGAAGAGGTATAAAAGGATACCATTATTCCAGCGCCTGTTTCTTCAAGTGAGCTGCGTTCAATTTACTTTGGTGCCCAAAGGTTAGAGTAGATACGTGGCCATCCGTGTAGTGCTGACTGAGGCAAGATAAGAGTAACAAGGTACACGGTGGGCTTTCTTGCATCTGTCCTTCTTCCAGATCTCTTGTTTCTGAGGCTGGGAAGGTGCAGCTAGAGGTCCTTCTCCTCCTTGCTGCTACGTGGTGTTTTCTGTGCATAGTGGTAGAGACACAGCTGAGGACTGAATCGGCTGCAGAAAATCCTGTTCACTCATACTGTTCCTTCTTTGCCCTTCTCTGAAGGGGAGCTGGACTGAACTCGGGAGATGTCATGTGATGACAAAGTAGCTACTCCTTTCTGCTGGAGGTTTATAGAGGGGAACCTGTGGTGGGGACCCCAGCCTCTATACCAAAGACTTTGTGTCTAGTATTTATTAGATAGACTGAATCTAGTTGGAGCTCAAGAACAATCTTAACTTTGTTATGTTCTGATGAACATTCTTCCTAAGCTCAACCCACCATCATTTTCACTTGGAACAGTTTGATTAGCAAGGTAACAGCAGGAAAAGGATATTTATTTATATCAGTATTAACAGTTAACACCACTACTTAAATACTAATAAGTGAATCTGATTTTTAGTAAACTATTCTTTTCATAATCTTTTACTAGGGTAACTTGCACATAAGGGTTTCATACTCCAAAGTAATTTAATGAAATTCTTGTATAAAATGAATGAGCTTCCACTTAGGAAGCTATTATTTACTAAATACTTTGTCTTTAACTTCTAAAGAAAATGTTGTCTTACACCTCTAAGCGGTGCTGGCATTATACAGACACTAAGTATGAAGTAGCAGATGAAGCACCCTCTTAAAAATTGAAGTATGGCCTTCACTGGCTCTTTGGTGCATGAAATTTATTCATGGGTAAATAGTCCTGATCTTCATTCAGGAGCTCAGGTACTGGAAAACTGTAACTATTTGTGTTTGCCAGTGTCTTTAAAGAGGAAGAAGGTCTGTAGATAAAATAAACTGACTAGCTAAAAAGTCTTCAAAGCATGATTCCAGGAACCAAGTTTCACCTGAAAAGAAGGTGGCTTAAACTCTACCATCCTACTCTACAATGTCACTGTATGTAGGCATGTGCGATGCTTTTAGGAGTGTGATGTCCACTGGGAGCTACTAAGTACTGTATAAAAAAAATCACCTATTAGTACTGCAATTTTAAGCTGTCGGTCTCTTTCTTAGCAGTAGTAAGTAGTATCTTCAGTGGTTGTAGGGTGAATAAAGCTCATGTGTTTGCAGCTACTAACAATCAGGTTCTCATTTGATTTTTAAAATACTTGGGATAGCTCAGATCAGCAGTGTGAGAAACCTGTTATTTTTACCCCTACATAAGCAAATTTCTTGAGGTATTCTGACTGGTCTATACTACCTATTTCGAACAAGTGAAGCAACATAAATCCATACAGAGAGAACATTTTGGGGATAAGCATGAATATACACGGCTAGAGCAAATTCAACGTTGGAGACATCAATGGTATGAACTCCCATGCTGTGTACAGCTTCTATTAAAGGTCTGACTTCAGAAAATGGCATGTGAATAGGAAATCCAGAGACCTGAGAGAAGGAAAGAGGGGAAAAACACATAAGGTAAGAAGAAAAGGTAAAGGCACCTGAATAAATACATAGTTTTAAAAATCTGTTTTACTGTGCATGTAATTTTATCTTTTCTATTGCTGGCCTTGAGGAGATGCAATTAAGAAAAGCTTATTTTGTATTTTAATACCACCTCCCTATTTCATATACTTCAGGCAAGCTTCTGACATTTTTCCTCTTTTAGTCTGGGTTAAGTTGGACATGAAGATGTTTAGAAATCCACTAGAATGAAGTTAAATTAATGAACACATGCAGGATAACTTTGCTGATTTCTGCCTCTTAACTGGTTTTAATTCATTGTGTTCTGTCTGCACTGCCTGGGGATTTGAGGCGGCAAACGCCTCCTGCGCAGAATACATTTCAGGTCCAGCAGGACCTGAAACCTCAACTCATTTTGGAAGTTGCCATAGTTGCGTACAGTATTGTCACCACATGTGTTTGACACAAAGACCAGAAGGACCTAACCTTTAGAGCAGCCTGGAGGAAGAACGCATGGGTGCACTGGTGGCTGCAGTGAATACTTAAAGTAAATTTTCTTCTGTCTTTAAAGGGTGGAGCAATGAGTAGAAAACTGAAGTAAAGCATGTTGTTGTGGGGCCTCCTGCACCTGTAAGTAGACTGCACCAGTGCCAGGTTCTTACTGACCAGACTTGAGAGCTAATGCACTGATCAACCTGTAAGCATCCAGTGCTAGGAGACTGCACATGTATTTATGTGACTGTTGTGGTACAGCAATGACACAAGAACAGTGCAGCCAATTTATCTTTACATTCTTATCTTTATGTTCAACAGAAAGTTTTCATCTTCAACAACTACAAATGAAATAAAACAGATCATCGCTCCTTCACTCTGTAAATATTACATTGGTTTATCTTTGGTATAAAAGCTCTTGGGATTTTTGGTAGTAGAGGAAAGAGCTAGGCCAGGACACTCTTCTGTACCACAGAGTAGTGATAATAAATCCTAGGGATTTAGATTCCTATTTCTTTGCACAAGCCATATATGTATTCACAACTGTACCCTGTAATCTCCTAGCTGTTTTTGTAGCTCTGCCTGATGGTCGTCTTCTACATCTTTGCCTTGGTTTTGTTCTAGCAGTGGCAAAAAGTTACGCAGGGTAGAGGTACAGTATCTGTTCCAACGAGTTAGGTGCCTTGGTCTCCATTCCATAATCTTCTCTTTCAATATTTTTTCAATCCTGCAATGAAATAGAGTGGTTGTTACAATTCTGTTGTTTACTGGACATCTGAACTGATCTCTCTTAGTACAGATTATGGGGAACACAAATGACCTCAGTTAAATTTACTGCTACCTAAAAGCACAGAAAAGCAATGCCAACATACCTATATGGTGCCTTGCACGTTCAGTAATAGAATGGGAGGCTGGGGGACTCTTTAGTTTACACCCTCTCCTCTCATCCCTCTACAGCATTTTGCTTATTAGGCACCTGTACAGCTGTGATTGATCAGTTCTATCTGGCAATCTCTATTAAAGAGAGAGAATTAAAAAAAAGTCCTGTGAACTACAGCTTCTGCTTTTTTTTAGGCCATTCTCAAGTCCTAGCATTTAAAGCAGGTTTTTAGGACCTAGATATGAATATGCTCTAGTCATCAGCAGTGACAGCACTTGTTTTGGAGGTAGAATTACCTGCCCTGTAGTTCCACTGCAGCAGCCTTGTCTGAATGCTGATAAACTAATTCTTCAGGCTATAGCAATAAATAAAAATTAAATATTAACGTGTGCAATCTCTTCTAGCTATACAACAATATAACTTCAGGAGTTACTGCCTTGATGGTACTTACATGCGTTCACGATTATGCTAAAATAATCTATTATTTAGTAGAGACATGATAGAAACATTAACTAGATGTTTGTATGCAATGCTGGTTTGTGTGTTGGTTTTTTTCTGCTGCCCCCCCCCCCCCCCCAGTAAACTTCAACTGCTTATACCTTTGATAGACTGTAGAGGAAATCCCTGTTTGTTTACTAAGGATGTGCATACAGGTTGAAATAATGCCTTCCTAGCTGTAAGACAAAAGTTGACATTTTCTTTATAATATCAAGCTACCACTTCAGATGTATTTGTGTTAAAGATTTGTCCTGAGATCTTACATGGATAGTTAAGAGGACGACAGCTGTGCATTCATTCTGTAGAAAACCAACTGCTTTGCAGTACTCCTGCTTTCAATTTTTTTTTTTTTTTTTTTAAGGAGTGCCTGGGAAAAATGTTTTTAAAACCTAATGCTATTACATAAATACACTTAACCACAGAATTCCAAAGAACTTAGTCTCTGCTGCTTTATACTGTCTGTGATCTCTCAGCCCCTCACTCTGAGTTAATAACAGATCCATTAATACCTGAACGCTGCGGAGACCAGGGTATGGCAACCTTCTTGAAAAGAAAGACTTCCACAGTTTTGGTTTGCTGATATCAAAATTTATCCTTATTGGGGAATCATATTCTTGCATATTAAACCAAATCTACAAGAAAGCAAGTTTGTTTTAACTTTCATTCCACTTACATGGCAATAAAATACTATATAATCTTGACCTCCTACAGCAATTACCAGTATGAGTTCATATGAAACAAGGCAGTCTTGTATAGTCATAGCTGATGTGCAACTTTTGCATTTTTACATCAAAAGGGATGGTGCTAGTCTGTCATGTCTTATGCTTCAGAGTATGGACTGAGACCAGTGTATGAACAGAATTACTGTCTGCAGCTGGCAACTCTTCCTGCTGAATCTGTTTTCTCCAGTATTTCAACATCTCATCAGCTGTGCACCATGGCAGTATTTATGCTTTCAGAAACCTTCTGCCTTTACCATCGCTTCAGCATCACGTGCTGTTGGGTTACCATATACTCCAGCATGGCTTCCGCTGTCCTGGGCTGCATTTCCACCCCTCTGGATTGCTACACGTCTTTTCTGAATTTACATTAAATTCTTCCAGTGGCCCAGCACAGTGCAGCTGTGGCTGTAACACCTGATAGCAGTGGTGCTGGGGTGCAGCAGGCTATTTCAAGCTTACGATGCTGAATATAAGTAGATACTGCAGACTCACACAGCTCCTGTGTGTATTTTGTCATCAAAGGGAACCCCTGTCTTGCACACCACTTCTTTACAGATACTCAGTTTGGTCTGTGTTTGAGCCTGGTGTGAAATGTGCAAGCATTGTAGGCTTCGTGTTCAAAACAACCGTCAAATAACTACTGTTAAGGCTGCAAAAGATACCAAGAACTAATATGAAAGTGTACTAATTAATATGTAACCTTTTGTAACTGGCAGTTCTGTTTACAGCTTATATAACGCAACGTAGGTGGTTTTTCGCTGGTTGGATATGAAGCAGTATTGCTCTGCTGGCAGCACACCTGCTCAGAGTCACATGTAGATTGGAATTAGTTGCTTTGAAAGACATGGTTGAGCTCTGTAGTTCAAGGTTAGCTGACCCAGGGGGTCAGTGCTCAAGTCCTTAGTTGCTTCTTCCAGCAATTAACAAGATACATGTCTCTTAACTGTAGGTTTAGTACTACTAAAAAAAAACAACAAACCAAACCAACTCAGCCACTCCCCAGAATGCTTTTGATGAAAGACAGAACTGACACTTTTAAATAAATATGCTTTTGAATATTCTTATCCAAAATAGTAATTTGTGTTTAGAATAAAGCCCCACAAGATTAAAAAACAGAACAAAACTTATAATGCATGACACTTCAAATGACTTCTCCAGGTATGTTTTCAGTACAGAAAATAAAAGCAAATGTTTTCTATGTTTCGGTGCACAATGGAAGCCTGACCTCCTGTTTCCTTATCGTGTTTCCAGAAAACCGAGGAGCAAACTTCTAAACTCAACGTCCAGTTTTCATTCAAATGAAACCTAGGGTTCTTTTTTTAAACTCACCTTCTGTTTGCTCAGTTTCAGACTTCCACACAGCTCTCAACCTCGCTATCATGTCCCTGTGTGTCCCCAGAAGCTGTGAGGTGTGAGGGTTGGCTTCCAGCCAAGCCCGGGAACGCGGCCGGCCAGAGCCTGCCCAGGGTTTCTGACCCTCCCGACACAGGCTCAGCTCTGCCCCGTTCTGTGGCCTTTGGTTCACCTGCCCTAAGCTGTGCAGCTCTTGCACTGTCTTCTCTCTCCTCTCCCCATTGCTCACTCTCAGAGGGTTTCCAGCCACACAGTGAATAATATATTGTGAACATGCACTAGTATTACTTGTATTTTAAAGCAAATAAACAGGAGGACTTGACACCAGGGAGAAAATCAATACAGTTTTTGTGCCTTGTAGTGCCAGCTCTGTGTTTTGCACATTGAACCGTTTGGGGCTGTGCCCACAATTACGTATGCAACTCAGGTGACTCCTTCTAGTATGCTTTATTTTTCATTTTTCAGTTCCATTTCACCTGCAAACTATTAGCTTTGCTGAATTACTATTCAGCTAAGCAGTCATAAACTTAGGTCATCCAAGCTGGGAAACATGGAAGTAAAACCCAGTAACGAAAATTATATGAACGTATGTCATGATCCACCGAAATGCTGATTGAAAAAAAATCTTTCTTAAGTATTTAAAGTAGCTGAAAAACCTACTTCAGACTGAAGTCACTAATAACATGACAGCATAAATAGAGTTAAATTGATGAACAAGTGATGCATAAGGTCAAGAAAAATATCAACTCTTACGTGTATAGAAATGTGTCAAGACTGGGTACACTTACATTATCACAGCTCATCAGACAGTACACATTTTGTAAGGGGCAGAAAGTATCATACTGCCCATAAAAACATCCAGTACTGGGATTCCAAATTGCATACTGACTTTGTTCCAAAGTTAATACATATGCAGTTGGTCCCTAGGAAGAAAAAAAAAGTATGAGAAAGATCTAAAACCGGCTACAAAGACAGTATGCTTTGTGTTGTTTGGCATCTTAAATTTTTACTGTTGAGATTAATAGTACTTTTTGGGGCAAACTGGTTGGAAGAATTTACAGGTTCGTTACAATTCAACCAACTAACACATAATAAAGTGTTCTCTGTCTGTTATGGGGCACAAAAATGTTAGACATACACAGCCCTGAGCCATTCTTAAAATACAGATTCTGAAAGTCGTCTTGGTTCAGCCACGAACTGATGCAAAATTCCATATACAGGAATGTTTAATGTATGCCACTTCAATATCAGCATGTCCTACTTGGCTATGGCCACAGGGCAATCTCTGAGTTGAAGGGCTGCCGCCTAGGCAGCACGCTTTGGGTCTCATCCATCAGCCTTCCCTCATACCGGCACATAAAGAATTTCCCAGCTCTTTTTATATTCTCTATCAGGAATCCCTAAACTGTTCTTCTATTTTCCTGTTACCTCCCACATTTTCCAGGTACCTTGAAACAGCTGGAATAGTTTTCCTCCTTACAGCATGCATAGGCTGAATGCTTTATTAAGGACTACCATCTCCATCAGATTTGGAGTGGAAGGAATATACCTGAGTACCTGTTCTGCCACCGCAGTATCTCAGACTGTGCTGAAGATTTTTTTACCAAAAAGTCAGAACTTTGTGCCTAACCTGCCTATATTACAGAAGTCAGATGAAGATTGACTTGTTAAGCCTGAACAAATCTATCATTAGTCTTGCTGCAGCTTTGCCATCAGCTGGAGGGAGAATCAAGGGATGTGTACCTACCAGTACCTCCCTGGCAAGCCCCTAGACCTCTCCTGCCACCTCTCAATCTTTACCCAATCCCACCCAAACTCTGTTGCAGTCTGTGTATTCACAACCGAGATGCTGTGAATGGACTGTCTCATTATCTTTGTCCTGGACACACCACTTACACAAGCTGAAGTCCAGTCAAGGTTTACAGATGCTTGGTAGTGTACTATGAGGACAACAGCTACTACCAGATTAAGTGTGGAAACATGGGTCCGGGGGGTGTGTGGTGGAAATATATATATATATACTAAGATATACTTTCAACTTTTATTTTTTTTTTCCTCTTTCTGAAAAGAATCCATTCCAGCAGCACCAATGTTTAGATAACTCCCTGGAAAAACATGCCATCAAGAAACAATTCTATCTGTTGGTGGGAACCAAAGACTTCACAGAATAAAAGTTAATATTCAGACCAAATGACAAAATCCTCTTACCTCAGGAATAGCATTTCCAATGATAAGCCAGGCTTTTTTCCCCATACCAAGAAAATAATTACACAAGAGCACGGCATGTTCTTCCTCATCTCCCGCCAGAAGATAAAGAAATTGCTAATTGAGGTACAAAAAAAAAAGAAAAAAAGTCTTTCACTGCAGTTATCAACGGTGTTTTCAAATTACAACATTTAATAGTATTTCCTAACACTTCTGAACCAAAATTGAGTTCTCTAAGATCTTTGCAACTGATCTTTATTGGGCACTACTTCAACATGCAGGATGAAGAGTGAATGCTGTGAAAATCCATGATGCAGATCTGAGATTTTAGCACAGGAACGAGGGTTTTTGAGTTATTCTGAATTTTGCAGAAAAGTTCTGAGATGGTAAAAACATCATCTATGATTAAGTTAATGTCTGCTGTTATTCTATAGATGACAGGATTTGTGTGTGACAGAGAAGGCTAAATATCCCATTATTGCTGACATTACATGCAATGTTTTTTCCCTGGGACTACAATGTTCAATTTTAAGTCTAGTTTTAAAGTCTCCATCAGTCAGCATCCTTTCACTTGTGCATGACTAGCTGCTTTGGATTGTTTTATAACTGAAAACAAACACAAAAAGCTTAACGCCCCAAGCATTCTTAGGGTCACTCAGTTGCAACCTAAGATAAAAATTTTGGCTTATATCAGGATGAGCAACTTTTCTCAAGCTTTGGTCCTCATTCTTTGAAATAAATGGCTGATAAAAGAAAAATAGTCCTCACAATAACAGAATCACAGAATAATTTAGGTCTGAAGGGACCTCAAGAGCTCATCTAGTACAATCTCCCCCAGAAAGCTAAGGCTGCTATGATGTTACATTCAAGAGGATAAACAACTTCTGTTTAATGCATTGCTTACATCTGATGTACTCCATAAATCACAAATTCCAGCAAATGACACACTATCTGGCAAAAAAGGAATCAAAGCAACGTATCGAGCCACCAATTCCTGCAAGAAAACAAAACCGAGCAAGTCACCCTTTCAATTCATGACACTGATATCTAACAATAGTAGTATTATACCAGATGGGAAGCATAGTGCTGTTTCCACAGATATCAATGACAAAACACTGACTAACCTCATTACTGTAGCAGCTAGCTCATTTTAGAACATATATCAAAGATTGATATGATTTACTGTCATTTAGGTTTGGCATAATCCTCTGTCTTTTAAAGGACAATATTCTTAATATACCTATTTTTTTCCAGAGAAGACAAATACCCTTTTCCAGCATCATATTGGACAGACTTACTGTGTATCACACACAGGCATTACTACTTTATTTTGTATCTCTCATTTTTCCTTTACAAAAAGCGTAGCTATACCGCAGACATATAAAAAAGGTATGTGTCTATGTGCACGTGCATGTGCACACGTGAACACATACATTCTGAAATCTGTATCCGGGAAACTTCACTATCTTTTCTAAGTACTTACTGCTGCTGTTTGAGAACTATTTGGGACGGCATCAAGAAGCTCCTGTGGTGGATTCAGAGGTTTGATATATCTGGTAATAAAAACTGTTTTCCCATTGAGGTCAATTACAGTTGTTAGGCACTGGCGGCTTGGAAACTTTGATGTACATTCAGCTTCATACTGTGCTGCTGCCTGGAGCAATTTCTCCTCTTCTTGGGTATCAAACTTCAAAAGACAGTAGAATTTATACAAAAATAGTTTTATTTATAGTTTGGGCTCAAGTCTTTACTATATTCAGCCCTATTTCACCATTTACAGGAACATAAAAGGAGTGTAAAATTCTCTCCTAATAGCATTTTGAACTCTCCTTGTAGTATATACTTTGGCTCACAGACATGTAAGAAAGGTCAAGGTAATGGAAAATCAGGCAATCTGCATTTACTTGTGAGTACACATAATGACCTGTACCTACAAGCTGGCTTTATTAAAGCACTGAAAAATGTAGTGAAAGTTACGGCCAAGTAAAACTACAGGGATGAGTATGTAACACCACATATTAATTCAAAGGTAAACAATTATGCTTAGGTACTAACCCTACATGCTGTTCACATAACACTCCATTATAACCACAACTGAGGTTATGCAT
>JAVKLA010000053.1:31152450-31169319 GCA_034782735.1 Sagittarius serpentarius
CCAGTAATTTTTATATAAATAATACTGCGACAACCCTGCACAATGCCAAAATATTTGCAGAGAAGGTCCAAGTAATTTTTAGATGAGTCCTTATGGTTCAAACTTGTCTAAAATTTTAACATTTTTAGATGAGATTTTGGAGAAGCAAATCTAGGACTCAAAAGCACGTATTAATTATATAACAGTGACAATTATTTGCTCATATGTCACCTAAAATGTCATCTTTTAAAGGTATTAGGATCAGTCAAAATAGTTTTCTTCATCTACTTAGAATCCCTTGTATACTTCTAGCGGTGCTGAGAATTAAACCTCATACTACATAATATTTTTGTTCAAAATAAACCACTTTTTGTCATTTGTTACCCTTCTTCTCAAACTAACCAGAGGTGGAACAGCTAGGCACTGCCCTGTAGCTAGACCTCCAAGTCAGCAGAGAAGACATACAGAGGTGATTCTTCTCAACCATGATTAACAGCCAAAATGTACAGCCTCTGGCACTTCGTAAATTTAAACGTAGTAATTCACTGCAAATATTACTGACAAATAAACAACTACTATGTCAGAGTCAAGGAAATCAAAATGCAAATAGATTGCTGAATGGCACAAAATCAAGCTAAATCTTAAACAGGGAACAACAGGAATCTCTCAACTGATTTAATTTATTAATATTATACCTTCTTGAGCATTTCATTCATCTATATAGAGATTCAGGAAGGACAGCAAGAAAGAGAGGAAAAATAGGTAAAGAAACAAGAAAAGGTATTGTAAAATTAAACTAAAATTAAGCTCAGCATCCTAAACTTAACTACAGCAGGAATGGCTAGGAATAGGAACAAAGGACAGCAAAAATATTTAGCTAAGTTTTTGTCGTTTTATGCTGTACACTTTCTATAGTAAGTGTATGTATGTGTTACATTTGGGGAGTTGCAGCACAGAATTTTAACTTCTTCAGTCACGGTTCGAATACACGCACATGTCACTTTAGTAGTGTTTTTCTGTACAGATTTCATTAGATACATACCACCTAAAATAGAACAGTCTCTTAATGAATTTGGTCCTGCTTTACTTAAGTTCTGTCTAACATGAAATTACATTTTATTGTTTTCTATTTATATTGCTTTGAGAAAAATGGATTATTTGAAAATCCTGTACAATGTTTGCTAAAGAAATAATTTGGTTTGGCTTAGTATCCAAGGTAAACAAATCAACTGCTGCTAAGTAAAATTTTTATAAGATTTAGAAAAATCTCTAATGCAAAGACTGAACAAAAACCTGGCAGAACTCCTACTGATCTATTAATCACCACTGTTTTTTCCACTGTTCTTCAAATTTTAGAATACAGATCTTCTGTACCAATAGTTTTCTTACCTCAGCAACATTTTCCTTATTCCTGGTTTTACTTTCAATGCACTTCAGTGACAATGCATACTTTCTGGTACAGTTAACTTTCATGGAATCATAGAACAGTCCAGGTTGGAAGGGATCTCAGAAGACCATCTGATCCAACATTTTGTGGAAAAGAGGGCCTAGATGAGATTATCTAGCACCCTTTCCCATTGCATCTTGAAAATCTCCAGTGATGGGGACTCCACCATGTCCCTGGGGAGACTGTTCGAGTGAATGACTGTTCTCACTGTATAAAATGTCTTTCTTATATTGAGATCAAACCTCTCCCGGTGCAACTTGCACCCATTGCCCTTCATCTTCTCAGTGTGGCTCCCTGTGAGAAGAAGCTTGGACATGTAGTATTTCTTGCTACTTAGAACAGGACTAATTTCCTGTGTTGTGATTTACCATGCTATGATTCTTTGCTGCATCTACAGAATGGAAGGTACTTCAGTCTCTTTCTACTTCTTTATGTCTGAGTTTTGGCAAGGGGCAGTTAGCTCCTACCGTCATATTTGAAATGAAAGAGAACTTACATCAGAAAGATCTATGACTTCAATAAAATATGCTGTTTTTTTCCCTCTGAAGTGTTCAAATC
Organism: Sagittarius serpentarius; assembly: GCA_034782735.1. Lineage (NCBI taxonomy): Eukaryota > Metazoa > Chordata > Aves > Accipitriformes > Sagittariidae > Sagittarius > Sagittarius serpentarius. Next base: position 31,154,435 of record JAVKLA010000053.1, read on the forward strand.
AATTCTAAATATAGCTACCAAACTGTACCATTTTACTAAGCATTAATACAATACACAACCTGTTGGTAAGTGAGCATCAAATGGCATCTATGCAAGAAATTCTGAACATCATCTCATTATTTAAAAAGGTCAAGATTTGCTACATGTAGTCCATAGTATTTTACAATAATCTCACCCCTTATTTGAATTTCTATGGTTTTTCTTTTGAAACAGTACTGGAGACAGGTCTTTCTATAAACAGATATCTGTTTCCTTACAAATTCAGTACATTTTTCTCCCAGCAACTAATTACTGTATGCGAAGATTAAGAGTATGAAACTCTCGAATAAGGTCTCATCTATTAAAGGTGCTTCAAGGCTGTTAAGTTCATATTTATGGTTTTGAGTCCCAGTAATAATCTTATCATTCAAGCTAATTAACCTTAAAAGGCATCCATGAATGCACTTTATTAATTTTCTTTATCTTCAACAGTACTAAATTGTAACAATTCCCACAGTATTGCATGAGAGCAAGAAAACATAGGACTGCATAGTTTCCCAGACTGTAATTTAACAGGAAAAAGAGTTTTTAGAATGCATCATAGAATTTTATATTTACTCTGAAAAAGAAATTACATGACAATAGACCTCTCTCTCCAGTTCCTGTTTGTCTCTAATAAATGACCACTGTAGCACTGAATTGGGAAAGAATGAACTGCTGCTGTTTGTGCAGGAAAAACATACAGCCTTGCTGAATGGATCTCAAAATCATTGCATAATGTTACATAAAATGGCAAGCAGTGTATGCATTTTAACTAGATATTGTTGTTGTTAGCGTAAAACACTTCTGGTATAGTAAAATAACTGAAAAAAATAACAGCTGCTGTTTAGAAATAATTATCTTCAAGATCTGGAGGCATGCATGAAGCCATAAATAATAAATGCTGTATCTGAATAGTATAAACACAGAAGTAGGAAAATACTATGTTCGCACCTGCCACCTCTTTTTCGTCCACCGTTCACAGATACTCACATGAATACTTTATTGTTTATAGAAGTAAATGGAAAAATTATATGCTCACAGATAATGAATGCAAATTTGCTTTCTATTAACACTGGAAGTAGATACCTGGTGAAAGGTATTTCTCATGCATTAAGTGTCCTTCTAACTTAATGGTGCATCCAATTGAATTGAACTGAGCTAAAAAATTTCAAGTAGAACACTCAGAATTTGTATCGATCTCCTTCTGTACTTGTATTCATGTCCTTTGGTACACTAAGCATACATATTTATATGCATCTCAAGAACTGCACCACTGGAAAAAAAAAGCAAGAATATGATGAATTACTGATTAGTTACCTTCTCTCTGACTGACTCTCCAGGAACAAGCTGTGGTTCAATCGTAATAAACAGTGTTATATACGAGCCCTCACTCAGATTTCGCACAGAATCATAACCTCTCTCAATTCCCAGGTTCTTTTCTTTGCTGTAGCCAAGGAGGACTGGAGGAACATCCACCTTAAATGTACCATCAATCTACAACATATACAGAGAAATACTTCTCACTAGAAGCAAAAAAGTAAAACTTCCTTCTCAAATACATTTGCTACTTGTATTCAAGTATTTTATACCCTTGATTTCTTTATTACTCTGAATTACAAAACAACAAAATAAGAGAATATGACATATATACTGATTAACTGTGGGGAAAACATAAGACATCCCATTGTTAAGTGTATTAATTACAACTGGCTTACAGCCTCTCTTGCATATTATGGACACTAATACTTAATGTAACAGAAATCATGCACACTAGTTCTTAAAGAAAGAGTGCCAACCTTTCACTATTTTTCTTTCAAACAGCAATCTCCACATGGCACTATTTACCCGGAAAAATGACAAAATGGCAAAATACAGGTTGCAGGACTATGCTTCTGAAGGCAGCATCACACCAACACACCTTTGCCTATGTTTGAGTGCTGTGGGAATGATGCTCAAGCATCTCACAGATGGACACCCTCCACGCAGAAGCTGCTGATGCTTCTTGGCTGCAACTGGAACTGGGCCCATTCAGCTAGCTTTCCCAGCCAGAAGGTGCTCTGATAGACTCACCAGCCCTTTGCACCTCCCTCTGCCACCACAAAAAGAAGACAAGGTCTTTCTGAAAGGTCGTGTCAGACAAGAGATGGCATGCCCCACACTTGCTCGGGCAAGTCTCAACAGTGGAAGTACACAGCTTTAAGAGAAAAGCAAGATTAACCCTCTTGATTTGGGCAGAATTCAGATGACTGCCATCAGGAAGTCTACCTTCAGTGGATGTAGAAGATGAACAGATGACTCACTGTGCTAGCTCATCAAACATTTAAGAACAAAATTAAGTTTTGATGAGGAGAAAACTCTAAATACATCACTCAATTTCTGCTGTAATATAGTAGAACAGGATGAAGAAATGCTTCATTTGCTACTGAAATTTAATTGCTAGATGCACCTTGATATAACCACTGGATTAATCAGGCTTTTTTAAATTTAGTAGGAAACACTGTTCAAATGTAAAGAATCTCTAATGCTGGGAAGATCTATACAGGCACTCACACTATGCTTAGGGATCACAAACTGCAACACCTCCTCAGAGTCAGGAGTGCATCTGACAGGAATCCTGGAGGTACTGTGGTTCTACAACAGAAAGACTGGTACACCAACAAGAAGAACAGACGTTGACATCAGTATCGGTAATCCTCAAAGATGGATTATAGGCTGTCCCCTTCACTACGCATTGGTAAGCAGCCTGTTAAAATGCCTATGTCTGCCCATTAAGGCTCTCAGGACTGTGAGCAGACACACTTGGCAGGTTAAATTCATGCATCCAACATGGAACGTTTCCCTAAAAAGAGTAAAGGATCTTGTTCTTTCTTGTTCGTTCACCTGTAACAACAGTGGTCACATTATGGAAGGTTGTTTGCACAGGACAGCCAAAGGCTTGTGAAAAGAGGTCTAGATCTTACTACTTACATCTTCTTTGAAGCCAATGAAAGTTTCATTCTATAGGGCACCACAACCCTCAAATACCTAAACTCACTGATTAACTTCCCACGTTGAAGATAGTATATTATTAAAGATCTAGCAGAAGCAAATGGACTAGCACTGGTTAGACATAACACTGTTCAAAATTTCTCAGCAATGAAAAGAATCCCATGCTTTCTTGAATCCTATGACAATTATGTTCTGTTATGCCTTGCAAATGGAGAGCCCAAGAAAACCACTTTGAACTCCAAGCACTGCACTTAAATTAAATGAGACTCTTACAGACTTATCCTCCACCCAAAGAATCCAGGAGACTCACAGTATGTCTTAAAACCCTTAAGGTTCTGAGAAGTGCCCCATATAGCCAGAGGAGAGCAAATCAAGGTGTCATTAGGTATGCAACTGATGTCAGAATCTTCATGAAGTATGGAACTGAGACTTTTGCGATATGACGACTTGATCTACACATGAAAGCAACTGCCCTGCAGAAAAAGAGTCCTGCAGCAAGATTACAATATGATAGGACTATTGATGTGAAAAATTACTTTCCTTAACCTAAGACCAGGATGGGTGGCTGAACAAAAAAAAATTCCTTTCCCCTATGAAGAACTGCATGTTTTACTATTACTCCCACGCCTAACTGTTGATACCGCTTGAAGAAAGCTTCTCTTGAAAAGTTCTAAAAATGGAGGAAAGAAAGGATTGGGAGAGGCAAAGGTGAAAATCTAGTGATTCATGAAAAGTGTGAAAAAAGAAGTTAGGTCAAGTTTCCTATCACCTATCTAGGTGATATTCCTCTTCCTAGTTCACCTATCTAAGCTATGCAATACTACAGATCTCAAAAGATGCTGACAAAACTATCTAAAGAATTAGTACTTTTAACCTAATTACTGAAGGAAGCCAGGCTGCATTGTCAGTGTAGAAGTATGTTTGTTTATCTCTTGCCCCTTCAAAACATTGAACTTACTGACAAATACTCATCAAATTTGACAAAAAACCAGTGGTTTCAAAGACATTTTCAAACAATTCCATAAAAATAAACTAACAAGTACAGAGAACATTAAATCTGACATTCCATTACCAGCCCCTTTCCATTCTTCAGTTTTGTATTTTAAGAGATTTACTCCAAGTTATTGACACTTACCCTTGCTTGAAAATATATGGTAGTAAATGGAATTTTAACACATCCCAGCCAGTGTCTCTCAACATGAGTGCGGATTCCACTTCCTCTTTCAAGATCATCCTGTTAAAAAGTTGCCCAACGTAACACTTTCTAAGACACTTTCATTTCCTTTAATCCAATCAACAATTTAATCAAGGCATTAATAAAAATTCTGTATTGTTCTAAGAATTTACTATAAATATCAGTTCAATTACTAGTATGGCAATGATTATTCTGCACGCCTTTCAAGCATGCTAGATGCTGAACAAATAAAAGAACATCATAGTCCATGATACAATGTGCTTGCACTTCAGGGTTCAAGTCCTGTATAAGCTGTGATGGAGAACTCAAAAATCTGACAAGGTGTCCACAAGAGCCTTCTCAGACAAAGTAAATTAAGCTCTGGTCTTCTAATGAAATATTTTACTAGTATTTAAAAAAGCTTTTTGAAGGTAAATTTGTATGAAAATCTAACTAAACCCTGTGGAATGGAAGCACTTTTTCATGTGTATCGCCTATCAGGGATTTCCAAATCTAGTATCATCAGCCTACAAGTTATTTAAAAAAAAAAAAAAATTCTCTAAAGGCTAGAGTGACATCTGAGTTTCAAGACTGTATCTTTCTTCCTTCTGCTTCATCAAATGCCATTTCAGTTTTGAGGACAGAATTCCTGTTCTCAATGAAGTGTGTGCTTTATGTATTTTTGGGTTATATTTTCAAGAATGTTGAGTGCTGCTATTTTTGTGCATGCTAAATTGACTGGGAAAGCTTTCACTGGTTTCAACAGGGGAAAGAGTTATGCCAACACTGAGAGCTTACAAAAATTTCTTGTTACTAGTACTTGCAATTTTTATCTCATTCCAAAAATTAATATATACAACCAAAAGATTTTTTTTTCATCAAACAGCTTGTAAAACAGGATGAGACAGAGCATAAAAAGATAGTTAATAAAAAACACATGAACTGGGATCATTCATCTGGAATTCAGTAAAAAATTCTGATTAATTTTAAGAACAACAGAATTCAGATTACAATTCATATGTTGCCTCTCCATTGTAGTATTCCCAATTTCATTAAATATCAGTAAAACAGATTACATGCATATGTTCAACACTAGCAGCAGATTATATAGTACAAGCTTGATTTGTACAAAGGTTAACGCTATGAAGATTGCTCCCTCTAACAATCTTGCAGTATTGCCTAGATATAAAATCATAAGGAATGACAAAAATAAAGAAAAAAGAGGCACAGGAAGGTGAAAGCTATTACACTGAAAAGTCTTATTCTGTCAACTTGAAAGTTCATAATATTCTGTAATGTACATTGTCCTTCAATTATGAACTCACCTCTACAGCATCATGAAGTACTTCATCAAAAACATTAATGAAGACTTCATCCTTCACTGACTGCAAACTGTGGGTGCTGTAGTCACCATTAGGTGCTCTGAAAAGGTTAAACAAACCAAAGAAGTGATTTGAGCAGAACAGGAAAATTTGAATAAATTTGCTTGCTCAAATTAAATTATTATTACTCAGGAATAATCTGATTTCATTTTGCCACACCTAAATGGAAGCTCAAGTTCCTCATTCCAGTTGGGGTTTGGACCCTCTGCTGTTGTTGTCCGGCAGACTGTTCGCTGAAAAGAAACTTCTACAAAAGGACGAACTAAAACCTACAAATAGAGATCAAAACAAAGGAAACAGACCTCTCTAAAAATTCATCAGAACATATTACATGACACATTTTCATACATTTAGAAAAATAAATGTATACTTTGTGGAGATCAGGCTGGTCTAGCGAGATAAAACTTCAATACACCTTAAATACTGCCCTTCCTAGGCTTCTAAGAATTTATGAAGCTTTTAAAAATATTTTATATGTAAGCATTTCCAGAAGAGTATGTGTATTCAGAATACTTGACATATTTATATACACTAGCAAAACCACATTTTCTCCTGAGAGTAGGAAAGCTACTGGCTATCTAATCAAAGAAGGTAACTGAAACAGAACATGTGATCCAGACACCAGTGGAAAAAAGTGCACTTGCATCTTCTTATCTGTAATCCAAGCAGCCTACTGCTACAATCCTGGTTGTCTCTGAAACTGGCTCCTATTACAGATAAGCAACTTCTATTAGACACAACAAACCCCTAATGTGATTAAAAATGCCTTACTGAAGCATTTCATTAACATTCAAATGCATATGGCAGAACCTCTTCTACATTTCGAAAAGTTATACTTTTGAAGAAAAATAATAAGAAAACCAGGGAAAAACCCTGAAGGGCTTCCATCTTCATTCAGAAGGATGCTGAATTTAGTTCTCAATAGCAAGCAAATGTAGTTTGCCATTAAGAATGGCTGTGCTGGTTTAGACTAAGGGTGCACTGAGCCCAAAATTCAGGCTGTGAAAACGGCCAGACAACATACACAAGAACAGAGCAGGCATATACGGCATTTTCTCCTGTTACTCTTCCAGGCTTCAACTGTTTTCATATCAAGCACTTTCCTAAGCCTGTAATGATTTTTCTATATTTTCAATGGATCACTCTTCCAAATACTTGTCCAATACCCACTTCAATGCAAGCAAACCTCTTTAGTCCACAATACATGTAAGCAACTTCTCTGGGCACCTACTAACTGCTGCATGAAGAACCACCATCTTCTGTTTGTTTTGAACCTCACTCCTATCAGCTTCATTTGATAATCACCCTTGTACTGAAAGAGCCAGTAAGCAGTCAATCCCTATCCACAGTCTCTATATTACTCATGATATTGTGCCTCTACCATATTCCTCCTCCCCTACTCGCAGTTACTGTCATTCCAGCTGAAAAGCCCTACCATTTTTCACTGTACAGTAGCCATTCTGTACTTCTGACACTCTTATTGCCCTTCTCTGAACCTTTTGCAGCTTTACTGTCTTTTTCAGATCAAGGAGTGGACAAGCCAACCTCACTAATAAGATGTCTTTCTGATGGTGAACGTTACTGTCCGTGGAAAAGAGGAATGCTCACAACCTCACATTAAGAAAATGTTAGTGTTGTAATATACCTGGTTGAATGCCCAATCTGGGCTATCAGTTGGGCTCTGAGCTGACAGAGAGGCTGCAAACATGTCATTAAAGGACCTTGAAGATTTGGATGGTTGTTGAAGTTTGCTATGAGAGGAAAAAAACAACAACAACAAGAAAACACAGAGAACACATTACAAAATATGAAACTCTCACATTCTGTACTAACCATACAGAATTTTGGAAATACTTCTGATATTTTTAGGTTATGACTTTAACCTTGGAAAGATATTTATTCAATCAAATAACATAAAAAAATGCCAGAAAGGGGTAGCAAGTGCACAGCTCTTGTAAGCCTCATTACAAAAGAGTGCTTTGTGCCTGGAGGCTCTTTTCTTAAGAGCTTATCAACCCCAGCCTTTTTTTTTTTTTGCCTCCCTCATACAATCTCCTTGAGCTACAGGTTTTTCAGTTTAAGGAGATGAATCCCCACAGAATTCATAAACAGTGTAGACTTTGTGGTATCCAGGCAAGGCCTCTACGACAAAATTAAACCCATGTGAATATTACACAATCAGCAACCCATGAGTGAAATAAAATAAATGTTAATATGTTTATTTTTATAGTGTTTCCACATAACTTTTTTGTAGTAACATCACAGTGAAGATTATAAAAGAATAACTATTCAGGGAGAAAGCAGCTCCAAATAAGATACCATACAATGCAAAAAGACTGGGAGGGCTTTTAGTTATTTTTGTAATACTGATAATGAACTGAAATTTTCACCTTTTCCTTCCTGTCAACATGTTTCTAATATGAACTGCTTTTCTCAGTATGAACTTGCTTACAGAAATCCAACAGGTCCTTTATTATAGTAAAGGGATAAAACAGCAGAAGATACTAAATTTTGTATGCACAGTAATTGGTCAGATTGAAAATACCTCTGAGCTAAATGCAAGGTGTATTTATTTTGAGAGAGAGAGAGAACGCTGCACTAATACATTGCTTCTGGAACTGAACCAGAGAGTTCAGAACTCAAATATCTCTACATGACACAGCATCACACAGTGCAGGCATTGCCTTCATGTCCCTGAAGGTAATGGTCACCTTTAAAATTAGTCAGAGCCACATTAGGCTCAGTTCATTAACTTAAACAAACAGTTCATCAAGGAGAAGACCAACATGCTACACTGAGGAGGTGAATATAGTATCCCACAATGAAGAACTGGAATTTTTTTAATACTTATTTTTGGTATTTAATTAAGATATTATGAATTAAAATTGCCCTGAGTATAACTAGCAGGCTTGCTTAAGGTATAATTAATCTGATATTACCAGTCATAATGTTGTCAAAGCTGTAAGTTATCTTCCAGTTTTTTCCTCAAGCAGATGAATACAGTTTTGGCAAAACATTTCTTGAATTTAGCAGTTATTGATAAATGATCATATTATTCTACAAACCTACAAGCCAGCAGTTCTCTACCATTATTAATAAAAAGATAAATGTGAGTATGTTTTTATCATGAGGATCAAAACAACACACATGGCTGAATTTCAACATTAGTTGCTTCAGCTGTCCTCAAAACAGCCGCAACCAGAAAATGAATCAGTACTGGAAACAGGCATTTAAACATACCTCATCACTGGTTTTCTCACTGGAATATCATAAGCTCTAATGATGTTCACTAACAGTTTTATGTCTCCATCTGATAAATTCTGTGCTGTGATCTTCTTCCTTTCTTTTCTTCTTGGCTTTAATGGTCGTTTTGGCTCTGCCAGTTTAAAGAGGCTGAGTCCCAAAATACTAATAATCATAAAACAGATATTTAATCATTTTTGCATAGAATCCAGCATTCTAGTGTTTCCATGACACACATGCAAATTATGCACTAACAGAAAAAGGAAATACACACTCCTGTTAGTGGCATACGAAACTCCATGAAATGTCAAAATGTTTTAATTGTTTAGTACAACACAATCCAGTTGTCTTATATTTCAGAAAGTATAACTTACATGTGTGGGTTTTTTTTCCAAAACTATGTAAGATACAAATAAGACAACTACACAGCTTTAAGACAGATCTAAACTACACTGCTATAAACAAGGTATCTAGCAGATGACAACAACCATTGCATAGAACAGGCAAAAAAAATCTAATTACACAGCTACGTACAACAAACAATACGCTATAGAAAGGAAGCAGAATGAATATGCCACAACATACCCTGGACCCTCAGAACTTATAACCCAAGGCAAAGCAGAACCAAATTAAAACAAAACAGAAAACAAAACCAGGAAAAGAATAAAAAGGAGATGTACGTTTTTACACATTATTGATATTAACTGCAGACATTCCAAAATCTACTTTAAAAATTGAGAGCCAATGGCATTATTTCCTTATACATAATTAAAAGAAAAATCACACTAATTACCATTAAAATAACACAAAACCATGAGTTACTGAAATATCTCACTAAGTAGATGCTTTAAACAAATCATGGTCTCTTTTAAATTCACTAACCATATAAATGAGCAAATAGAATCCTGTATGAATTAGTATTGATGATAAGAAAGTATCAGTGAAGCATTTGATTTTAAACAACTCCAAAAGCTGATTATAGTCTCATTCACATTTTTCCATTCTGTAATGTGAAAACATGAACTATAAAAGTAGGATGAACTCTTCTGTAAGAGAGCAAGTCTCTGTATCTCCAGCAGATGGGACTGTTTAGATTTATACTTCTGATTGAAAAAGCTTTGTCTGTACTTTAAGGGTGTCATGTTTATACTGAACACAAGCAACTTCTACATAAAAGAAAAAATAACTATCTTTCACAACCTGTTTACTTACACAGATTTTAAGTGAGCAACACTAGTTAAGAGTCATCTATGCTGTGATGACTGATAAATGTCAAAATCAACAAGTATGGGATTTGGAACAAAAATTCAAAGAAAGTGCTTAAGTAATAAAACAAATAATAATCTCAAAATAAAAAAGAAGTAATTTCCAAACCCAGTAACATTTCTGAAAGTGAACAGCATATGATGACATCCAGTAACAGCAAACAGAAATACACGAGAAGTAAAATAAAGAAAATTACTATTAAAAAATCTATTGCACATTATTGGCAGGGCATATGCACTGACTCTAAGTGAGCATCACCTATAGAACCAGTAGTAGTATATTAATACCTCTGACGCTTGTCTGATATTTGGAAATCATTCATTCTGGCACCAGCTAGGGCTACGCTCAGCTTATCAGATCACATTATCCTGCTAAATCTTATTTGCATGCCATCACATTACTTCTGCCAAAACCAGACTTTTTCTTAAAAAAGTTTTTATGCACTTTGTGTATCAATACACTGTCTGTACGGGCAGAGGTGTACATAATGATTGGAAGTTTATATATTATACTAAACACAAAATTGCATCAGAAGTCACATCAATACACTTTACAAAAAAAGATCAGAGATGGTTTTACATTAATTATTTTGACAGAACAAATAAAGATAGCTCCCTTACCCCAGGCTGGGAATCTCCTCTTCATTGACAAGGTCAGAGAGAAGGAAATGGTGTTTTGCTATGAGGAAACGGTTTATGACTGATTCCCGAACCTATGAATGGGGAGGGAGAAGAGACAGAAGTACATTTCTAATCCAAACCCACTGCAAATATTTGCATTCTGTCTATTAAACACAAACAAAATATCCAAATACACATTCTTTTTTCTTTTCCACTAAAACAGTCATGGTCCAAGGAAAGTTTTCTTTCCACCAGATTTTTCTTCAGAACATAATATAAGCTCATTTTACAAATACAATCATTCTCTAGAAAACATACTGGCTAGCCAGATATAAGAACATATGAAAGCATATTATCAGAAAATGAAGTCTTATCTGCTTACAGCTCATCATCACAAACAGTCACAACCAATAAATGACACTAACAGACATGTCTTTTCCATGTGTAAATGAAGTTGCAGAAAAGGCTGTAGAGAAATCTGTATGGTATCCGTTATGGGGAATAAAAGCAACACTCTGGACTGCAGAACAATCGATGAAACCTGTATTACAAATACTATGATTTCAAATAAATGGTTAAAATCCTTAGTTCCTTTCACTTCTATGCTGAGGTCACAGTTGGAAGCACAGACATGAAAGTCTTCCCTCTTCTCCCAGCAACTATGTGGAAGCAGACTGACAGAGAAGGTTTGTCCCTTTTCCCTACCACTAAAGCTAGTAATGCATTTATATACTGTGCTTTTAAAAGATCAGTTGCAGAACAGCAATAACAAACAATTTTCTGCAATACAATTCCTTTGTTATTTTTAAAACTTTTTATTTAAGTTATACTTATTCTTATATCTTTGTGTTGAAGTGATAGGCATATGAAGATCTCATTTCAGAGTGAGCTGAATTTCAGTTCTGATGTGAGCAATCTGATTTTCAAGCACATCTGACAATTTATAAAAGTGCAAAAGATCCATTTTAAAAAAGGCTACTTGTATTTAATCTAAAAGAGTGACAAATAAAGGTACCATAATGTACGTTACTCTGTACTACTATACTATTATTCAGTGCGCTACATAAACCATGTGTTTGAGTACACACTTAAATACCATGCAAAACATACAGGGCTGACAGAGACATGACAGCTTTGTTAAAAATATTTTTTTTTATATTATCATACTGAATCTGGGCTTTGGCACTTGTCTGGGAGATTTAAACACTCTTCATTGTCTATGATTCTTTTACAAACCATTCTTTCTGACAGACAATTTATTTTGTCCTGCATCAAATCAACCTTACCATCATATTACATGTTTTGCTGGCTGGCTAGGATTTGATACACTTTTTGATATTTCCAGTACTGGTAAGAAACTGGTAGCCATGTTTTGCACTTGCTATTTTGCCAAAATAGTCTGAAATTGCAAACTTCTCTTGGTTATATGACCAATGTTCTGTATTTTTTTACCGTAAGGATTAAAGAGAAATCATCCTAACAGAATGAACAGACTAGAAAAATAAATTATATCAAGATAAGGGAGAGAAGATGTTACTCTAATACCACAAAGAAGGTAATGTGATGGAGGATATGCCCTCTGCCTTAGGCTGCAGGACAAGACTGTGTATTGCATTAAATGATTTTTAACAGTAGTTAGGGCCACTTTCATGGAGATAATTAAATTCTTAGCATCATAGCTTACAAGAAGGAAAATAGGAAGGAGAGGGAAATCAGTGAATACCTGGGACACAACAATACAAATCTCTGGGACACTGGAGCAAAAAAGAATTTACAGAACTGCTAGAAAAATCCAGAACGGCTGGTCATTTTGTATATTGCACCTTTTTCAATAACATTAAACGTGTCATTCACAAACCTCCACTTGTTCAATTAGACCAGTTTCAGGCCTAACCTGGAATTTGAGAGATGTCTGTAGGTCATGTTTAGAGATGAATCAGTTTTTAGTATTCGTGGAAATAAAGCATCCAAGTATAGAAGGAACACATGGTGTACAGCAATATGGTGGATCCATATTTTTTGCAGCTTACCTTCTGCAGATAGTTGGCAACAACTGCTCTGTGTGCATCTAGGTAATTTTTGCTGTCAATCACATCCCTCTCTTGCAGTCTCTTCTCATAGCCCTAAAGACATTTACTAGAGTTTGTGATTCGATATATATTCAGTGCTTTATTGCATACAAGAAAAATGGTAAATATTTCATTAATATTAATGTATGGATCACAGTAAACCAAAACAGATGCCAGAGGTTTATAAAACTATTTGTAATGCTAATGTATACAGCAATAGCATTGCTAAACTTCCATGAATAGAGACAAGAATTCCATTAAATTACAAGATTCATGTGGTTTAAATTACTATGAGTAACTTGAAGATTTCCCTCTCTTCTTTTAAAGCTGAACTTTGACCTGCTGCTATAAACTGAAATTCTATTTGAACTACTGCAGCTGCAATAGGAAGAATCCTTTATAAACAGAAGTGATGCAGTATTCATGGAAGATGACCTGAAATCTGAACTGTGTTTTAATATATGTCAGTAGTTTCCATTGTGTCTAACACTGAAAGAAACTCTACCTGGGGGAGAGTTTGCTGAGAAACAATTATTGGCTATTTTTGTTATATTCAAGAAATAAGGAGATTTAATAGCATAATAAAAATCTCTGTACATTGTGAGAAAGTGAAAGCTCTTTAAGCGGCCAGAGTGTGAAGATTTTGCTTTGCCTGAGGTTTGATAAAAGGGTCTGTAACCTAACTGAGGGGCTGAGATAAATGTTTTCTTGTGGTGGTAACCAATATTCATGAGGAACACTTGGTTCTTGGGGAGAAGTATGTTGATGGAATATTTCTCAGGGTTGTGGTTACTATTCTGGTAGACTACAATGAAAGTTGTACTGACAGATGCAACTGTTGTTCACAAGTTTAGGAAAGTGTCTCATAAATTAAGAAAACGCTAGAGCTGACACTCAGCTTCCAAGCACAACACAGAGCCTCCAAGTCCAGGGGGTCTCCAGGACCTGGAGTGTAATGGCAGCCTGCAAATCAGGTTGGCTTTAGAACCACAGCTACTTATCATGTAAAAGCTACTTAGTTAAATTAATCTTCAGGTCATTTTGCTACTGTTTTTACTTAACATCATTTTTTCCTAAGATAAAGGGTCCAGGAAGTGCATTCTGGAAACACGCTGCTTCATTATTTCAACAATAAATCTTTATCTAACTTCTTCAGTGCATAATAAGTATTGTTCAATGACTTCAGATTAGCAACAAAATAAAATAAGAACAGCTCTTCTGAGCCAGAAATCTTAATTTTTGGTGAGCTCCAGTACTGACTAACCTAGAAGTCTAGTAACGGGAGTTGAATGTCTAACTGGTACACACATATGCATTGCTCCCTTCAGAAATCTTTTTACTGCAGCATGATTTAAGTACCACAAATCATTAATAAGTACTTGTTAACTGTTAGTAAACTGTTGGCATTAAATGAACTTTCAGAAGAAACAGGAAAAGATCGTAAACTCCTGATAAAGCAAATACTCAGACACAGACTGACTGGCCCCGAATCTGGTGTTGAACAACAAATTGAAACTCTTCCTATTTGACCAAGACACTTGTGTTGCTTTATTTCCCTAAGTGTATCAAGACATTCTGCTTGCCCATGAGCATGGCGTGTCTTGAATTACCAAAACCCTACAGCCCATGCTGCTGGTTTCATTGTTAGAGAAGATGGACCCATTTGTTCTGAGGAACATGAGGAATCAAAAATACAAAGCAAAAGAAGATTTCATAGCAGTACTGTGTATTAGTGCTGTACACTGTAAAAAGATTGGAGAGGATGAATAAAACAGAATCGCTTGGGGAAACACCACAGTGGGCAAAAAAAAGAAGATAATTTCATGGCCTAATTCTGTTGGGTCTGGCTGGGTGTAATGGGTTTACGTGGCAAGGTTTTGGTGGTGGTGGGGGGGAGCACAGGGGCGCCTTCTTTGAAAGTTGCTAGAAGCTTCCCCTGTGTTCGATATAGCAATGCCAGCTGGCTTTAAGACGAACCTGCCGCTGGCCAAGGCCGAGCCAATCAGCGACGGTGGTAGCGCCTCTGTGATAACATATTTGAGAAGAAAAAAGTACTGGGGCGCAGAAGCCGCAGCCGGAGAGGAGTGAGAACATGTAAGAGAAACATCTCCGCAGACACCAA
>JAVKLA010000053.1:31175370-31197609 GCA_034782735.1 Sagittarius serpentarius
ATCCCACTGGGTGGGGGGGGGAGCGAGTGAGCGGCTGCGTGGTGCTGTGTTGCTGGCTGGGGTTAAACCACGACATTAGTCTTCCCGAGTTTAAAGTTAGTCTTTGGGAACGCATCCTTATGTTTTAATCTCATGCGATTCTAGTCTCATTGAAGGCAGGAGGTTACTCATATGCTGATCAGGAAATTACTCTAACGGCTGCAGCTTGGGTCAAAAATATTCACGGAACGATTTGGATGCCAATGTCTAGCCTCTAAATAAATAAAAATCTCACAGAATCTAATCAGCTGGAAGAGGTACTTGCTCAGTGTTAGTAAGTACGAGAAAACTCTTAAGGCTTTACAGTGAAGTTACATGAGGACATTACAAAAGCAGACTTTATGTGTCATCTCCTTGACTTCACTGGAATTATATAAAAGCAACAAAATGGACAAATAATCTACAATATCCAACTTGCAGCCACAGGACAAATTAGATTAATATACTAATTTCTGCAGGTCAACAGGCTTCTGATGGAGAAAAATCACGAAAGAGTATTATCTTGGAATGATCCGACAGATGAGAATTTTTCACTGATTAATTCATTAACAGTGTCAAGCTCCCATACTAACTTCTACTGCTTTCATAGTGTAATTTTTATCATTAATTACAGAAAAGGCATTTAAAGCATGTGTCCCAATAGCCTCCCCAAATGTACTTCAGATAAGAAAAGAGCTGGAGCTTCTGTTCTTAGAAAAATCATTACAGGGAAGTTCCTTGCCAATATATACATCTTCTATTAGAAAATTATAAAAGTGAATTAATCAGCTTGAGTTTAACTTTAATATTGTCTGTAAAAAATATCCTAAAAGATAAAATTTCTAACTAAAATCTATTTACCAAAAATGTGTACCCTAAGATATCTGCAGGGGGTTACAGCACAAAATAAAATATCTAAACTTAAGGAAAAAGATTATAAAAATTTTTAATTATGAAAGTCTATTTTTTTCCAATACTAGTACAAAAAGTTTCCCATGAATCACTGAAAATTCACATCATATTACCTTGGAATGCCTGCGTTTTGCTGAGATACTGGAGGAATTAAGGGGATTCCTTTTTCTCCAACTGCCCAAGAGACACTATTGGATACTTTCCCAGAAGTCATTAAAGTCATTTTGTTGCTACCATCAGCTTCAAACGAAAAGGACACACCTATCAAGGGGGAAAAAACCCAAAGTAGTATATTTATGCATTCAAACACAATGTCTAAACATTTTTAAAAATACTTCCTGAAAATAAGTAGTCAAATAACTTGTGCCTTTATATAAATGGGGGTAATGTGAAACAACTTGATCTTGCCGCATGCTGTGGGGAAGGACTCTGCTCTACAAAAGGAGTGAAAGATTCCATTCCACCAAGCCACAGAAAGGCTTTTCATTTGGGTTGGAAGGAAAGGCTATGCCTTGAAAGCTATGCCAAAGGGTTTTTTTTCTTTCACAGATACACACTATTTAATATTTCTGGTAGTTTTCAGATTCAGCATACTGTTATTAACGAAACAGAAATTCAGAGCCAAAGGAATTATGCGTGACTGAAAAGTCAGTCCTAAAGCTTTGTGATGCACAACTATATACAGTTAACATGGTCAATGACATTTACAAAAACATTTGTTGTAATGATTTTTTACCACATTTCTTTTCTCCACAGCTTTTTATCTATTATTCGGCTCTAGCTTGACCTGTATTTCATATAAGGCAAATTTATGCAAGTCAGTCATCCCATAATGCTGTTCAAACACTATATAAACTAGAAAGTTCCATACGATACTATGTATTACTCTTGTTTCTCCTTTTCCTCTCTCTCCCTTGTTTTATCTTTCTCAAGTCCCAGGGATAAAATGTGTTGCAGGATGTCAACAAAGCAAATAGGAAGACAAAAAATTACTCTGCAGATACACTTATACAGCCAGTTGTTCAGTGGTTTAAAACATTAAAATCACTGGAGCTATACTGATTAATACCATCTGCTTGCTCTGCAGTGTCAGAGGCCTGATTACTTAAATACTAAAAAAAACCCCAAACATCTTCTATAGCTAGTAGAGCTCCACTAATACAAGCCAAATAACACACACATTTTTATTATATACATCTTAAAATCAGTAAGAGATAGAAATTCCACAGCAAACTTAAATAATAAGAATCACAACTATTTTATAAGATTCAGTTACAAAAGCTGTAAACGGTCTTAACAGAATTTAGTCTGAAACTTATGCCAGCCTGTTACTGCTACATGGTTTCAGCAAAATGAGAAACATTGAACTGAGAAAGACTGAGAGGCCCTACCACTCCCAACTCCTTCATGGTCCAACATCACACGCTGATTGCTGCTGAACTCTATTTCTTCCATAGGAGCACTGCCGGTCAGAACTGTAGTCTCAGGAACAGGTATGAAGACTTCAGCCAACAAGGTGGTACTGCTCATACCCATTGTTTCATATATCTAGAAAAGGATGTGGTGACAGACATCGTAATAAAAAATTTAGATGTATTCATGAGAAGCTGGAAACGTAGGGTATTTGGACAAAAGGTTTTACTATGACTTAAGCATGAAATAATTCATGTAAGGCAATTTTACTCATTTACTTTCTAAAATACCCAATAAGCAGACATTTCAGCTACCAGCAGCTAAATTGGTCTGAATTCGTAAAAGTATTATCTTCCTCACCTACCCAATGCACCTGAGAATAGTACGAAAAACTCTAGGCTTTAAAGAGCATCACTGTACAATATGCAACTGCTTGTGACAGACACTGGCACCAGGTGAAGATGCCAGAGGGATTCTGCCTCAACTAATTCTCCCTTACCACGAAAGGCAGGGTAAGGCACACAGTCCCCGTTCTGGGAATACTGCAGGCTGCTTCCCTGTTTCCTGGACAGTTGCAGGCTCAGAGTGATGTGAGTGATTTCTCCATTCAGACGTTTTTAACTCAAGAAGATGGTATTCCTTTTCCCTTTCAGTTTGTGCATTACATAAACGGAGCAGGCAAGGTGTATACACCCTCCCCTGAACAATCAGTGGTAAGTCATCTAACAGAAGAAATAGGATCCTGACTGTGTTCCTCCTAAAAATGTGTTGTATTGGTTCTGAAAATTATTCATGTGACTCATGCATTAATTCATGCTTAGAATGGGGTGATGGTGGTTTGACTTAACTGCACTGTTGATCAAGTCAAGTGCAGTAATGGACATTACCAGCAATGAATTTTTTTCTTATCCCTTATGATGATTCTACTGTGTGCACAATAACGTTTTAAGACGACCATTTTGGCAAGTTTATCTGCAACATAAATCAGTGTCCTGGTTTCGGCTAGGATAGAGTTAATTGTCTTCCTAGCAGCTGGTACAGTGCTGTGTTTTGGGTTTAATATGAGAAGAATGTTGATAACACCCTGATGTTTTCAGTCATTCCTAAGTCGTGCTTAGACCAAGTCAAGGACTTTTCAGCTTCTCCTGCCCGGCCAGCAAGAAGGCTGGAGGGGCACAGGAAAGTTGGGAGAGGACACGGCCAGGACAGCTGACCCAAACTGGCCAAAGGGGTATTCCACACCATGGGATGTCATGCCCAGTATATAAACTGGGGGGAGTTGGCCAGGGCAGAAGGGGAAATCGCTGCCCAGGAACTAACTGGGCATCGGTCGGCGAGTGGTGAGTAACTGGATTGTACATCACTGGTTTTGTGTATTCCAATCCTTTAATTACTATTGTCATTTTTATTGTCATTAGTGTCATTGTTAGTTTCTTCCTTTCTGTTCTATTAAACTGTTCTTATCTCAACCCACAAGCTTTACCTTTTTTTCCTGATTCTCTCCCCCATCCCACTGTGTAGTGCTTAGTTGTTGGCTGGGGTTAAACCACAACAATCAGTTTTTCTAAAATTAAGAGGCTGCTCTACTAACATATTTAATCACATGTACCAATTATTTAATTTCCCCCAGGCAGCCCATAGTCATGCTATTTATAATATACACATTTATATAAACGACATATATATGTGTATATATATAAAAAGCACAAGCATCAAAACTGTAGCAGCAAACTTAAAAGTTTATGGCTGGAGAAGCATGGGAGAGGTATAAGACTGACGATTTACAAAGGCTCTTCCACAGTTTTTTCAGTCTTTACAACACTACCATAGAGCAAAATACAAGTATTACAGGAGTAATCACATTTCATACTACCTTTTTAAAAGTTACTATGATAAATCATTATCTACCTGTAGTTTCAAACTCTCTGGCCAATTGAATATTTGTAAATTGAAGATCTGTCCAAAGTGAACTCTGAAATCTGAACTTATTGGTCGGGTAACAGTCCTTGATACTTCTTTGGCATTGAAAAGCACTTTTATAAATGCTGAGCGTTTCTTCACATCTTCTCGTCGCAAAACTTCTGCTCTGTAAATATATCAAATAAGCTGTCATATAATTTTTAATAACGTTTTTATTCTTTGGTTATTTTTAGTGAGAATCCGATTCCTCAAGGGGAAACAGAAGTCACCTAAATAAAGATGGTATTCTTCTAAAAGTGTCATTACACAGGAATGACTTTAAAACTATTATTTAACAGTTGTTTTATCTTCTCATGAATATAAAATGATTTAAAAAATGAACAGGTTGAATTTTAGATCCACTAAGGCCACCTCCATATAAAAGGAGTTACTTAGGGAAACAAAATTCCCGTCTACTCCCTTCCCCCAAAGCATAACAAACGATATCAAATTCAGTTAAGATTTTAAAGTTTTTAGTCATTGGAAGTAGAACAGCCAAGCAATATTCCTTCATGAGGCTATTTGCTGAACAAGTATGAAACAGACCAGTTTTTAAATAACTAAAATCTGCTAGACGTATGTTAGATTGCGTGTGTAAATGTGGAAAGTAACACAAACAAGTAAATTTATTTCTTATCCACAGTGAAATCTCTGATTTACTACACAATTTCTTTATTTTCCCTTTGTTGACTCCAGCACAGACCTGGTATAAAGGACTAGCTAGTGAGAGTGGTACTGCCAGAAGTCACCTAGACTCTACACCGAAAACTTCTTTCTATGTACACTGCTGTTCTACGCAGATGCTCAAGGAACATCATAAGGTTCAAAGGGAACGTGTAGACATGCATTCTCCACGCCCACTATATACAATGTTACATGTGACTTGAAAGCGAATTAAGTTGTATCAGCATCAGAAGCAGAAGTTTTATCACTAGGCTAAACAGAATGGTGAGCACATGCTTCTGAAGTTGTACAATCAATCAATTAATAAATAACAGCAGAAAATCACAAAGTAATTTGCAGGCCAACATTTATCTTACCGAGGACACAGCTCAGTTGGAGTTATGCTTCCTGACAGGACCAGTTCAGGAATTAAAGCAGGCTCTCCAGGTTTCCTTCTGCAATTCTCAGCTTTTTCTCGAACCTGCTGCTCTATTTCCAGGCTATTGGCCATTTTAGGTGGGACCGGTTTTACACGTTCCTCACCAAGATCACAATCTTCTACTGATTCTTCTTCATGAATGTCTTTTTTCTTCTTTTTCTTCTTGGACTTCTGCATATAAAAATAATAATGTTTTCCTGAACTTGTTACAATCAGTGGAGTTTTTTTCCTCTTGTTCTCTTGATTCACAAATGATAAACATGTATGAGAAATGACTGTATAATTTTAAAAACACCACACACAAAAATAAGATTTCTTTCATTCTATAGTACTACTTCAGATTCTGAATTCAGCAACCAACCAACTTACAAAAGAAACATGTTTCTTGAACATTCTGTCTAGCAGCTGACTTCTCATTTAGCCTGAGTTACCACATGCATTCTGTTAGGACTGACAGAAGGTTACTCAACCAGCAGACACAGTTCTCTGAGATATATTGTCTGCATACACATTGACAAAGTGAATGCACTTGTGCCACAAACTTTGGAGCACAAGCTTTTTAGCTTAGCAGTATCTTTAGCACGAGCAGAATGACCCCCTCTCTTCCTCTATGCCAAACATAAGAATAAACAAGCAGAATACCACATGCCTTTCAGCATCTCCTGAACTGCAGAACTCTAGTGTTCATGTGCACGTTCAGCTTTAAACAACTGCAAATAAGTTCCTCTTTCCACAGCCTTCCAGGTTACCCAGAAATACAGCTTGTTTGGAAGCACCAGCCACGTCATGATTTAAGACACAATAAGCAAAAGAGGAGGAGGTGAGAAAAGCAAACAGTTTCTCCTCATTAACTGAAGTATTTAGCCAAACAACTTGTTTACATATTTTTATTGGTAAATACTCTTTCTTTTTTGGCCTAATTTTATGTTAGCCTTTTTGTTCTTGTATTTCCTTTTAAATTTATCTAGTCTCTTCTGTCTCTAGTGTCTTCCTTAGATTCATGTGACCTGTGCTAGTAAGACACCAAAAGGAGTGATTAACCAAAAAAGTAGTTTGAGTAAAATAAAATAAAGCACTTCTGGGCATGAAAGGAAGGTCTGTGTACTACATTTCACTCTAGAAGGAACAAACTACCATCATCTCAGTCTCAAGACAGTTTGTGACTAACACAATAAAAAGATGCTGAGAGCAGCTTTGGCTGGAATCACCCACCATGTTATTTGTGAAGGCATAACTGGCTAGAGGTAGATGAACAGCTCCCATTAGGATCAATGCTTAAGACTATCTGCCTTCATTTTAAGGTTTACATTTATCCATCTTATCCTACAAGTGAACTGACAAGATACTAATGAGTCATGTGCCCACTTGTGTTCTGGTAACAGGAATGTCCAATACCTGCAGATCAGCCTCCCCTCAAACATTTTAAGGGCCTCCCATAGATGGTGCATGTAAGTGAAAAAACTTTCCAAAAGTATCAGCAGATGCATTAGATTCTTGAAAACTGTGTTTGAAGCATTTCCTTAGTTTGCTTTGGAATCCAAAAAAACCAGACTGTTCAAACTGAGCAGTAATTATATTCAAGTATAACCACCATTACCCTGAGGCATCCACTACAGTGCCACTTAACTATGAAAGCAAGTCTGATTTTGCTGGGGCTGTTACAGGCTATTTCAAAGATCATCCTGTTCTTCTAGCTCCTGTATTTGTCAATATCTCCTTAAAGCACGACTGAGAGCTTAACTACAGTACGGATTATTAGCAATAAAGGTTTTCAGAGGTAAAAGGCTAGAATATAAATTAAATTTTTCAGTTTTTGGACATTCCTGAACATAAATTTACATGAGATGACATCAACTGTTTGTTCCTTAGACACACATCATAATTATTTTGCTTCACCACTCACACACACACAAAATTCATCCATGTTTTTCTTCACAAGAAGGACATGAATTTAATGGGAATGCTGCAAAAATATTAAATTTAAAGAAAGAACTGCTGAAGTGCTGAAAATCAACAGCAGGAAGACAATGCTCCACAAAAACGCAGCACATTTCAATTTTTTTAATTAACAAGTAATTTACTAACAAATTCTAAGTAGACAGAATGTATCCAAATACATTACAAAATTTATGCATAACTATCCTGAAATTGAATTTATTTCTGTATTAGGACAAATTTTCAACACATTTAGTAATAATTTTATTTTTGTGAAACAGTGATTTAAACAAACCTGTGCCTTCTTCCAGGATTTCCACTCTTGTAGCTCAGTTTTATACTCCTCCATTTTCTTTTCATATTCTTCCATACATTCTTCTAGTAATTCACTTGTCTCAGCCTGAATTTCTGCTTCATATGCTTCTTCATCTAATCTCTGATCAACCTCTTCCCTTCAAAACAAGTTATCAACATGTTGCATAAATTAATATAATATAATAATTAATATAAATAATATATAACATAAGTCTACTTCTCCATGAATTCATTTCATTATACCAAAAGTGTGTTCTGTTTAAAAATACTAGCACAGATAGTCTAACAGCTGATAGCAGATAGTTACTATCCAGAATAAACATAATTACTTTTTCTTTATTCATTAGCCTGTAGAAATTTCTTTCTGTAGTAGTCACTTGTTATTTTAACCTTCCTTCCTCCCCGAACTCACAAAGAATAGTGGCAGGCTCAACCAGTGCCAGACACTACTCAAACTCTTACTTTTGCACCCTTCGTATCAGAATTGTAAGTTCCCAAATTGACTAATCTTATTAAAACTCCACTGCTGCCAAATGAAGTACAACAAGTGTTAGCAAAACATACTTCCTCAAATAAAGTTTCATGGGTGTGTTAGTAAACTTCTGAAAGTCACGGAGGGATTTAATTTGTTTCCAAACTTTTATAATGGTCCTAAGCAACATTCTGTCTTTTTCTTGTTCAGCATCACGAAGTCTTCTGGTTTGCCTGGAAATATATATACATATGCACAAAATTAATCAGAATTGTTTAACTCAGTGGAACAAGAGAGTGAAAACTTGCAAAACCAAAAGCGAAGTGATGTGGGTTTCAATTTGATTGATGGCTGCAGTGGTTTAAATCCAAGAAGCATAAAACTCAGACTTGAAGATGGCAGGATTTGCTTTCCTTCAGTACTTGTCTCTTGCATTTTGGACAATCTGACTTCAATTAGAGTTCATTCTCTAGAGATCTCAAAGTTTTCTGAAATGCTTATTACAGCTGTACATCATTAAAAACATTTTAAAGTCAGTTCATGTAAACAAGAGCCCAGGAAACCTACACTGCTGTTATGAAGTAATGCTTATTACAATCATACATTACAAAATACATTTTAAACTTAACATGCTTCTAGCTCCAGTAAAAAGGACTTGCAGAGATGAAGTAATGCAGTAATGTATGAAGTAATATAAGTCCTTTGACAGCCCCACAAGATTCTTAACACAAACAAAATTAACAGGTTTTTTTTTTTTTTCCTCAGAATTGGTATTTCACATTTCCACCCTCTCATCTGTTTGTTAAAGATCTATTCATTAGCACTTTTAATGACCAACACACACTTCCAGTGTAAATGTCTATGCAGCACCAGCACAGACTGTTTCTAGTACTATCTTGGTAGCTAAACAGGTCTAGTAAAAATAATGTGATTTAAAAAAAAAAACAAAAATAGAAGATGCAAACTAACACATTACTATTTGT
Organism: Sagittarius serpentarius; assembly: GCA_034782735.1. Taxonomy (NCBI): domain Eukaryota; kingdom Metazoa; phylum Chordata; class Aves; order Accipitriformes; family Sagittariidae; genus Sagittarius; species Sagittarius serpentarius. The sequence continues at coordinate 31,184,480 of JAVKLA010000053.1, forward strand.
AATATTCAGAGAATGTGGAAGACAGGGAGGCTGAGTTATAGCTGAGAGAAAAAAATACATCATACATTATTTAAAAGCACCAGCAAATTTAGTAAAAACAATAAACAAGGAAGAAATACTGACTTTTCAGAAAGCAGTATGAGCAACCTCTCCACTTCATTAGCTAGCAGTCTGAATATTACTTATCTATGCAGCTTAACAACCTTTTCTTCTTTGTCTACCAGATGAAGCTAGAAGACGAAGCTTAAAGACATAAGGAACATATAGGTCAGTAATTACACTAATATATTTGATTTGGAAGCCGGACCTTTCACTAGAGAATCACCTCTGCTAAAATACATCAGCCAGAAGAGCCTGAAACCTGCAATCCGCAGCATACGTTGGCTTCCTCCTCACCAGACAAGGACAGTAGGGCTGAAATTGCTAATTTGCAAAAGTTTTCTGTATTCAGATGACATTTCTTCCTCAAACTGATGGAAAACTACAGCTCTGATCTTCAGACAGCAAAGAGTACACATCAGTTATGTTACTGGAGGGTGGAGGAAACAATTAGATTATTTTCCATGCTACACTCTCTTCACATCTGTAATTTCTCATGAGTGTACTACATTGACCATCAGGGAAATGCAGTGTTAAGAGAGAGACAAGGCAGGTCAGATGTTTTTACCAACATATGTGGTCCAAGTTAGTATTAAACACCATGACAGTAAAATTCCTGAGCCCATACGAGCCTCATATGAGCAACAGCTTCCAATAACAGCGCTGTAGCCAGAAAGAATTACAGATATGAAAAGCCCTAGAATAATCCCAGCCAAGCTCATCTCACATTACTTACACAACACTGATCTCACTGATTTCAACCGATCTTCTCCTGATTCGTAATAGTGTGACACTAAACTAAAGCACTCAAAACCTAGAAAAACACTTAAGATACCCAGAAGGAATATTCTATCTAACTGGAATTAACCATGGAGCAAGCCTCAGGGTTGGTGCCAAAATCCAAGAATCTCATTCCCATACTTAATCTTCTCATTACTATTCTTACGCTTTCCCTCGTGAGAGCTCCTGTCTCTGAGGTACTGTATGGTAACTGCACACCTCCTGCTCTTAGTCCTCTAGCACATGTGTTAAGACAGTATTAGATAAAATCTACTCCTTTTTCAATGGAAGGAAGACTTTGTCCTTCAGAATAACACATTACAGACTCCTATATGTCCTGCACAGATAGCAGTGTATTTTACAAGACAGTGTACTTGAAGGATGAAAATCTGAAGAAGCAATTCCCAAACTAAGAGTAGTGAGTGAATGTGTAAGTGTAAGCAGATGTAGACTTCAAGGCTGAAAGTAGAATTGTTATTAAAAAAAAATGGCTTTTTTTTTAATATTGTATTACCGTGTGACCCATTACATCAGTCTAAACTTCTGTTTATTTAAATTAATACATTATTAACTACTTTCAGTTTGTGAAAACTTTCTAATTTTTATTAAGTATCTTATAGTTAAAAGGCTTTTCAGCATGGATCTCCAAAATAACTTAATTTTTATCATACTGCTTACACTTACAGCTCACCACTGTCCATCTGCCAAAAATAATACTAACTTTTACTACCAAGCCAAAAACTGTAATATTTTTACTACCCAGTTACTGTCCAAGAACAATAACTGCAACCTTGTAAAAAAAAAATTCTACCATTTTATGTATATTAACCCATTGGCAAAAACATGGCCAAAATACCTAAAAATGGGAAGTGAATCAAGAATACTTGTGTAATGAGGAAGAAGATGGAAAAAACTAGAGGGTTTGTCTGTTCACGAAATTATACCACTTGCATGGTTGTGAGAGCTTCATGCATCCAGATGATGTCTCTGAAACCTTATTTTAATTAAATTTTAATTGTGCAAAACACACCAGTAAATAGTTCCTAAGTAATTAATAAAAGGCAGTCAAATTAGACCACTTTTGAATCAAGATTACAGCCTAAGCTGTATTTTCTTCTTAATTTTTTTTACTCAACTTACCAGTAAGAACTCAAGCTCTCAAAATTCTTCTAGAGCTATTTACAGCAGAATGTGAAAGTCTGACATGAATAATTAATATTGTATACCAGCATGGAAAGGAAAAAAGGAATACAGTTTTAAAAACCAATGATTTAATGAATCCATACGTACCTGATCTCAATTTTGTATACAGGTATGCTCTGTTGTGCCACAGGTCTAGGAACTCCAGCACCACCACTGTCTATACTACATTGCACAGCACTCCTCAAAGCATACAGCTGAAATGGACAAACAAACAATGAACAGATGGTTTGACATTTGAAGCATACAGCATAATGCACCTTGACATGAAAGATCTAGTTACCACATAACAGAAAACTCTGAATTGTCCTGATTCTGTATTTACAGGGTTTTGCCATGTCTGCGAGGTGCTGATTCTTCAAGATGAAATTCTACTTAGGATCCCTGGACATAAGAGGGCGATTTACTGATTTTGATCACTGTGACAGATCTAAACAAGGGAAAAAGACTGGTTTAGGGATTATTCTGAAAGCTCAGGAATCAAAGGGGTAGTAAAAAAAAAAAAGTGAGCCTGCAAAAAAACCCCCACCTTCTAGAAAAGGTTTTTTCAGGTCTAGGAAGGGCCATTAAAGGTAACCCTAGAAAATCAATAAACAACAAAAATGAGTGGATTGTGGATTTGACAAGTGCCTTACAGAAGCTGGGCACCTTGCAACAAAGCATTTAAGCGTAACATATTGCATGTAACAACTGGAAGAAGAGAAGGTCTAAGGACGAGACAGAATTGGGAACAATGATACAGTTCAAATGCACTTTTGAAGCCATACTGTCGAGACAAGAAGCCACCCCTTCAACTAAGATTTGAAAATAGCCATCAAATGATTACATGGAAGATGGACACTTAGTTTAGGAGAATGAAAAAATATACATGGCTGTGAAGACAAGAGAATGTGAAGGATTGTCTAACAGAAGAGAGAAAAATAAGCAACAGCAGTAGGATAGGAACTAAAATTTTAGTTATGTTGCTGTAGATCTCCTTAAGGATAATACTGAATGTGAAACCAGAATGGCCAATAGCACTGCAGGAGATGAAAGCAACTACATCCAAAGTAGAAGCAATGAAGTTACAAATCAAGGAGCTAAGATTTTTAAACAAATCTATCAAACTGGAAAGACAATATAACTGGAGAGCAGGACGCATACAGCTGAAAACATACATGGGCTACTACCAAATGAAACTCACTGATTTAAAAAGAGACATTGAAGGACATTTTGAAAGAAAGAATAACTGAACACATGGAAAGCTGCTAGTACCATGTGTGGCACAGAGAGCATGTTTTATAAAAGAAGACAGAAAGCGCAGTTTCTTTAGCCTGCCAAAATGAGGACTGAAAGGTGATAATATTTTAAGATACAATAAGGAAGCATCAGAAGTAGATAAAGAGAAGTCCACTGGGACACGGCACGGAGGGAGGGAAAGGGAGGAAGAGTTGTTTAGGCTTAAGAACAATTTGGCTGCAACAATCTGGCCATTAAATACTGGCTGTTAGAGGAGACAGGTTTTAAAACTGCCTGTCAGTAGCAGAATGGTGGCTAAAATACCTAACTGTTAAAATCCTTTTATGAAAAATATATTATGCAGTTGCCTACAATACCGGTGAAGTATTGTGGAAACACTCAGGAAATCCCTTCCATACGCAGGTTCCTATAATGCAGGCATGGAGAACCCAAATGTCCTATTTCACTGTTTCATGGAAAACTAAAGCCAATCCTTCAAAAGTAATGACAGACTAAAGTATGCCAAAGAATTATTTTAAGACATTGTACACAATATTTGTCCAGCATTAGAACTATGGCCTAATGCTTTATACCAAAATTCAGAAGTATCTGTACAGCACCTACTGACCCTCATTACACTAATATAAAAACTACCTTGCATACAATGATTATTTTTCCCTTATAATAGCCCTTTAAGGTAGAAAATATGATCCCCTTTAATTTATGGAAATCAGAATTTATATGTACTTAATAATCAAACTAGTTTTTAACAGACCAGCCCTACTACATAGAGCTATGTCGTACCACAATATTTACCTCACATTTGTAAAGAATTGTTATCCTTTCAGATTTCGAAAGTGTCTTAAATACTTCAAAAATATTCTTGTGTGCCCTGATGATATTAGAATTGTACTAACAATGCCTAACATTCATGTACAAATTTACAGCAGAGAAGACCACTACCATTACTTCCAATGTACAGATGGAGGAAGAGTGATGGTACGCAGAGGGTAAGCAGCCCAGCCAAGGTCATCCAGCAAGTCAGCAACAGAGTCAGGAACAGAAGAGTCTATGTTTGGCCCAGGGTCTTGCGATGTCACAAGAGCGACACAGTAAATGTGACAACAGTATGCATTTAAAACACAGCATCTGTCACAGATATATATACCCGGAAATGGGTCAACAACTTCTGTAGAATTTGGTGAAATTCTGCTTTCTTTTACTTTTAATCAACAACTGAAACTAAACTTCACTAACTTGCCTCCATACTTGAATGCTGTCTTTTGTTGTCTGCCTGTCAGAGCTGCTGTACACGATCCTGTAAAGTCTCAACTGTCATTCACTGGAAAACATTTTGGATACTCTAAGAAATACTATGTAAATGTTGTATTCTAACAATTATACTCCCCTTACCTCAGAACCTGCATAGAGTTAATTTTAAACAGAAGATCAAAGAAACTAATAATCTTAAAAATGCAGTTCTGCACTGAAGACACAGTAACCTAGGTAAAATACTTAGGTTTTTGACTTCTGACAAAATGCCATTCATTATATACAATTAGAATTTCATCACCCTACTCTGAAGAAACAAATTCAGCTTTTACGTTAAACTGTCATTATCTCAATAAGCTATGACAATGGAACAGAAATACCTTGTCTGTGAGAAGTTTGGTAAGATTCTTCTGTTTTCTTGCTAAATACTGATCATATAACTGAGCCAATTTAGCTGCTAACACATGCTCACGACTAAAACAGGGATGATGGGTGAATATCAGTCCAGAAATATCAATATCCAATTGAAACGGCCCCTGAAAATCTCCAGGTCCAACAACATACTGATTGGCAGCTGTCATTTTTATTGCCTGAAAGAAAAAAAGAATAAAATGGATTTACAAGCCCTGACAAAACTATCTTACAAAGAGATTCTGTGACAGAAAATGACCCATTTAGCACTGCCTACATCTAATTACTGAGTCTCAAACTGTAAAAACTTCTGCAGTAACCTCTTTGTTTTATTGACAAGCAGGTGGCATAAAACCACCACGGGTATTCTACGCAATAGAATTTTGATAGCCTATATGAAGCTGAAGTAAGAAGTCATGTGCCTGTACTGCAGGTTTTGTTGGGCAATGAAGACAATGACATTGAATGGGAAAAAGAAAAGCCTGCTAGTTCTCTTTTCACCTGTTTTTTTAGTATCGCTTTATTTCCTCTTAGGACTGAGCTCTAAGATAAACAGTCCAGCTCTGAGAGTGCAGCCTTCCTTGTAGACCATTTGGATAGTGCAGAAAAGGAAATATGCTACTTGCTTCCCCATTCTAACGCCAGGAAAATTCACACCAACAAAGCCCAATGAAAGCTTTCAGCAACGAAGCTTAAAGAGACTGCTTCAAGCCGCTGCAACCGCGAGGCAATCATGGCTTATATCCTCAGGTTACTGAAATCAGAAGAGAATTAGCAGTGCTTCCTGCCTGACTACTGCTGCTCCCCTCTTAGACTTCTTCAGTAGAGATTTATCAGAGATATTCTTGTACCATAAAAGATGAAGTTGTTAGGTACGTAGAGTTCATTTCAGCCTCTTCATAAGAACTGGAAAAAGAAGGACCGAGAGGGGAATTCAGCCATTGCATAGCTCTTACAGGACTGGTATAAATGGCCACAAAACACGCTTAAGTCCACCTGATCCTTCCACATTCAGTTTCTCATCAAAATGTTTAATATTAAATAATCTGCCATAAAAATGACACCTTTGAATTCCTTATCCTTTAACTATTTTTCTGCCCATAAAGGACCCCTGAGCTTAATGTCTTACTTTCAACAGTGATTTGGGTATTTACATGTCGCTATTCATGTAAACATGGTGCTCTTGAAACACAAGCTCTCTTGGCCTATCTTTACTATGATCTAAGGAGCAACCTTTTTTCCTGTACGCAGAAACACCCTGCATAGATCTGTAGTACTGGATGCATCTTGAGAATTGCGTATTTATAACTAGCATCAATTAAAGGGCAACATTCAATTCTACATCAACAGCAGCAGAAACACTTTTGTGTCCCAAAAGAGCAATCTACTTTAAAGTCTAGAAAGTCACAGTTTTTCCAAGGGGGTAGTAGAGTGCTAACAAGCAGAACCATTAAAGCTTGCTTAAAGCTTGCTGAATGGTTTTAATTAAAACTTATTTTGATTTGTACTGACTGCACACTGCAACTGCTGTTTTCCAGGGTAGTTATGCTGTGGTTGAGGGAAAAACAAGAAAACAAAAAAGATCTGAACTCATGCAACATAACTGAAAATTAGTTGCTTTCTACATACGTGAACTGCATGTAAAGACTTATTTTTGAGGAGTTTCATTACTGTAAAATAACCATCACGCACATGCCCTTCAATTTTTTCTCTCTTAAGCTGCAGAGAGCACCTCAGTCCTGATTACCAAGTCTGTCTAGCAGCTTCTACCACCAAGAGCTTTGTAGATACACTAGTACAGGAACTACACTGCTTTGGCATGAGAACATCCAAGAGTGCCTCACAGAGACCATAGTGACTCTCAGACTTGAAGCAATTTGTCATGAACTGTCACTTTACTATTTTAACCAGTACTACTGGCTAAACTCGTCATGCTTTTGTATGCACTATTTTTACAGAAAAATACAGGTGAAATATACTTGAAAAACTAGAGCACATTTAACGACCAGTTGTGGAACCTCAAAAAGCAGTAGGTACTCATGGTTCTTTCCACAAAACCCTTCAGCTCACCAGGGTTTCTGGTACAGAAAAACTGGGATATTGGGTCTCACGAACCACATATATGAAATATGCCTACCTTTCTATACACTGTTTCAAGTTCTGGTGCAATGCCTTCTTCCAATGAGAATATTGGAGGCCTAGTAGAAGACTGTTTAATTGGATTAGGCAATGCTAAGATTTTGCCATCGTCACCAAACCACTCTTTCCCCTACAAATAAAACCATAATATTCTATGTAAAGAATGAAACAATATAAATAACTTGCAAAATTATAATTCTTATGAAAAGCAATTACAGAAGAAAAGGTGACTATGAATTGTTCGTGACTCAATTAACCAAAACTTTTCTAAGACATCAAAATGAAATCTTCAAATATACTATAGATGTTTTGATACCAAAAGACCAAGAGCTTGCTCAAACTTTAAATATACTGAATTTTTTCCTTCAACATTCAGTGTTACAGATTGGAAAGGAAAAAAAAATAAGTCACATCACTTAACATTTAAATGTTACGTTTTCTTATATCACTAAAATTGAATTGTAATGTTTTATACAAGACTACCACCCACATCTTCAAATTGGATTATAAAAATCACAAAGCAAAGAATTAAAGAGCTAAATGGCAGCTCAGAGAGATCATTTATCAAAGCATGTCTCAACAATTTCAGTCCACAACCTGAACTAATTAAATAGCATCTATGAAAGCAGTTGAGGTAAGTATCTTACACACCAGTTGCTATCCATGGCTTCACATGATAAACACTGTCCTAATTCATCCCTCTGCTGTCATGACCTAGATTCAAGAATAGCTTAAACCAGTGCAGCTGCTGAAAGATGCTGGCCTGCCCTCTTAGCCCCACACCTGGTTTAAGCTGACCAAACATTAATGTGGTAACACAGCGAAGCAAACCAGAAACTAACCAGGTTGAAGCTGGCCAGTTAAAAATTTTAGATCCAAATATTCCCAATCTGGTTCACAAAAGAACCTCTGCTAGCCCACGAAGGATTCATAGAATTATAATAAAATATAAAGGACAACTGCTGTATAGTATCTTAAATCTATACTAAACTATATACAACCTTACTATGTATAAGAGGATAATATAGCAGGATAAAATATATCCAAGCCACCTTCACAGGTGTTTCCATAAGTCATTCTTAAAAATCTAAAACAATTCTAAAACCTCTCCAGATAATCTATACCAATATTCAATCGCCCTTACAGGCTGATCAGTAAATTTCTACAAGTCTATTTCTTCATATTATCTTCACTGGACACAGAAAATAGCCATTCCATATTGCTTCCTTTTGTTACAACCTTCTAGTAAATAGTGACAGTGACCAGCTGTTGCATAAGTCTTTATATATACAACTAGCTCTCACAGCATTTTATAAAAAAAGTAAGTTGTAGTTACCTCTGTTGTAGTGGCAACTAAACTCTGGCACAGACAAGTAGAGCGATTTGGTCCCCAGCAGGCTACGAGCAAAGCCAGGAAAAGACACCAGTTTTCTAAGTTCCAGTCTGTTGCTCTATCAGGATACACTAAAACACACTCCTGCAAAAATCCACATTTCCTGACGTCTAATACTGCTAAATATTTTAAAGGTGAAAGCTCCCTATTACCATGACCATCTACCTACTTAACTATAACAAAATACTGATAAATAAAGGATTTTAAAAAGACAACTAAGGTAGTGATGACTTACTTGCTCCTGTCTGAGTATTCTGTTTTCTAAAATATTTTGATTAGACTGTGATACAAAGGGCCTTTCTCCTGTGTAAAGACCCTCATCCTCAAGGTACCTAGGCTGCGTGTTTCCAGGCATCTTCTCAGAAGGGGACACTAATGAGAAATTAAATAGAAAAGCATGTAAAATATCTTATAACGGTAGTTCTAGTTTATTAATTCTCTAAGAGCTTGTGCCATTCTTAAAATGAATGGCACTGCATACTTAAGCATGCTGTCAGAAATATTTTCCTAAGTAGCAAAAAAAAAAAAACCAACAAAAAAACCAAACCAAAACAAAAACCAAGACACGTCCTTTTCTTAATCAGGACAGATCCATAGTTTAAATCTATCATAAAAGTGTCGCACGTCTTCTAAACAGATAATTAAACATTTCCTCACCAAAAAATACTGCAAATAACTTGGTAAAGTTTAAATAGTTGCTTGCCTAACAGTATAAAAACCTGTTAGCAGCAACAACTGACTAGACATACATTTCTAAGCCTTTCCCACATAAAATGAAACTTTAACTAAGATTAATCTGAACTACTATTACTAGTTTGGTTAAGCTACTCTTGTACAAAATATGGAACGTGCATAAAAAGTCATGTTAGCCCAATAACAGCAGGTGGAATTCTTTAAAGCCTGCCTGCAGGATTATTTCACTGCTGTGTATGGGCTCAGTATTTTTCAAAGAGCAATCTCAAAACAGGGAAAGATTATACTGAGGGTTACAATAAAAGTTATCCCCTAAATCAGAGCACAGTGGGCCATACTGGAAGCAGTCAGAACTAAGTCACAAGACACAAAACACCAGAGGCACCCAATGCCAAACATTTTGACATTGCATTGCAAGCTGTGCTGATACCATTCTGGTACAGATTCATTTCTGTTTCTTCCACTTCAAATATTAAATAGCAAGTGATATTATAAAGCAATTTTTTCAGACTTTGCAGTTCTATGGAATAAGGCAAAAAGGTCAGAGACGTGATCAATGTTGACTGACTATTTCCAATTCACAAAACCAGATTTTGGGAAAGAGGCCCCTTGAATTACAAAAATCCTCATGTTACTTACGTGACTCTTGATAAACTTGCCACATGGAAAAAATTGCAGATGTGGCCAACTGAAGAAATAGTGTAAGATATAACGTATGGTGCATAAGCCACTCTTAGTACCTACACATGTAAACCCAGTAACCTGTTGCATATGTTAAATAACATAATAGCTAAACTCCAGTGAAAGAGGGGCCAGCCATCTTGCATTTACTACAGACAGCACTAAGGTAATTATGCCAGAGCAACTGATGTGCCCTGAGTTCACTTGCTAGCATACCAGCTGGTGACCCATACCAGCTGGTGACCTGCTGAGGTGTGCATGTTCCTAGTTAGTCCATTTTGTCAGACCTTCTCAGACTTGACTGGATGATCAGTGTCAGAGAACCGCAATTAAATTATCTCTCTACTGCCACAGACAGTCTGATACAAGATTTTTCAGCAGATCAAAAGGTGCCATGCTATGTAAAATCCAGGAACAAAACGGATAAGCACAATCTTCATACCTGCTAGCATGCTGGGAGTGAAGAGAAATTCTTTTTCCTTTTTCAGTTGCTCGGAGTAGCTTTCACAATCAGCAGGCTTTGTTACTACAAAATCTTCAGCTGTTTGCCCTATAATGAATAAATCATCATCTTTAACTAGGTGTACGTCTTCATCCTATAGTTTAAGTACAAACATCTCTGTTAGTTCGTCTGTTTCTTAAAATGGAGAAATTTAGAAAGTATACTTGCAGAATTTTTAAGGAAACAAAAGTTGCCATTTTTTATTAGATGATTAAAATGAATTCAAGAAGTCTGAATAAAAGTATGAACATTTATTCTATAGCTCGCACCGTTTCATCCTCCTCCTGTTCATCCTCATGGGTTTGTACACATTCTTCTTCTGCCCCCTCTTCTTCATTTAATTCATTCCTTTTCCTAGATCCAGCCTTTATACTCTCTGGTTCAGAATCAAAATTAAAGGTAAAGAAATTATATGCTTCTTCAGCGGAAGGAAAATCATTCTGGAACTATGAAAAGAAGAGAAAGATAATTTAATATGACATATAAGAAATTTAAGGCACGTGAAGATATCTTTCTATTAATAATACCAGTAACAGCATGTATAAACACTTGTCACAGGACAATAAGTATTTTATCTCAAAGAGAACTCACCCAAATGCTGAAGCTGACTGAAATTTTAAATGATACGTGAAACTTTCTCCATTGCAATACTATTATTTCATTAAATATTTCTTGCAATGTTTTATTAAAAAAAGTCACTTGGTTTAATTTTAACCAGCTTAAATATAAACAATTTACGAATGAGAAATGCCAAAGTTTAAATTCCGGCCATAATGCAGATATCTCAGTGAATGATATGAAGAGAAATTTCTAATGGCATTTTATCTCTGAAGGACCCAGGCCCCTTTAGTGTTAGGATGAATTCTCTAATAAGAGAATTAACAGTAGCATTTTGTGGCTAATAAATATCAATATACTAATCTGTAAATTGCTTTAACTACCAATTGGTAGTATTCCATAAAAACTATTTAAACAGAAGAAACATTTTTCCTCCAAGCTCCAGTAATTGTATCCAGATGGATTTACTTGATTTTTCTTTTTTAAATCAAATGACCCAAAGCCATTCTTAGATTTGATGAAGATTCCCTTTTTATACTTCAATTGTTGGCATATTCTGTTTGTGAATTTTTAAATTAAATAAAACCCTCTCCACTGTTTAAGACTGAATTCTGTCATCTTCTTCAGACAGAATCATGAAGCCATATAAAGTTTAAATGAAATTAATATCAGTTATTGAAATGAAGGAATTGCTACTTACTGTTGACTTTTGCTTAAGCTTTTTTACAGAATCACGAAACTTCATTTTTGATGGTAAGTGGGATTCGTCCTCCTGCATCTCCCTAAATTTATCATTATCAGTCTGCATAAAAATATATACCTAAGTTATAGCATACATTTACTGATCCATAAAAAAAGAAAAAGGACAAATAGCAGAATACAGAGATTAGATATTGCATTTTCACAGAAAAAAAAAACCAACAAAAAAGAAACACAGTCACTGTGGTAACAATTACACTGATTTTATATTTATTTTAAAAGGATAAATCTAATTATTACCTAACTCCTTTCTCCTTTGGGTCAAGAAATAGACTGCATAGTAGCAAGAAATGGTTCACTGCATAAATGTTAGCTTACTTTTTTCACTGCTGATGAGATCATCATTTCTGTACTCCCAAACACAAGCAACCACATGCTAATTTCCACAAGAGGGAGAAATGGGATACCAAGGCAAAATCATCTCATCTACAAATGAGAAGTTGACAGACAGCACAAGCTGGGCAGCAGCGGCAAGGATGCTGCTGACAGACACTGCTGACCAGGGAAGGGAATCAAAGGGCTAAGGCCAGCTTCTTATACAGCCCCTGCTGCAATCAGGAAAAACCTATTTAGTATTATTCAAAAAGGATGGCGTCCATTGCTTGGGTGCTTAAATACAGACTTGATTATTTGTTTTGTTCTCTCTCAAACAATTATTGCTAGGCTACTGTAAAACTCCATGGGTGATACTCCTCTACCTTTTCAAGAAAGGAGGTAGCATGGTTATCCATTTCCAGTTTTCTGAAGCCTTATCTGTCCCTACACACAGATCGCTGTAAACATCACTGGTTCTGAGGTTGCTTCAGCAAGTTCACTTAAGTCCTTCAAAGTGTTTTTCATCAGGCTCAGCCAACAAACATATCTAACATTCTATCTGTTTTTCCTCCTTGTGGCTTGAATTGTTAGATTAAAGGAAGACATTTCTCAAGTTTACATCTACTCAATATAAACTTCAAAATAATAACAGCAAAAAGAAAATCTCAAACCCTGGCAATCTGATGGCCACTTGTTTAACAACAAAACAATACTTCATACGTCTTTAAATAAATACAGGAAAGAAAACCAACATGTGGAAGGTTTCAGATATACTTTATATAAAATTAGTAACCAACTTTAGTAAGGGAATCACTTCCACATTTTCCTAATACAAATATATTAAAACAATACTACTTAACTGAAAGCTATAACAGTTACTTCTTATAAGAAAACACTGCCAAAAACCTTCCCACAACCTACATGAATAAGTAATTCTCTCCTAGACAAGCAATGTAGCCAGGCTAATTCATATTGTTTGGAATTCCAGATAAAAATATTAGTGCCACATGCTTTTATTTCCTGGGCATACACATTCAGCCTGGAGAAGAGAAGGCTCCGGGGAGACCTTATTGCGGCCTTCCAATACCTAAAGGGGGCCTATAAGAAAGA
>JAVKLA010000053.1:31197709-31241438 GCA_034782735.1 Sagittarius serpentarius
GTTGAAGGTGTCCCTGCTCACCGCAGCGGGGTTGGACTAGATGGCCTTTGATGGTCCCTTCCAACCCAAGCCATTCTGTGATTCTATGATTCTTTGGAACACGTTTTCTACAGGCAAGCAATCTCTTTGTGAATTCTGAAGAACATCTGGGTGCAAGTTCTGCACAGGCATATCCTTTGTTATTTTTTTAATACAAATTTCTAACAAAGAATGGGCTTATACTAAAAAAACCCAACATAAAACAGTAACAAGGAAATGCAATACAGTACAATGACATAAAGTTAATATCCAGCCCTTAGCAACTGCACTGTGCAAATTTATATAAACTATAATACAGTGGTCCTTTCTGTTACAGTAACGTTTAAATACTTCAAGGCATCTTAAGCAACAGAAGTCATGAACTTGTAAATGACAGAAGTTTCACGTGATGTCTCTACAATGAAAGCAAATGATTATTGTTAAATATATACATTAAAAGCAATAATCAGAAAGGTTCCCTCCTGGTTACTAATTCAAACAATAGTATAATTTTGATCCCATTAAAATAAATGAAATTGATCTTCAAGACTACACCTTTGATCTATTTCATGTTTCACATTCACTTTCTTATTATCAGAACAGCAAGACACAATGCACCTTCTTACCGCTTCATCCAGTCTGAAATCTGTTTTCCTTTCTCTGATGCTTTTTAAACGCCTTGGTCGTGGACTAGGATCTTCTTGCAATAACGTAATTTCTGCTTTTGACTAAGCACACAAAAAAATGCTTAGCTATAATAGAGATATAATAAGACCAAAGCTACAATAATTCCCAGGAACTCAACAACTTATGCATGTTTGCATTAGGGACAGAGTCTTTTAACTATATAATCAGCTTAAGTGATTTTACAGACCTAGATGTTAATACCCCTTATTAAACGGCACAGTAAACTTACAGGGAAATCCATTGTTTTGAACATAATGTAAGAAGATTTTTGACAAAAGCACAGAAGGATCTTGTAATGACTGTATCATTTGAATTATAAAACAATGGTAACTTTTATATTATTACAAACAAGTTAAATATAAACTTTAGAAAAAATACAGCAATAGAAATACACTGGAAAATAACTGTACTGATGAACTGAGTATTATTTCAGCATTAGAAATAAAAAAGCAGATATCTATCCCAATTCACATAGCGCTAAGCAAGCAAAATGAAGTGGGTGGTACTTATAAGTCTAAAGTGAACCAAACAGGACTTATGAAGGATTCTTACCCTTGCTGCTTTTATTTTCTCTCTCATTCGCTCCCTAACAGAAAATTCTGCAAAGCCTGTCCTCGATGTAGAAGGAACAGGTGGCAAGTCTGAAACAGAAAACAGGGTAACACATTTAAATCAAGTATTTTCTTAAAGAAACTTAAAATTATGTAAAATAAAACCATACATACCACACAGAGTCCCACGTTCCAACAGAAAGAACTTGCATGAGAAAAAGTGAAGGAATGAAACATTTTTTGGAATTCAGACCTTACAGACTATCACTTAAATGTCTTTAACTGCGATGGATCTACCTTTCATTATACAATATGAACCACCCTCAGTAAAGCATATACACACTTTTTTCCTATTAAAAATACATAAAGAATTACCTAGCATTTCACAAGCTGTTAGTCAGAGCTGTCTAAATCTAATTTTGAATGGTGATGTGCTATAAATCCTGATACAGGTGTGATCGGAGCAGTAAAGAATTTACAGTCTTGCTTCCTTTTTCGCTTAGAGCTACCTGCTTTTTGTAGTGACAAAACATTCATTTCTCCAGCAATGTTTTTGTGCTATAGCTCTAGTAAAATCAAGAGAGTAAGATACATTTTACCCTGTCCCATGTATGACTAACAACATCATCAAGAAAATTCCCATTTCACACACAAGCTACTCTCAGCTCTACTTGTGCCACCCCTCTGGAATCAACAGATCACCTCCTCCAAGCTCAAGAGCAGTCTGTCCCCATACTCGGGAAGTCAAACAAGACTCGTAGGAGGCTACATGGATGAACTAACTCAACTCACACATAAAAAGAAAACTTACAAGAGATGTAAACAGGGACAGGTGACCTGCGAGGAATACTGTGACAATGTCTGACCACGCAGGGATAGCCTTAGGAAAGCCAGAGCCCACCTGGACTTGAATCTGGCAATGGATGTGATGGCCAACAAGGTGGGATATTACAGGTGTATTAGCAGCACAAAGACGACTAGGGAAAATGGTAACCTGCTGCCAAATGGGGCAGGGGACCAGGTGACAGGGGACACAGAAAAGACCCAAGTAATCAGTGCTTTCTTCATGTCGGTTTCTACTGCTGTGAGGAAAACCAGGCTCTAGAGACCAGTGCCAAAGCCTGGAGCAGCAAAGCTACCCTCAGTAGAGGAAGATCAAGTAAGGCCATATTTAAACAAACTAGGCATATGCAAATTCATGGGTCTTAATGGGATGCTCCCACCAGTGCTGAGGGAGCTGGTCAATGTCACCTCAAGGCCATTCTCAGTAATCTTTAAAAGATCGTGGTGATGATAAAGGGAGGTTCCCGAGGACTGGAAGTGAGCAAACATCATTCCTGTCTTCAAGGAAGGGAATCTGGGCAACTACAGGCTGGTCAGCCTCATCTTGGTGCCCAAGAAGGTGATGGAGCAAATAATCCTGGAAAGCATTGCCAAATATGTTAAGTACAAGATGAAAAGTGGGAGTCATCAGCATGGATTTATGAAGGGGAAAAACTTCTAGCTGGCCAGACAGACAACTTTCTATGATGAGATTATTGGGTTAGTGGATGAAGGGAAAGCATTGGATGTTGTTTATCACTGTTTCCTGTAACACCCTTACAAAGAAACTGATAAAATATGGACTACATAAGTAGGTGGACTGAAAATTGGCTGAACTGTCGGGCTCAAAGGGTTGTGATCAGTAGTGTTAAGTCCAGCTGGAGGCCAGCACTAGAGCTGTACCCCTGGAGTTGATTACAAATAAACAAACAAAAAAATCCCACAACCCACCCTCCAACCCCAAGAACTCATCAAAACTCTACATTCTTTAGCATCAAGTATTCTATGCTGATCCTGTGAAACATACAAATCTGAGTTTTAAATCAGCGGCATATATTTAGATTTTTTGATAGACAGTAAATACCAGGTCTGGACACTGACTTGGGTAATCATGTGATTATGGAAAAGGAGAATTACTGTTTGTTGCAGCCTCTGAATTGCTTCTCCCCAAAAAACTAGGCTTTTCTTCCATAACTGAAACTGAACATGAACGCATCTTTGATAACCAAACTTATCAGGGCCTCCTCTTCCTTTGAAGGACTGATGGCATTCCTCTCCCTTATCTTTCACATATCAAATCTTCTTAGATTATGATTTCTTCAGGTAGATTCAGTAAATATTAGTAAGGTGACCCTGTACCCTACTGCATTCCCTGATACCTAAATAAACAGAATGAGTAATTATCCAGTTGTTTACAGAGAAGCTGTGCTCTTCAGGTCAGAAATACAAAGGGGTGGATACCTACAACCTATCCTCTCATATAAACACAAATGAAAAACATTTTAGCTGTACAATATAAATGACATTGTGTGTGCAAGCAAATGGCAACATTTCCAGCAGCTTTATGTATTAAACACAATTATGGTCGTCTTCTACGTGGTATTTTGAGAAGGTACCCATCTCCCTCTCTTGGACTGCACTACCACTGTAAAAGAGTCAAGGTTATCCTCTTTATAAAAGTCTCCATAATACTTTTAGCTGAAAACACAATTTTATGTACCTAATAGCTTAGAAATTAATCACTTCAGTATTTTTCTTTTTGAAAAACCTAATTCATTTATTCATTAACAAAACTGATTCTAGCTACATAATTGTCTCCCCAACTGCATAGACCTCTTCAGTCTCACTGGAGCCCTGAAATTCTCAGGAGCTTACTGGAACTTTAACTTTGACTGATATATGCAATATCAACTTTTTAAAGAGAAATGCTTTACATCCCTTCTTATGCATGGAATCCTCAAATCTTATTTTTTTCTCCTAAACTTTTGTAACTAGCTTTTATTTCCAGAAGGAGCTCTATTGTTCACACAGAACACACTGGGACTTTTATTGGAACAACTGTAAAATGATTATCAGGAGAAAACTGTAGCTCTTTTCGCACATGTGCTTTGTGGTGCATGGCTTTCTTTTTTCTTTAATTTTTAATCTGTGAACACATGATATTCTAGCTAAATAATTTTTTCTAGTTATCTCCACTTATAGTATTATATTACTTGTCACTTCTTTGAGCCAAACACTGATTTGTTCTTTGCCCTTACAAAAGAACATTGTTTGCCAAGGTCTAAGTAAAGGGTGATTTCAGGTTTATATAAGGCATTAAATTCATGAAAAGGAGATAAAACAGCAAAGGGTAAGGGCTTAGGAGTGGTAATGTCACACAACATATATCACATTATGGCTGATTCAATATTATTCCAAGAGCTTTACCGGCGGCAGGAAATACTGTATGTTGAATATACAACTTAAACATTTAAAGGCTACCTACTATACCAAAGTCAAAGTGCAATCTAATTCCTAGGATGACCTTAGTCCACTGTCATTTAGAAAAGAAAAATACATTAAGATAAACCCCACTAATACTGATTCTACTCAGAAACATCAAAAGATTTGGGAGAATCCTAATCTTTTCAAATAACACAATTTACTGCCTGTATTTATAAAAAGAAGCATTCATTGTATTTGGAAACTTTCAAAAGAAAGAACAGGCACAAAGTGAATATCGCTAGCATGAGACACATAAGAGAAAAGCAAGCATCCCATAACCATTTCCTTACCAAGAAGAATACTAGAGACAGAAATAAGCAAGTACTCGGTAGAGACACTAAGAGATGACACATAAACGCGCCTGTTTGCATTTTGTCTTTTCTAACAAGGAATGCAGTATGACTAAGAACAGGGTAAGAATTAATGACAAAACAGAGAAAAAGATCTAGGTAAAATACTCATCAGACCGAGCTAATTAAAAACCATCATTGCAGGGTATCCAATAATGAACTGGCTGCAGCAAAATCAGAACCATCAGTGATTCTGAGAAATGATGAAGAACAGGCAAGTTCCAAAATTCTGGGCAAGTGTCTTTAAGAAATGGGAAAGAGCGAGCTGCAGAAGCATACACAACACAGTCTAATTTCGACTCCTTTCAAAGAAGACTCAGCTTATTTGTAGATATTTAAAAGACGGTAAATTAATAAGCAACAGAAGGCCTAGATTAGCCAAGATCAAGACCTATCAAGCTAACTTAACTTTCTTCAACATATATTCTACCCATTCTTGTGAATAATGGAAAAGGCATACATCTCAGCTTTTGAGCCTGCCTTATAGAAGGCGTTCCTCAGTAGGAAATATTTTGATCAAATGACAGGGGGTTGGAGGGAAGGGGGAACATGAAAGTCACTGGAAAACCACACTTAAAGATATAAGCAAGTAACAGTTAATAAATTCAAACACCATATTGAGTAGGTATTTTCAGGGTCTTCCTCGATCTAATGCCTTTAAAATATTTATTAATGGTTTGAGTGATGGAATAATGTCTATCTGCATATACAACATGTAGGCAAGAACTGTCAGAAGTCACATTTGCTCAAAGACTGAGTTTGAAGAGGTTTTGGAATGGAGAAAAAACTTTGACACCTTTTACAACTTCAAGCCCACAAAAGCTTGTTGCACACAGAAAGGCTCTCTGTGTCTGCTGGAGATGGAAATGACAGATTTTAATTGCAATAAGGAAGGTGGTTACACACACTGGAAAAACTTTCTAACTTTTGGAGTATTCTAGCATTGGAACTGAGTCCCTTAAAGAGTTACGGAATCTTCACCAGTGCAAGCTTTTAAGTTAAAAAATACCCAAACAAAACAAAAAAAACCCAAACAACTCAAGCAACCAAAAAAAACCCCCACCAAAACCAGGTATAAAGACTTGAATAGAGTTGAAATGACTTAAGGGGAGAAGTTGGTCTAAAGTTATCTTTTGATTTCCCTTCTGTGACTTTTTTCTACCATTGTATTCTGTTCAGTTACTGTGTAAAAATATATTCTATTTCATTGGAGCAAATGCTTCACTTCAATTCCTTTCTGATAAATGAAAACTAGAAAGCAACAGATTAGAATCCGCTTTTGATCTTCTGAAGTACTTGACAATTGTTTGTAAACATTTCCAGACAAACCAGGTTAAAGTGAACATTGTGAACATGCAAAATTAGGGCAGAAACAATCTGCCACTACTTTAAGCACCTCTTAAAGCATCAGAACTCATGCTCTGTATGCAGAATTCTTTATGAATGAATTAGTTCCTTGTGACAACAGGGGAATTATCCTTTCTATACAAAATGAAAAACATTTTAAGGCTTTAGTAGCTGCAGTAAAATTAATTCAATGTATCAATTATTGTGGGATCCTGGGGTTCCTTGAAAAAAGGAGCACATAAAAAACCCTTTTTGTTACTTTATTTCTCTGTACATATACTTTTGTTCTGCTTATGTGAATGGGCTCTGCAGCCAACTAATTTGTGCTTAACTTCAAAATATATTTTTGAAGTAAAAGAATAAGACTGATATCCATGACAGCATTACTTCACAGGATCACCTTTACAGGCCTGTATCAAAAAATTTCACACCAGGTTTTACACTGGAAGTGTCATTATCCTACAATGGCTCCATATTTTACTTCGGGCAGACCTAATGAGCTTCTTGGATAGTCAAACTGAAACTAAGCCAAACTGAGAACATGAAAATGTCATCTGCTAAGTTTCTCCCATGATTTCACCTGCACTCAAAGGAGCCCAAACCCACTAGGTCTCCGTGTGACTTCAAAGCTCTCTACACTGACGCAGGCCCAGAACTGCTGCAAGTATCTCAACACCAGTCCTGTATCTGCATGGCATGCAGAAACCAGGCACGAGGGAAAGCAGACAGACAGACATGTATGCTGTGACCAAACATTAGCTAGCTGAAAGAAAATAGGGAATGGTAACTTCCAGCGTAAGTCCTAGAAACACTTTTTTATTTTTCATGATACAATCATTGCATAAATGCACAGTAAGACACTCCAGAAACTGCAACCAAATAACTAACACATTCAAAAAAACCAACAATGAAGAAAAAAAATAGTATCTGTAACACTGTAGCTGTCCTGGCTTCAAAAGGGCATAACTATCAGACATGGGCTTTTTATTTAAAGCAATTCTTCTTTTGCAAGTCTTATTTATTAGTCTGACTAGTGGACTGACATATAGTCAAGTCTTTCCATTTAAGAAAGGCATATAGGCATCTAAGCACACACATAATTAAGATTATAGTAAAATTTCTGCAAATAGACTGCATTAAAAAATAGCAGACATCTACTGAATGCTCCAAAGACTAATGGGGACAACAGAGACTATGATGAACATTAACTGAAGAAACAGTTGTTGGATGTTTCAAAATAAGTTTGCCATAGCGGGACCAGAAGGAGAAAATGATCATACCATGCTAGCATAAAATAAACCAAGTATTTGAGGGACATCACAAATTCGTAATTCCATAAACTCTACCTATTTCACACTTGTGTTAAAATACAGTTCCCTTTTCATAAAAAGGTGTGTGTGTGTGTATACTTTTAACACCAGAAATTTAGCATAAACAATGAACACATTTGCCGACAACCACAACAAACTAAAAAGGCCTAGGAATAGAGGCAATGTATTATCACAGGCACTAAAGCAAAAACAAAACGAGTAAACAGCCAATGTAGAATTTTTCAATGGCACCTGGAAAATGGGAGGGATGTTACACTTTATTATTTTTTTAAATGGTTAGTTATCACTTGACAAGACAATGATAAGCAGAAATTCATACATAAATCATCAGCCTAGTAAAGGCAGCGAGGAACTGTAAAGAAACCTACTTTTACCTTATGACTGTGCAACACAATAGGAAACATCAGTATCAGCACATTCAATAGCTTAATATACAGAAGATGGAAATTTATATTATTTATACATCTGTCAGACTGAATTCCAGGGGGAAAAAAAAACCTGAAGTAAGTTTTGGATAGATGCATGAAGACTTCAGCTCAAGGGGCAGTCTTTCTCAAAATTTAAGATGTAATTTTACAAAAATAAATCAGATGGATAAATTATACTGCCAGTAAGTAAACCAATCATACAGTCTATTCAGAATAACACATACAGTACTTTTCACTCGATCATACAAAATTACCAGAATTACAGGGATTTCAGAAGCAGCAACAAGAACAAGTAACAGAGCAAAATACTTAAGAAAACAAAACATTTATCACATAAGGGAACTAATGGCCAGTTTTCTTCTCAGAGTACTGCTGTGCTGTTCTGTTTATTCTTGGAAAATGAGCTTCTGTAAAAAAAACCAACCATCACTAGAGGGTGTCTCTTGATTTCCCCATGCAATCAATTCTGAAAACTGTTTGGACTCCATCTGTCAACAGCATATCACTTCCTAGCACAAGCTGGCCCAGTGAGACTCAAAACACATTCAAAAGAAAAGTACACGGACCTTAAATGAGCAGGAAACACCACTAAATTGTTGATAGCTGTAACAAATACCATATTTTGCTAAAATAAGCTTAAGGACAATACATACGTTTTATTTTTATAAACCTTGATATTGATGAAAAACTAAGTATGTTTATACTTCACTGGATTTTGGTTTTATTGACTTTTTAATACTCTGCTCTTAATCAGCTCTTGTATGCACCTTATTTAGGTAAGCCCATAAAATAATGCAGCAAGATTCACAACATTAATGCTGTCCAAAGTATTTAACGGGAACGCTGCAGATTCTGCCGAAGAAATTGGAAGATTACTTTTCAAGTACCAACAACCTCTGTTCTTGTCAAGCCTGCAATCAGACATTCACTTCTAACAGCTTCCCACTGTACCCCTCTCTTGCACTCTCCTACTTTGTATGTCACACCTGACAGTCACAATAGGCCATCAATAAAACCATACACCGTCATAAGCACGAGTAACACTTCAAGCATAAAATATGAGGTTCACATTCAAATATGTAAATACCACATGCCTACACGAACACCTCTGAAAAACGCTGGGTATTTTATGTAAGAACATTTCATAGTCTACTCTTATTTAAATACCACAGGAGCATAACTTTCGGGAGCAGCGCTCTGACCGTACGCATAATGCTCCGAGCTGACTCGGCACATGACAGACACCCCTCCATCCCCGCTCTAATACTGCGAATGAAAAGGGAGCTTCAGGAAGCTCTTCAAGGGCAAGCGTAAGCAGCACGCACCACGCTCCTCCCCCCACGCGTGGATGCCGCAGCAATTTTCCCGTGCGTGAGCTGAAGGAAATCTCGGAGTGGGAACCCTTAGTCCCAGTAACACCACTCCGGCTGGGGCAAGCTCGCCCTTCGGCCGGCGGCACCGCCACTAACGGGACGCCCAGCCGCCGCCGCCGCCGCCGCCTCAGGGCCACCGGCAGCACGGCGGAAGCGCAGCGCGCCGCGCCCGGCCCGGCCCCGCCCCGCCCCGCCCGCTGGAGAGTCACTCACCGCGCAGCTCTGAGGGGGCAGCGCCGGAGCGGCCTGCCGCCATGTTGGCGCGGCTTCTTTCCTCCGCCCGCGGCTCGGGGGGACTGACAGCCTCCGGCAGCTGCAGCGGGACAGAAAGGGCGAGGGACGAGGCATAAGCGAGGGGAGCCGAGACAGGCCAGGAAGCGAGCCCAGCGCCTGCAGCACCCGCCCTTGGGACCCCGACCCTGAGGGGGAGAGAGCCAGCACGCCTGCGCGCCGCTGAGGCCGGCGCCGTGTGCGCATGCGCGGTAGCCGCCGCGGCCTGCCGGCAGCCGGCGGAGGGGTGGCCCCGGGGCGACCGCCAAGCCCGGGCTTGCGGTGCAAACGGGAGGCGGAACGGAGGATGCTCCTCACCGTTTTCTTTCTCCTGTGCCTGCGAGTTGCTAAGGTCTTCCTCAGCCTTTCCACCTGAGCAGGGTCTTCACCCAGGAACTCCTCCTTTCACAGAGAGAGAGCTGTGCTGTAGGGTGGAGGCGGGCCTTGTCCCCAGACACATGGAAATAATCTCTGGTCTGTCAAAATGCCCGATTTAAGCAGTTTTGTTGAGATACGTATGTTCCACTGATGCCATTGGCAGGCTACAGTCCTGACACTGAAGTTAGCACACCCTGCTATTTGTTAGCATGATGAAAGCCTATTGACAGTACTAAAGCATCTTGCCTTTACAGTTTATCTCCTCATACCACAGAGAAGTTTTGGGTGGTTTTTTTCCCCCTTCTGACGTTTTATTGATAGCACCGGTCACAGTTTAAACATCACTTCAGAAGCACTTCTGCTGAAAATACAGGGTAATTTCCTGGTTTTGCAACCTACTCGAGTAAATATATTTAACCAATAATTTGAAGATGATTTAATCAACCAAAAGTTGAATCAATATGAAATAGAATAAAAAATACACATTAAGGGTGCCTGTTTCACAGCATATGGTATCTATGGCTGCAACGTATTTGCACAGAAATGAATAACTACCAAAGCTGCATTAATTAGAATGGTACTATGATCTAGGGTTAACAAGAGCTTACAAGACACTCTTGTCTTACTTATTTCACATTTTGCAGTTACATATATAAAAGATTCCTATTACTCTCTGAAAAAACATCATATGCCATTTTTGTCTCAACTGACTGGACACTAACCTCCATGATTATCATCTGGGATTCTTCACTGTGGTTCATCTGGTTGGTGGCTGACACCTGGCTGTCGGAAGCAACACAGGAATTACTCACGAGGGATATGCTTTGATATGTGCATAATGATCATGTGATAACATTCCATATAACCTTTGCGCCCTGAACACTCAAATGACACACCATTAAACATACAGCCTTAGTACTTAAAAAAAACTGTATTTTTTTCAGAATGGAATGATTGAAAAAATACATGCATCCATTTACTTAATTATTCCACATAACAGTGAATAATGTGGGCCTGTACACACTGTGTGAACACTCTTGTCACATTTTGTTTTAATAAACAACCCACCTACAGTCCATAAAGTCAGCTGCAAGACTCGGATCACAGAGACATGTTCGATCCCTTTTTTCCCCCGCTTCCAGCATTGGGCTTGGTTGGGGTTTCATTTTTACCAAACCTGGAACCCACCAAATCACTTCAGCTTTGTTTATACTAGAAAGTTGCTGAATTTGATTACAAACATTTAGGAAATTTTTAAATTTATATCTGTACAACTCAATTCATCGCTACTGTTACTGCAGGTTCCTGTCCTGCTTTACCTTTAATCAACAGGAAAGCGACTTCTGCTGTACTTGTTCCCTACGGAAAGCTTGCACCAACATAGCTGCACCAGTGCAAAACACAAGTGCCGATGTACTGAGCTAACAGATGAAGTAACTCGCAACAGTATAATTTATTCTGGATTTCAAAATCCCCATGAAAGAACTCACGGGAGTAAAACATGGGGCCTTTTTCTGTACCTGGCTAAATCTCCTCTAGCAAGAGGGCTAACTGAGGTCTACACAGGTCATCCCTTGTTTCCCCATCACTTCTTTGTACTGGGTATGTACAGGCTCACGCATACTCGCCTCAAGAAGTGCTTCCAGCCTAGGCTGG
This sequence comes from Sagittarius serpentarius, assembly GCA_034782735.1. NCBI lineage: Eukaryota > Metazoa > Chordata > Aves > Accipitriformes > Sagittariidae > Sagittarius > Sagittarius serpentarius. Next base: position 31,209,405 of record JAVKLA010000053.1, read on the forward strand.
AATATGAAAAGTGATCTTCACATTCCTTTTTATCTCTTAGGAGATGCCTACTAAAGAAGCAGAAGAAGCAGAGGAGGAGCAACATGGTTATCTCCTGCCTGAGGCTTAGCCCTTCCCAGCTACTAGCCCCAAGGATTTTCAGGTTTCTAAATAAGTCTCAACTAGCACAGGGAGCTGAACTTGCCCTAAACAAGCAGTTTTCTGAGACAAATGTGACTATCTCCCAAGCTACCTGTGCATTCACCTCAGCACCAGTTTCCGCAGTAAGTATCTTGCACCAGGGCTAAGGGTGATGTACCCAAAAATGGCAACATTTCCTTGCTGCAGGCAAGGTTCGTCAAATACCCTCTTCATGGCACAAGAAATACAGCACTGCAAGAAGCAGCAGCATTTTTATTGCTTGGCACATAAGCCTCTTTTTCATATCAAGCTTTAGGTATCAAATTTAAAGTCTTTCCTAAAGGCACATGTAAATGGAGAATGCTGGCAACATAGCGGAAGGGCCTTATGGCCGCTTTCTTTAACAATTTTCTAGCATTTCTTGAAGTTAAGTACTATAGCAGGCACTTTAAAAATGTAATAAACAACTGGATGCAAGAACTATAAAGCTCTGCATTAGCTCAGAGGCAGTTTCCAAAGCACTAAAACTAACAGCAGAAACACAGTGAAGTTTCTCTCACTCCTCTTTAAAAAAATAATTACATCAAAAGTACCTAGAAAATAATTTTGAGAATTTTTGATTCTTAAATCTGTCTCATTCATGAAAACACGCAGAATGCTGTGATATTGAAACAGATCTAAAGGAAAATGTTTGTTTCCTACCTGGGTTTTCTTTTACAGCAGCTTTCAGAGTACAGACAAGAGCCAAGCACAACGCTCCCCCTAGCAACAAAGCCTCAGCTTTGCTTTTTAAAGAGCAGGAGTCAGATTCTCCTCCTTAAGCCACTGAAACAGTTCCGGAAGACTTCTTTTTTGTAAACAATTTCTTTTACGGTAAAGTCATGAATAAAGTATGGGGAGGATGAAGTGATTGCAGCTCCTGCAGACAGCAACGCATTTCAGTTACTGCAGTGACTTGGAAAAAAAAATCCATAGTATATTTTTGCAGGATCAAGGATGGTTATTTCAGACTGAAATACAATAAAGAGAGTCAGTCTTCCTAACTTTTAAGTACCTAACTTTAAGTAACTAACTTTGCTAAATTGTCTGACTTAATTTCTGTGTACTTCTTCTGTAAGTGGAGGAGAGGCACAGACTCTTCTTGGAACGTGTGCAATTCAGAGCAGTGTTTTCTGAGTGTCGGTATATCGTGGAAGAGCCTGTCTCACTCTGTTGACTAAAGGGAGATGGTTAAACTTCTAATTCAGACTATATGCCAACATTCCAGCAAGTAAGCTTTTTTTTGAGATTAATTTCGCTCTGAAAAAAATCCCTGACAAATCCTTGACGTGGGTGGTTATTAGCCAGTTGTTTTCCAAGTGCTGTCTCTGTTTTCCAATGCATTAAAGTACTCGGAGTATTAACCAAAACTGTATTAAGGGGACAATGATGCATTATTCTTCACAACTGACCTTTACAAATTAGCATAAGCCTCAGCAAACTTCTTAGCGTGTTGTTTTTGGGAAAAACAATGGGAAACATAGCAGAGTTAAAAAAGGTATAATCTCTCAGCAGCTGTAATTTGCGAACACAAGCTTTTTGCCACACCAGGATTAAAAAATGTATCAGTAAATGCTGTGAGTCCGGACAAGATGGATCCTGAAATCAAAGTAAGACAAATCATAACTTTATAAAGTTATCATATACTTTAATACTTCCATAGCAGAAAAAAGGATATAAAGGCTTCATTAGGGTTGTTCTAGAGCCTGCTTAAAGGGAAACACAATCCTTAAGCCCTTTTTAGAGAAGCAGTGGAGGGATGGGTTATCTGCTTGTTAAATGCTCACAACCAGCTTATGTAGATACTAGGAATGGCAGAAATGTCAATGCTATCAGATAGTTTGTAGAAATGTGGATTGTCTTATAGGCAATTCCTAATTTTTGTAGGTACAAAGTAATTTATATTTCCTATCAAATCTGGAGAGGGGTCATTTCTGCTGCACTGAATTGTTAACAAGGTAATTTCTTATGTTAACATGTGTATTAGTATCTTTAGTACAACCAGAATAAACAATATTGCTGATACTAAATGGAGTTGTTATTAGACCTATTTATAACTGTCTTTATATAAACAGTGCCTGTAACATCTGGAGGTCTGTTACTGCAACGTTTTAGTAGCTGGAATCACATGAAAAGAGATGGCTAAATTGTTTCCCGTTTCTGAATACTGTTGTCAGAAAGATATAATGGGAAGAAGTAAACAGTCATAGTAGATAAGAAGATTGGGAGTATACATTTTTAATTGCTAAAAGGGGAACTATCACAGCTAGAAGACACCTGACATGATGACAGCTTTCAAGAATGGGAAAGAAATGTAATCAAAAGACAGGTTTCTTAGGGTAACATATACAGTACACAATCTCTGTGATCTGCTAAGTCTCACCGTATGTGAGACGGTGGAAATCCAGTGGGTGCACCTTCATACAAAGTTTTGGCAAGGACTCAGGTTCAACATCTTGTTTTGCTAATAGGTCTGTGTCTCAGCAATTTATTTTGATCTTAAGAAACAGTTGTACAAACAGTTTAAATGATGGACAAATACGAACAGCGTCATGTAAGGAACATTACTATAATACCCTAAAGGAGCAGTGGGGGACCTTTGCTTCACAGGATGGAAAGCTGCTTAAAAACGCATGTCAGTACAATGACTTTACTCACAGGAGACACTCAGAATTCAAACCACCTATGTTTCCTGAGGCGGAGAACAACTCATTTATCTTGGTCAGCATTATAAAAACAAAGGCAAGCCCAATGTCATTGGTTACACTGGACAGCAGATTTACTGCTCCAAATACGATGATGTGAGCTGCTCTACTTTGTTAGATGTGACACTGTCACACTTCAGCATAACCGTTGTGTTGCCAACGATGGTCAAGGATGGCTTTTAGCACAGGCAGGGTAGACAGCAGCTTGTAGTGACCGCGGTGCAGGCTGCCCCAGGAGCGGGCAGGCTAAGGGATCACAGACCCCAAGTTCAGCGTTAAAACAGTTTTAAAATGAATAGCGGACAGTGAACGGTAGAGTTTATTCTCAGGCCTTCGGGATAATGTGAGGTTCAGATTACCATCTACACCTCTTTTGACCTGCCTAGAGTCAAAGCCAAAACTTGTAAAAGCAAATTAAAACAGAAGTGAAACTGCAAATCTTACAAGCCATGTACAAAATTTACAGAATATGAGTACACATTGCTGTGTTCTTAGAATAGGAATTTCAAGTACTATGTGCAACTTTACAGTGAACCCAGTTTCAGGGAGGTTACAAACAAGGAAGAACAAACTGCTCATCTTGATTATTTTAAACCGATTGTACCTTACTCCTACATACAGAAATCACAAATAAAATTTATTGAAATTTGTCACAAATGGTTTAGAAATGTGTGTTCGCATACCAGAACACCTGACAGTGTGAGTGAATGCAGGTGGTGCGTGGAAGGGACATCAGCATCAGTGTTGGGCAAGATGATTAAAGAGATTGTTCTTCAACTTAAAAATTTTAAATCCTTTGCACTGTCTTCTGAGCCTAGGGATGACATTTTATTGAAAGTAGAGAAAGAAAAGGGACTGCTGGTACATTTCCTTCATACAATCCATTCATTTCTAGAAATCCCATCTGCTTCTTGCTAAAAATTTGCTTTAGAGCCAGCTGAGAATCATACTTCATTTATGTTTTTCAAGAATTCAGTATTTTTTGTCCCTTTGTTAACATGACATAAGCAAGGCTATTCTTTCACAGAGATGATTTTACAAATATTGTGTTACGTTTTGTATTATGTTTAGGATTTTGACAGGTGCTTTAAAGTTGAAAAGAAATTTATGATTTTTTTTGTATAAGTAGAAACACTCCAGGATACATTTAGGTTTTCTACACCTAAAATTAAGTATCCTTAAAAACTTCAGTATTTTATATATACTTGAGTGTGTTGAATTTGGAGACATGAGAGGATTATCTAGCCCACTTTAATACACTGTAAAATTTTCTGGAGGACAGCCAAGTTACTGCAGTTGAAGTTGTCCCAGGAGGAACTTGAGCGATACTTTATGAAAGGTCTGACAAGAGGTCACTTCCATCATTATAAGGGTACGTCTGTGTTCTCATCAACCTGCATCTTCTCTCTAACTGTGAGACACATAAATTGCCAAATTAAATTATGCCAATTTCCCCACTTAGCGGTTTGTTCTCTAAGAGGAGACACCATATTTAACTTTTGCCATCCCAAAGTTAAAGGCTAACCTGTTAGTCACGTAGATGCAGGTAATGTGAAGAGACAGGTACCTTCTGATTCCTCCTTTCTTAAAGTAGGTGTCTAATAAAGTGTCATCCAAACAGAGATTTACCCCACCTATTTCTTTGCACTGATGACAGGAAAGCTAACAACTACTTTAGTCTAGGCAATGATCTCTCAGGTTTTAGAGATTAAAGTCAGGTAAGATAAATTTTCTACTAATACCTGCTGCTGCAGGAACAATCTGCATAAAGGAAATATCTCCTTACACCTCTGCCAGGAGCTGGCTGCTGGATCATACCAAAATAATTATACTCAGAATTAAGGGACATAAGCCAAATGCCAAATAATCCAAGACACCTTTTTCTTTGTATATGTTTACTATTAAAAGATATTTGTATAATATATCTAATTACTTTTTCTTTTACTTTAGGTAGTAACTGTCATGAATTGATCTGATGTATCCAGCTAGGACAAAACCAAATATCAGAGACTGAGAATTTTGTGAGAGTACTTGGAAATTTCTTCATGCCGACACGAGAAAGAATCATGCCTCTGAAATTCAGAAGTACTGACATAACCTCAGTTTGGAGTGTTGACTGAAGGAGTTACAGGGAAGTGAATATAACCTCTATATGCTCTCTGAGCTGAAGTCTAAATGGTTTATATTGAAAGGAATAAATTGCTTCTTGAAAGCAATGTATTACTCATTGAGAAAGACTGTGGTATATTGCTTTCTCAACTCTATTTTTCTCCTGTTTACTCTCATGTATTATTTCTTGGATGGGATTCATCACCTACTGAAATACATATATAAGGTAAGCCACATTTCCACATAAAACTGAAGTTGCTACTGACCAAATTGCCTAGTACAGCATCAGTATAGTTATCCTGAGTATGAATTACCTGCCAATGGATAAATTAAACCAATTAGTGAAAAGTAAATTATTCAGTAAGTGTCTTAGTCAATGAATATGAACTGAACCTAGTGGGTGACCTGTGGGAGATAAATAAAAATAAAGTATTATACGAACTGCACCAACTAATGAAACATACTTGGTAGGGAATGAAATAAGCTGCTTCTCAGGTTTATATATTTTTGCCTATCCCAAAAGTACATAAATGGAGTTAGGAAGACTTAAAAATATTTGAAGAATGTAGATAATGTTCTCAGTACTGATATCCATTAGTAAACAATTTCCTCTATATTGTCTGGGCATTGTAAAAAATCCTTTAGGACCTGTTGCTCCTGAAAAAATTGTGTAACAGCGTAAACCATATGGACATGAATACTAGTAGTGAAGAAAGTGAAGGTATTTATTCGAAGTAACATACTTGTATCAATTTGAAGATGAGTTTAATGTTTGATAAGTTATTTAGGTTAAAAATGTTCAGCAATGGAACATGTGACTGACTTCTTCCTTGATGTCATTCTACCAACTATAAAGAAAGTCTGAGAGAGTAAAAAGGTTGTGGGGAACTATTTTGTTTCAAGTAACTTTTTTTTTTACTTATGTATATTTACATACATGTATCCCAAGTAAATATATGTTGTTTTTTTTTTTTACTTATGAATCTCAGGAACACTAATCTTCTTAATATTGTTTGAAGGTTTCATGGTGGTCTGAGGTTTGTGTGAGTTCTTGCAGCCTCGATCAGGAAGCCCAAGAGTTGGTGCTGCAGCAAAGGCACGCTTCCTCCTGGGAGTTTCTACCGGTAATACTATTTCTCTTTGCCGACTGTAGGCAAAGTCAAGATGACTAACTTGGTCTGGATGCCTAATTTTATATGACACTATGGCATGTGTAGAAATCTTTAATTAATTTCAAATTTAATCCCAAAGAGATTTCGCTCTTTGTTATCCTACAACATCTTGAAACCAAACCAGATCTCCCCACCTAGTGGTATAAATAGCAGGAAGACTTCAGCCCAAGATACTTTCAATAGAAATTCAAATTTAGACAAAGGAATACCCGTAATGAAATATCATGTCATCAAAGATGATCTATTTTCAAGTAACATAATAGCAATAGGAATGATTTACTTCACCATAATGGTTTGAGATCCCAAATGAGGGCAGGGATGCATGTTAGTTGTATACATATGTTGTCCGTACATGTAGTAAAAAGATTCTTTTTGCCAAAACCTATAGGAATAATTCAACAGAAATACTTATTTTTAACAGTTCCTGCCAAAATATTACATTGTTCAAATAACTACAGAATCCAAATGGGAAAAGTTAGGGAAGCTAAAATGACTTCTCTATGATTGTACAAACATAAATCTAAAATTATTAAGTAAAGTGAAGCAATAACTCTTGGTTTACTTATTCCCATGATGTCATTTTCAACATAGGTGTGGTTAAAATCTCTCTTTTATGTTTCATTCATTTTTGCAAGATTATTATGTGGAAGCAGTTTGCTTTTAGTTAGGACTGCAACTAGGAACGTTTCATTATAAAGCCCTATTTTTTCTCTATTCAATTTTGAAAAATTAGTTTTGCCTGAAAATTTCCAGATTTATTTTAACTACCAAACTTGTTTCTGTAGATTCTGAAGAAAATCAGTCATATTCTTTTCTTAAGTTTGGCTTTATAGGAGATTTTCTAATTCTAATAAAAACTGACTTGTTACTCCTAGCATAAACTTTCTATTGATTCAAATTTCATAAACCTATTTCCATATTTTTTAAAATAAATATGTAATTAAATACTTCTACTAGTTGCTTGTGCTGCATAATACATATTACATGTCCAATCCTGCATCTATTGAATTATGCTTCCTGGAAGTTATGGGCCTGATATGACTGTCTGTTCTGTCCTGTGGAATTTCATTGCAGACAGCACTGAGCAGTGCCAATAGTCTTTATGCCTTGTATAGGCATTGGTGGCTGTGAAGTATCAGCATCAATCATTGTTGTAAATGTTGAACATTTTGCATTCATATTGTGCTTAATTTGCAGATGTATAAATGATTGTAGAGCACAGTGATAAACTGAATCTGCAAGTGTTCTCTTCCATATTTTTTCACAGGAAGCAGCCCTTGTATAACACTAATAAATTAAATGTCTAGTTAGGAAAATGATCCACTTTTGTCTTCTACCACACATCTCTCACTGTCAAATAAAATAAGGGTTGTGCAGGCATTGCCAGTTTGATTTGTGGACAGGACTTTGCACCTGTTCGCTGTATAAAGCAGCAATCGTGTACTCAAAGGCATGCATGTTAATGCATGGGAAAATGAGGGCACAGATACAGGGTGCATAGATTAATGTTCCGTACATAATTGTAGTGGTTATTTTGCAATCTCAGTGGTATTTTTGTGTAATTTTATCTGGTTGTAATTTTCTTAATTAAGTCAAGTACACAGAAAAAAACCAGAAATTTCCCTCCACCTTGGTCATAAATAAAGTGGGATCAGGAGTTGTACTACACAGACCACTAGCATTTGAAACTATCTGAATAACTGTTAGAAATAACAGGTTTCTGTAAATCTGGGATGAATAAAATAAGATTGTAAATTCTTGGAAAGTAAGAGCACCCAAATAAAGATTGCCAGTCTTGACTTAAAGGTGTTGAATGCTGGAGAACTCATAGGGTTCCTAGATATTTTTACAAGGACTGATAACCACCACTGGTAAAATGGGTTCCCCATTTCCAGTGGGAATTGATACAGTTTCTCACCGGTGGATCTTGCTGTGCTCCTCTCTGATAGAAGGAAGTGCCAGCTGCTACCAGAAATTTTATCTCCAGGCGTGTACTTGCAGACTGTGATCAAACCACCTCTTAACCTCATTGACAAGAAAAATAAATTGACCTTGTTATATCTCTTGCATAATACACATGGGTAGAATTACAACCATTTTTTTTTCAGTTTTCGAGTAAGTTTTTGAAACATTGACAGAATTAGCAGCTGTGTAAGTAACTACTGTTTACTTCTACTTGTAGTTCCATTTATCGTACACCCAAAGGGATGTAGCAACAGCCTACACTGATGACTCGTATTTAGCCGATTATCCATGAGGTCCCATGTACCTTTTCCACGTTCACTGATTTCCTGAATGCAGTTTTTCATCTTGCGTGTGACCTACATTTATTTCATTGCATTTGGCCATATTGGAATATAAGTTAAGTCTGCTTTAATGATATGACTCGGTTTGTTCCATGTAATTTATTCGCATTACTGGTTACTGTTCTATCAGTTTTTTGGCATCCGTAATTTTCTTCAGCAAAAAGTTTACATTTTCTTCGACATTTCTCATAAAGATACTGAATAGCATTGAAAGAACAGCAAACCCACTTGGAATTACACTGAAAATACCCACATTTAATACTGATTGTCTATCTCCAAGTTTTCAGATCTCCCAGGTTTTAGTTATTTTATATATTTAATACCTTTGTTTCGTTCTTTTATGACTGTCATTGGGAAGTTCTCAGCTAGTATAAATCTTCATGTATTTATTAGGAGGTTGGTTAATTATGAATATAATTTGTTGGTGTAAATATCAGATGGGACTGTCCTTGTGACTGGTTCAGCTGCATCCTGAAACAGACATTCCTAATTTATTCCTTTCCTTTTTTAAAATCAATGTTTTCTCTGTTTTTAATGCATTTCCTGTCTTAAAATGACCAAAGATGATATTGCCATCAACTGTTCAGTTTTACTTTAATGTCATATACAAAATATCCGTTCTACATTGCAACTTAATATATTTTATATAAAATCCAATGTACAGTATCTTAAATTTGTTTAAATAGTATTATAAACATAAATTTCAGGAGGAGTCAGTCCTGGAGTGATGCAGTCTTCTGTTAATTACAGTTCCTTTTGTTATCCCTGCTGTTCAGTAAAAAATCCAGCTTAGATTCTAGAAGGATCCTTATCAGCTCAGATTTGGTTTCTATCAAAGCAAAAATAAACTCCCAGATTATTTTTCTCAACTTTGTGTCCTCCACACAGGTAGATAAAATCCTGTGCTGAGGTGTCCAGTTTGCATGTCATTTGACATCATCTGCTTCAGAGCTCATCTTCATCCAATAAAGCGTCAAGGTAATCTGTATCAACGTATAAGAGAAATCCAGAAAACAAACTGTCTGCCCACGTTGGATCAGAAAAGAGTCCGTTTTGGTCAGTGTAGAAGATCTCAAGCCATACTTCATCCTCTGGCTGAAGGTAGATCACTGTGGATCCAGAAGCTACATCGTGGTTGCCTGTGTTCGCATCAAACGTCTTTATCCGGTACTTCCCATTGTGAACCAGCCCAATCGCAAGGTGCTTGTTTGCTAAGGTGATATCATAAGAAAAATAATAAATCCCTGGGATGGCACAAATAAACTTCCCTGTGGAAGGGTTGTAATGCTCCCCCTCGTTGAAGAGGACTTTATTGAACACAATTGGTAGTCTTTCCTCTGGGTAGCTGGTGGTGATGCCAACAGAAAAGGCAGATTTCAGCACTACCTTTCCACACTTACAGACCCCTGGGGCACCTGGCTCTCCTCGGTCTCCTTTATCTCCCTTAGGTCCAGGTGGTCCAGCTGGGCCTACTTCACCTTTGGCACCAGTCAATCCTCCAGGTCCTTTTTTACCAGACTGACCTTGGTCTCCTTTCTCTCCAGCTGGTCCTAATGGCCCAGTCTTTCCTCTTAAACCTTCAAAAACATTTTAAGTTAGTTAATCGTTGCACATATCATCTCAGTAAATGATTGTGTGGGCTACAGTGTATGCCTGAACAAACAAGAAAAACATGGTCAGAATTTCAAAATACTCCAAAAATACTTTCAAAATCTTCTAGTAAGTTTGCGAAAGGAATGGCAGGTTGGAACAGAGGACCAGGCTCCACAGCCCTGGGGTCCTCTCTTTTTATATTCCTACTTTTCTTCATATGTCTTGATTACACATTGAAGAATTTTATATGTAATCTGCCCATTGCTGACTGAACTATGGGCACTGCTGATGGAAAGGACAGCAGCATGGCTACCTATGTAATGATACTTGTGCAGTAAATATCTCCTACTAGTGTGTACCTAAATACCTGCTAATCTTTTATTCCTGGCTAATGGCACAAATGAGACTATTTATTTGACGCCACACATGCTTCATTTTTCCCAAACTTTTTCTTAGCATATATGTGCAGGAAGGCTTGGCATTTACATTTATTTACACAGATTTCAGTATATGCATATTAAGACATATCTAAAATATATCTGCATATTTTCTTTTTCTCACTATATATACATGCATCACACTTAAACCCACACAGGCACATACACACATTCCTCATACGTGTGTATATATATGTATAACAGTGATGATGAAGGGTCTTACTTTGTTGTACTAATGTGTTAGGTTACACAAATATTCAATACCTGCACTCCCTTTTTCACCTTTTTCTCCCTTCCTGCCATCTCTACCATCTCTTCCTGGAAGACCAATGCGTCCGTGTGGTCCTGGCGATCCGCTGGCTCCGGGGGGACCCGCAGGGCCTGGCAAACCAGGGATGCTACAGATGTATCTGGTGTAGTAATTTTCTCCTTTGAACTGGCTTTGAAGAGGTTGCTCGCTTGTGTAGATGGCAAAACTTGTAATGTAAAGCAACACAAACATCCTTAGATCTGGAAAAAATGCATACAAATAAGACTGTTTATGGATATTATGGCACTCTAGTCACACGCAGATGGCTCAGAATATGCTAATAAGTGTGACACTGTCATGCATTATACACAAGTACACGTGCGGAGATCAACCTGGGATTTCTGCATTACCAGAATCCATGTATGAGGCAAGGAGGAAAGTCTGTCAGGTTGGACCTTTTTCTGATCACTGTATATGTTACTGTATGTCTTTCAAGGAGCCTGTAGGCTGGCATAGTATAACTGGCGAATACCAGCTTTTTTGGACCAAATTTTGACACGTTAAAAAAGAATCTGGATTTTTCAATGCAAAGTCCTTTGCTTGCGTATTTTATTTTGTCTTTGGGACCTCTATAAGCTTTACAGAGAAAAGCCCTCTTGCTGGAGGGAGTTACGTCTGTGCTAGGAGGATGTGCCCGTAGGAGCAGTCTCTTCTAGTGAGAACAAAGCTTACACCTTCATTTCATTTTGAAATTTGCCCTTATTGTTGCAAATGATTCTCCAGCCTGAATAACCACAGCAGAAACTTGCTGAGCCTGCAGAAAGGATACCAGTAAGAGAGCTACAGCTTCAGTGCCTGACTGGAAACCCTGATGACCGCAGCACAAATAACTAATCCGTCAGGTCGAATCAGGCAGCTGCCCTGTGGGGAACGGATGGAGTGTGAATGGGCTGCTAGCAGGCTGGGGTTTTTTGAGCCCGGCTTGGACTGTCATGTGAAGTGAACTCTGTTGCAGCATCTTGCAAGAAAACGGTTTAAAGCTTTGTATTTAATATTTGGGTGTTTTCATAAACAATTGAATGTCAACTGAATTTCTCTGTTCCACTATATACTGGGAGACTAAAAGAAAAAACACTGTACAAACAGTAACATGCGGAGGAGTTGCAGTACCTGATGTACAAAGGTGTCTTAAATTAGTGTTGCATTAGCAGAAAGTCAGTCATGCGTCAGGTGAGATTTTGCAAGTCAAGCTGTTTTTTCTGGTTCCTTGCTGGCTTCTCAGAAGGCTTGTGGGAGTTTTTTGTTGGAGTTGTCCATTCCTTCAGAGCTAATTTACAGCATTCAAGGAAAAGAGAGACTGCTGGTTTCTGTGGGGAGAAAAAGAAGAAATGGAGTGGGGGATTCAGAAAAGTATCTGTGTGAAATACCATCTACCTTTTTTTACAGTGAAACTCATTCATTCTCAAACTCAGAGTTAAAGAAGTTGCAAAGTGAATTAATCTAGAAATTGTTGTTCTCATTCCCTTCTCTGTGATACTGATTGGCATTGATGGATTGATTTAAAAACCCAATCTGTTACATTCATTTGGAGTTCATGATTCAACTGGTATACAGCATGGTCAAATTTATTCAGCAGGGAAAAAGACCAGCATATACACATACACATACACATACACATACACATACACATACACATACACATACACAGTCTTTATGAAGAATCTTTTCTGTTTTACAGAAAATTAGAAATTCTCTTGGTATCAATGGCAATGCAGAAAAAGCATAAAAATATTGTAGTCAGAGAGAAATAAATAATGCTCCAAAATTGTCTTCATTGATGTTGTCCTGATTTCGGCTGGGATAGGGTTGTCTTCCTAGCAGCTGGTACAGTGCTGTGTTTTGGGTTTAGTCTGAGAATGTTGATAACACCCCCATGTTTTCAGTTGTTGCTAAGTCGTGCTTAGATCAAGTCAAGGACTTCTCAGCTTCTCCTGCCCAGCCAGCAAGAAGGCTGGAGGGGCACAAGAAAGTTGGGAGGGGACACGGCCAGGACAGCTGACCCAAACTGGCCAAAGGGGTATTCCATACCATGGGATGTCATGCCCAGTATATAAACTAGGGGAGTTGGCCTGGGGGGTGGATCACTGCTCGGGAACTGACTGGACATTGGTCAGCGAGTGGTGAGCAATTGCATTGGGCATCACTCATTTTGTATATTGCAATCCTTTTATTATTATTGTCACTTTATTGCTGTTATTAGTGTCATTGTTAGTTTCTTCCTTTCTGTTCTCTTAAACTGTTCTTAGCTCAGCTCATGAGCTTTACCTTTTTTTTCTGATTCTCTCCCCCATCCCACTGGGTGGTGGTGGGGAAGTGAGTGAGCAGCTGCGTGGTGCTGAGATGCTGGCTGGGGTTAAACCACGACAGATATATATTCTGCTTTTCATATTAAGCATCTTGTATCAAATTGGCAGAAACCAATCTATTAATTTTGCTGTCATTTGATAAAGCCTTACAGTACAGTCAGGCACAACAGCCTCCAAGAGTGGATTAACAGATGAATGCTTAACCTTACAGCAGATAACTCCAAGGCAATAGCTAGCTACAAGCAGAAACTTCCCGGCGACGTTTGCTCTGATGTACTACTGAGCGTACCCAAATAAAGCTTGTGGATTTTCATGGGACTTAAATCAGGGACAACAAAGCTTTCTGCAGAGAAGAACAACTTTAAGCACCTAGTCAGCAGGGAGCAGCTTGCAGGGAGTTCATGCCAAAGACGGCATATGCATTTTAAGGAAAGCTGATGGATAAGAAGCAGACGCAACCTAAGGATCAAGGATGGGAACAAAAACTGCCCTTTGCCAGATAAAAGTCTGAATCAGTAGGCTAGGTGTTCCCACACTGTGTTACGTGTAAGCCAAGCAAAACCAATCTCAACAACTGCTGGTTTTGCCTGTGTCCAGGATCTTTTACATATCAGAGTAAGAGCCTTCACACAGCTGCTTCTGTCACTGGCTGGCCAGTAACTGACTGATGCGTGAAGCTGTCTCCAGCTCCCAGACCTCCCCTGCTGTTCTTCTCATGTGCCTACAGGAAATTAATTAGTCTGGGACATGTGTTTCTGCTAAGGCCATGGGAAAAATTCGTTTGGGAAAGGTGAGGGGAACGGGGTTGTTGAGATAGGTATGTGCCTTAGATGGCTGGGGCATTGTGGTTGGAGAACCAATTTGGGAAGGAGAAGGCATAGAGGGGAATATGTGGAGCTTTCAGCTATGGGATGGGGGTCTTAAGGAGTGATGGGGCTGTGAAGCAGAATGGTGGGACTGCAGGAAGGGGAACAGAGCTGGGACTGAGAGGAAATGGTGATAATGTTCAGGTGATGATGTTTACAGTCCTGAATTTAGGCTTGGGGGGAATACAGAAGCCTGCTTCCAGCAGTGGTACCCAACAAATGACATTTGGGAAATCATGCATTAGGCCACAGAATCAGGACTTCTCTTGCCCTTTGACTTCAGACTTGCATTTCTTCCTGCATAATGGTCCAGTTTTAAAAGGAAGGGTGGAAGGTGCCTCTCTTTGTTATTGTAGCAGTCTCTTGGAAAGTGTGAATCGCCTCAGACTAAGGAAGGATGTACAGCACTGAACCCATGCACCCTGTTGCCTGGTGAGTGCTCTAAAAGGTAAATTGTAATGTTAAAGGTGAATGATAACATATGGCCATGCTTTTGAAATTTCGGGCTGAATTAGGAGGCCTAAATCAGAGATTTCACTTCACTTGGGCTTATGAAGTTAGAGGGTGGAATAGACCTCCCAGATCACTTTCTCAGGGGTCACCTATGTTGCAGTGAACTACCTGAACACAGAGAGTTAACTGGTAGGCAGAAAATGAGTCATAAATTATGCTTTGGTCCTGGCTTCTGATTGTCCTTTTCAAAGATACAAACTTTTGTCCATAAACTAGGGTAAGAAACAGTGTCATTTATATATGCCAAATAATTTTTCTTCAGGTAAAAACAACATTTGAAGAATCCATTCTTTTTTCCAAATATTGTCAGCCAGAACAAGCACATGTTATTCTTGTTCAGAACAATAACAAACATCTTCATCAAAACCATCACCAAAAATAATAATGAGAATGATATGAACACAGGATTAGAATAATGTTATTCCAAGTTTAGAAAATGGCATTTCAATAGGTTCTAGATCCACTAGGCAGAGCAAGAATGCACACCAAGGCATTCACTGCAAGACAATGGACATGCTGATCACTTCTAATGTGCAGTGATTTCTGGAACAGCTTTCCAAAGTGAGGGTGGCAGATTCATTTGTTCTGTCACTGTTCAAATTGCACAAGCAGCATAATCACTGCCCTTGAGCATAAACCCAAAAGATCATCTGATTCATTCCATATTGGAAAAATATTAAAAAAGGCTATTCTGGACCTAATACCTCATTGCAGTCCGTTAAGGTGACAGATCTAAAGAATCAAAAGAAGCATCAAGAGAGGCGTGGCCAGCAGGTCAAGGGAGGTGATTCTGCCCCTCTACTCTGCTCTCGTGAGACCCCACCTGGAGTACTGCGTCCAGCTCTGTGGCCCCCAACATAAGAAGGACACAGACCTGTTGGAGCAAGTCCAAGAGAAGGCCCACAAAGATGATCAGAGGACAGGCTGAGAGAGTTGGAGTTGTCCAGCCTGGAGAAGAGAAGGCTCCAAGGAGACCTTATTACAACCTTTCAGTACTTAAAGGGGGCTTATAAGAAAGATAGGGACAGACTTTTTAGTAGGGCCTGTTGCAATAGGACAAGGGGTAATGGTTTTAAACTAAAAAAGGGTAGATTTAGACTAGATATAAGGAAGAAATGTTTTACAATGAGGGTGATGTAACACTGGAACAGGTTGCCCAGAGAGCCTGTAGATGCCCCATCCCTGGGAACATTCAAGGCCAGGCTGGATGGGGCTCTGAGCAACCTGATCTAGTTGAAGGTGTCCCTGCTTATTGCAGCGGGGGTTGGACTACACGACCTTTAAAGGTCCCTTCCAACCCAAACTATTCTATGATTCTGTGATTCTATGATCCTATGATCTACCTCGAAGATACCCTGTACGTTACATTCCCATTGAAGCTAGGTGCTGGGCAGAGGGTCTTTAACATCAAGCCTTTAGGAAATCTCACTTCATTACTACTGTGCTCAGACTATGTCATTAAATTTTTTTTATGCTTAGGAAATAAGGGATTGTAGCAAATTCCCAGTTTTGAGACTCCCTGGTATATGATCTAATCTTCCTCTCTTGTCCAGCTATGCAGGTCTTAATTCTAAAATTTACTAATTGTCATTGTTTTGAAACAATCCTAGAAGATTTCCCATGATTCTGTTATAAATAAAGCTGGGTCAAAAGCCAGTAATTATTAGTCACAAGTTATCCTGGCTGTGGTCTTACTTTTGTTTTTCCTTGCTAGCTTTGAATTCACTTCCAATACATACGCACAACTATTTGAGGAGGAGAAGATGCATTTCAACTTCCTTGTGCAAAAAGATGTAGACAAGAAGTAGCAATGCTCCTGGGCCTTTTCTGTCCGCAGCACTGGCAATGGCTTAGTGGTCCAGAACAAGATACTGTATACATCCTCTGGCTCTCCAATAGCAAAGGCCCGTACTACCTCACATTGCTACCTTGCATCCCCACTGCGGCACGTACAAACCTTCCCCAGCTCTCCTGTCCAGGAGATCTGTGGTAGAAGAAGCAAGGTGGAGAAGGAGGTAATAAGTCAGGATGAAAAGCAGAGAGAGACACCCTCAACAATTAGGTTGAAATCTCACTAGCTATGCCTGTTTTTTCCCTCTCAAAACATGATCCACAAAAATTGGTTGTGTCCATATGCCTGAAGCGTCCAACCTGCCATTCAATTTGCCGCCACCACCACTCACCTTTCTACAAAGCCTCAGAAACAGTGGCTTTTAGTTTAGTGCGCTGTGCTCTGCAGTTTCTTTGCACTGTATTATTTATGTGCTATTTAAAACACAAGTCTTAATTATGGATTTTTTCCCAGGTATTTTACACTGATCATTCACCTGCAGTTGGGCACAGGTTTATGCACCTCCCAGCTTGTTTTGTGTTACAGGGACTATGCTGGTCTTCCAGAGCTCTGCCTGTAAGACCGTGCCTTACTCTAAGAAATCAAGACCACAGCTGGCCACCACCACGCTCCTTGGGTTAGCTACGCAATCCAGCAATGTTCACATGGCTTTACATTGTCTTTACTTCCCTTGTGTAAGAAGGGGAGAGTGACCTGACGCTTTTTGAGCAGTCTGAACTTTTAATTCCCAGTCCCAGAAAGGCTGATGGTGCCCAAAGGGATCAATCAGCCAGTGGGAAGGAACATCAGCTAAATATTTCTGAGAAAACAATCCTTAAAGGCCTCATTAGCAATGCTGACATTTAATGGTCTCACTTGCTTAAGTTTGTACTGTCATGTTTGAACAGTCTCCTTCATAACTACATTGGATGCAGACAGATTCTTCAACCATGTCTCAAGCCTTCTTAAAAAATACAGTGCTTATAATCAAGACCAGAAATTCAATGTGTTTGATTTTCAAAGTATCAAAGGAGTGGGAGTAATGTTATTTCTCAGTGTCTGACTTGAAACATAGTCTCCCTGATTCCAGCCATTCCCATTATTTCAAAGGTTGTTTTTACTGAAAATGCCCTAGAAGCTGGTCAAGGCATGTAACAGTGAGATAGTCTGATTCAGCTAGGGGGGAATTTCAACATGAGGGCTGGCAGGTGAAGCAGCTTCACTGCCAGCCATACCAGAACACACAAACAAATGAAAGCTGACAGAATTTGTCTTGACAGAGAGCTGAGAAGCTGGACCAGTTGGTTACAGTTGGCAGTTAATATGGAGACAATAATATGTTTGCTTGCAATGTAGTGAAAAATGCCAGTATTTAACACTGGAACAGTCAGGATACAAGTGTCCCTACACCTCAGGTACAGGCTTCTTTGAAATGTTTTCTCTATTTTCTTAAAATAATTTAAAAAAAAAGAGACAGGAGCCATAAATCACAAGCTATCTTCAGGGATGACCTGTAATTTGCAGGGTTAGTTATGAATCTGAGCATGAGCTAACCATGTGGAAGTATGTAGGCATATAAAGATGCAGATAGATGCCTAAAGCAGTGTGCCCATCTCCCATGGAGTGCCTTTCAGTTCAGGCAGGCTTCCTCTTGGTTCTTTCCCAGCCCTTGCCAGAATTTCCATCTCCTCTCTTAGATCATTCTGCTTTACCAGCCTTGCGATGATAGAAGAGAAATGGAGAACAGACTGGTAAAACCATTTTGGATGGCATAGAAAGAGGAAAAACAGAGGGCACAAAAAGCAAATGTCAGACTGCAAGGCACATGAGGACAAACGAGAGCAAAAGTCATAGATTATTGCCATGAGTCAAAGGGGATGGACTTCCACTGCGATGTGCCTTGTGCTCACTTGTGTTCACACCTGGGCTTTGTGAGCAAAAGTCCATAAAGGGCTCCCATCATGAGAGCAATCACTTTGCACAGGGGTGGATGATGGTGACCAGCCTGCAAAGCGAGCTCAGGACAGACAAAGCAAGAACAATTTTGAGAACTTCGCTGGATTTCTGGCTGAGTATGTTCTAGCCCCGGGCACGGCTTAATTCTCATCCCCTCAAGGTAAATGTTATTTATTAGATCATGGACACCTCTGAAGATGGTTTCTCCTTCACCCAGTTGCTCCCTTGGTGACAGCATGATGTACCAAAGAACAGTGTTCACAATTTAAAAAGATGATCGTGCAGGGAAGAAAGCTTCCAGACCCTGAAAGGGATACTCCTCCCCCAGCACATTGTTTTCTTCTGGAAGTTCATCGAATGATATCACCCAGGCACTGTGCCTTTCTGGGAACCCTGCAGAAAAGGGACTCCAGCCAGAGACTACATTGTACATCAAACCAGGCAAAGACCAAAGGAGCAATTTAAATGCTTGGGCAGGACTAAGCTGGTTGATTTCCCCTGAAGCAAGTTGGGGAAGGCTCCCATAAACTTGTCTGCCAGAGGAGCAGTGGGGGCTGTGACCTGGGGCAGGGAGCAGCTGTGTTCAGCTGAGGGGCAACTTCTTGTCCCTGTTCTGCTGTGCGTGGAAGAGGACATCTGTCCAGGGCTTGACACGAGTAAATTTTTTCACACTGCAAACAGTCATAGTTAAGTTAGCAATATTTTTAAGTGTACAAAGGGTCTCTCTGCACTGCTGTTGCAACACAGCAAGCCATTAGCTTTTCCAAAAGGGGAACTGGAAATTTTGCCTACATGGGCAAATCCCCGGCTAGAAATGGCTTGCTAAACACTGTGGTCCCTTCAATCCAGGTGATAGCGTAAACAGTCCTTAACATACTGGGGAGTGCAAAGGTAGGATAAAGTATAAATTTTCTAACTTCAAAATTTGGGTAAGAATGCATGTCTGACAAGACTGTGGAGGACTAATTAGTTTTTATTTATATGACACTTAGAAGATGGAAGGCATTGTGAAAGCCCTGTAGTATGAATTCAGTAATCTTAAACCACTCTGAATTTTATTACTGAGAGTTTATATGTTGCAACGTGAAAGCAGGAATTTCTGAAGTGCTCCATGCTAGCCAAGCTGTGCTTCCAGGAATGGCAGAACTGCGCAACAGAGCTCAGATAATACCAGTCCTGAAAAAAACTGACTACCGCTCCCAGGTTCCTGCTTGAGAACCTTCAAAAGATAACTGCCCAACTGTATATTGGAAAATAGACTTGGAAAACCAGCATTCTGGAACTAACTATTCCTGGGTAAGAAATAACTTTGTGCTGCTAAGAACTTTGGGCTGAATTTACAAAAGTTCCTGTAAGTTCCAACTTTTACATACGACTTTCACACATAGAAAATGTGTCTTGGGGGGAATTAGGTACCTAAGTCCACGTGAATGAACCATAAAACCTGTGACGTACCAAGTGGAGCATGAAAGGCTGCCTTAGCCTAGAGTTTCTGAAGAGGGTCTCTTCAGGCACATCTGCTGGAGCAGTGCTGTGCAGCACAGATACTCAGGACAGCAATGTGAGACCCAGGCTGTGCACACCTGACATGGCCCAATGCCCAAGCAACCTGTAGCCGTGCAAATACTGCTAGCTTTCTTGCAGGACTATGTCCACAGGGCACTGCACTATCCCCTGTCCAGAGTTAGCTGCAGGATCTCCACCTTCTGACCCTTGGTGCACTGTTGGCATGTTCAGGAGCACCAAAGAGAGAGCCTCAACATGAAATCGAAGAGTCAAACTTAAGGGAGAGGTTGTGGCTGTGAAGCTGAATCTCACAGAGGTGCGAGTCTTAGGAGGCCGTCTCTCATCGGCACGAATGATAAATGCATCTAAAAGCTTAAGCCTTACTGTGAATCAGTGGGGCTTGAACTTCTGAAAGCCTAATGCATTTAGAAAATGGCATGAGAACTTTGAAGCCTCACATGCTTTTCAGAATGCCACCCACATTAACGTATGTCCCCAGCCTCTGGAACTGCCAGGCTTTCAAGTCAACCTTGGTGGTCTCCTCCACACTGGTGCTCTGACTTGTCAGTACAGGAGATAAAAATCTGGCCTCAAATTCAGCATACTTTCTTGACTGTGGCTGTTCTGAGAAAAATCCTGTTCTTGTGGAGTGGGTCTACCTCAAAGCTATTACTTCAACAGTATTACTTCTATATTTATACTGGAATAGAAAAAGGAGAATTTGGCCTGGTTTAGTTACATGTGTGATTGTTGTGGTTAATGTCAGATTCAGGAGATTGGAGCCAGGAAGATATAAAAATAGAATGAAATTTATGTAATGTCTGCTTTTGGGTAATAGCACGTTTTTTAAGTATGCTTCTTCCTGATTAAATCAAACCTTTAAATAACAACTTGATTTTCAGTGAGGTTGACCTCTTTGTGAGACTGAAGGACATGCACATTAGAAAGACAGCTCTAAACAGTTTGGAGCTGTAAAATAAAATTCCATTTAAATTCTATATGTTATGGTATTTTCTTGTTGAAACAAAGACTTGTGTTTCCATGGAAGAGCAGAAGGGACAATGCATCCTGCCTCCCGTCAGGCTTCACAGGAACACCAGCTCCACCCAAGCCCACCCTCTGGCCACCCCGCTGGTACCCAGCAAGCACTCACACAGGACCTGCGTTTCTAGTTGACGGGCCTGATGTTCTACAACTTCACATCTTGTGGAAGTATTTGTGTCGGGCAAGGGCTGGCTGCTCCCTGGGGCTGGGAGCGATGGAGCTCCCCACAGGGTAGCTGGGCAGGGTCTTGCCAGCCAGAGCTGGTTCCATCACCTCAGCAGGGACCAGGGCAGCCTGGAGGCAGCCAGGGGCAGCCCCAGCACCCGAGGCCAGACCAGGACGTCAGCCTGTGGCTGGGGGTCAGCTGGGCTGAAATGGGGTCCTGCACCATGGACAGGGTGGTGGGACGCCCCAGGAGAGGCTGGCAGGGACAGTCAGGGATGTCAGTGCCCTCATGGCTCTGACATTTTGTACTTGTTCAAAGGAAAAAAGCATTGTGATCCCAATCTGGCAGCATGAGTTCACTCTACGCTTATGGAAATAAGAGTTTTCAGCACGAGGCATTCAAAAGTCTGTTTAATTCCATATGGATTCGTACCCCTCTCCCCACTGCAGCATTCACTGAGCCACATAGCCAGCTCATGTCCTTCAGGATTTGCTCTTGCTTTCATCAGTCTCCTGATGAGAACCATTTCTATGGTGGACTGTTTGGATTTGCAGGGTCTCAGTCTGAGTTGCTTGGGTTTTTTTAATACATAAACTGCTGTGTATTGTCAAGATGTAAGTGTCAAACTTGCTTATTTGAAGAAATGTTTGGGTTGTTCTTACAACACATTGAAAAATCTAAAATCCATTATAAGAACTTTTTCTTTTTGAAGTAACACTGTCACTAATCTTTTTTCCTCTGTATTTCTGACTTGGACATTTCAGGCAGATGGCTTTAAATCTCCAAGAAAAAAGCTTATTAAGAAAAAAAAATTATTATCTCATTTATTTGTTTTCTAATTTGTACAGCCTTTGAAAGTTAAAAACTCATGCTGTTGTATAGACCTCTGGAGAGTCTATCAATCTGTTTTGCTAGCCTACTGTATATCCTACTTGCAATATACCCTAACAAGTCTTTAAAAAGCATACGATATTGAGAAGAGCTTTGTCTTCTTTTGTTTGACACAAATTTGTCTGACACAAATTTGTCTGACATAAATTC
Organism: Sagittarius serpentarius; assembly: GCA_034782735.1. Classification (NCBI taxonomy): domain Eukaryota; kingdom Metazoa; phylum Chordata; class Aves; order Accipitriformes; family Sagittariidae; genus Sagittarius; species Sagittarius serpentarius. Next base: position 31,231,425 of record JAVKLA010000053.1, read on the forward strand.
ACTTAGAAGAATGACAGTTTTTCTTGTGATATGATAACTTCAGTTTGATACGCATAATCATTTGTCAGCCTGATTCTGTACATACAGAAATTAAATGCAAATCTCTCTCTTATTTGTGGTATTTGATCAGATTCACAGAGAGGAAGAAAGAAAACAGACCACAGAGTTTTCTTTCAGGAGATCTGATTTCTCTTTCTCAATCAGAAATATCTATTCCATGGCAATTATTTAATCTTACATGCTTCTATTTCTTCATCAGTAAAACGACGACATCAACAATATCAGGGATAATATTGTTCTGCTGATGTAAAAGCAGGTTATTTCAAAAGCACTTTTCAGATCCTGCTTTTCTTAAGTAATCATGAACTGCTGTTTTGTATTTCAAAACAGTTATTTTATGGGAGATTAAAATGGACGATGTCAGTGTAATCCCTGCAGTTTTTTCAGTACAGTGCAGATGAAGTCTAGCGTCTGATAACTGGTCATTTCTGACTTTGTTACAGAGCATCAGCCATACTCCTGCTTATCCTGAAGAACAAAATTTGGGTCTCATGTAGTTGGGCATAGCTCTATTGAAAGCATGTGCCTTGTATTTATATTTGGCCTTGAAGGTGTTTTCTCACTTAAGTTCTTGCAACAATAATTTGCCTGGTTTTTGAAATTTGTCCTATCTGGAAAGTGTGTGTTTCCTTGGGTTCCTCCAGGGAACAGCACGAAGAAGCTGCAGCTGTCCGTCAACTTGCCACTCTTCAGTAGGAAAGTCTGACCTTTGGCTGGTAAGGAGCAAGCTTTACCTTGACCTTGTTCTGCGTGTGTGTGATGCTTCAGGGTCATCTCAGCAGGATCTCCACGGGAAAGCCATAAGTGAGCCTTCCTGTATGGTCTGAAGGTCACAGAGTGTTTAGCCACCGATTTGATTTCATTTTCACTTGAATTTGCCCTGATCTCAGCCTGCCAACAAGTCGCCCCCGATCTTGAATCAGGGGGTGTTAGAGTCACCCTAGGAGATCCCCAATCCAGCTGGTCTTCTCCACATTGATTAAGATGCCACTGTGTAGCAAATAGCGCAGATGCAGACATTGTACCCATATGCAGCTTGCTGAGGTTAGTCCACACAGCCAGGAAATGTACATTTGGGTGGACCCTCAGCTGCGCGGCACACTGTGCCCTGGGGCTACCAGCTGGGTTGCCCAGAGGCAGCACCAGAGGTGTTCCTTTGGGGAAGGGCTGAACAGGACACGCAGGTAGCACGGAGTCTTAGCCACAGATGACACAGTCTTGGGGTGCACCTGCAGTGCACACACAGTCCCAGGTAGTGGTATGTGGTAGGTTATGCCAAAGTATGTGCATTTCTTAAAAGGAAAAGTGATTATAGATGACCCTCTTTGCAATTCCATAATCAGTGAATATGACTTTGCCTTATTGTAGTATCTGAAGTTTTGCTCAGGCTTCTCATTCAGGAATCTACTGATATAATTTACAATGATGACAATAAACTCAGTGTTATTTTACAGTTGCCACTCCATGGCAGCTGTCTGCCATGAGCCTTTTTGCATTTCAAACAGTAACCTTGATTTAAATTTATTTCTTAAGAAATTTTGGCTGGTCTAAGACAAACAGTATGCCAGAATCACTTCTGATGATCTGTCCCCATAAAATTTCCTTACATAATTGTTACTACAGATAAAATATATAAAAAAAGAGAAGTCATGCAAGGCTTAGAGCATATTAACTTCAAGTTTCCATCAGGGTAAAAGGTTTTGCAATTTCCACTTTAATGGAAACCTACAGAGGTTCAGAATGTATTGACTTGCAAATAAAGCTGAAAATACATAAAACACGGAGAAGCTTTCTCTTGCCTTGGTTAAAATGACCTTTCCTTTCAGTGATAAAACTATTTAAGTTTTATGGCATGGAATCAAGATATAAAACTGAAAAAATTTCTTATAATTTAAAGTCTCTCAGATCAGTTCCAGCAGCTGCTTTTCCCTCAGCCAGGGCATAATTTTATCAAAGACAAGTGTGTGGATGTGTGCACGTGTGTGCGTACATACAGACATACATCTGTAGCTCTAGCAGCCAAAGGGGTCTTGTTCTCCCTTAGCTTTTCTTCAAGGCCCCAGAGTGTGGTGGATGCATTTTATGTCAAAGATATTATTAAAGAGTTTTTTTTCTATTTGACTTTGACCGATGGAGTTAATTTTCTTTAATACAGATCTATTCTCTGATGGCCTGAATTAATGATGTACTTAGATTTGTTTCTAGCTGATAAACAGTAAGCTGGCATGTAATAAGCTGTTTTGTTGGTTTTATCTTTGTGATAAGTATCTTCATTGGGCACTGCAGAAAGTTCTATTTTGATATTTGTGATTTTGTTTATTGCTTAAAATACACATTATGTCCTGAACAGGATAATTGCAATTGAAAACTCTCCTATGCTCAAATGTCATGTCTTTCCTGCTTAGAATTCTCCTTTTCTTTCTGTGAGATGCTGTGATTTCTTAGGAGGCTTCTGTTTTTCTTCTGACTTTGAGGAAGTTTAAATGTATGTATATGCCTATATATATATGTACACACACTGTAAAGTTAAAAAAAATAGTTTTATAAATTTATCAGCTCATGGGAGAGAATATTAAAACACTTCACTTGGAGACAATTTTATTGGCACAGCTTCTCTCTTACAGTTTTTGTCTGTTCTGCTTATTTTGTTAATGCATGAAACTAGGTCTCTGCAGAAGCTCATAAGCCACTGCTGTTCCTTCTCCATAAAATTAATTGGTGTCCCAGTTTGTTCTCTTGGGGAAATTATGAAGTCATCCATAAAAGTCATTTCATTATGTCTCTGTTTTGGGATTAATGTTACATATGAATGACTCTGGTAAATATGATCAAAAGCCCTTCTAGCCCTGTACCCTTGCTCTCTGGCAGTGTCCCGTAGCAGGCTCTTGTGCTCTTTCCGAGGATGTGGGAAGCACGCAGCGATGCTTGCCGGGAGGTTATCTTCCTGCTTCCAGTGCTCTGCAGCTGAGGTCTTCCGAACTGGAGATATTTTCTGAGTCTTTGCTTTCTGTTAGCCTTGCTGGACTCTTTATCCATAAACTTGGAAAGAGTTTAAACTCTGGCTTTTTACAGCATTACTCATTTGTAAATTTGTTGGATTAATTATGCAGAGAATGCATTTGTCTCTCTCAAACCTCTTTGTCTCCCTTAAATCTTTTTAACTGATAATTTCATTTGATTCCTTCTATTTCTTGCATGATAAAAGTCAGTGATTCATCTGCTCCTTAGTATGTTAACTTTCTCAGAAAAGCAGTAACTTTGGACTCCTTATGATTGCCACAAATATTTATTTGCTGAATATTTTTAATTTACAATTGAAAATTCTAGTCGTTATATGGTCCATTAAATTGTAAGATCTGTCTGCTCTTTTCCTCTAGTGTATTAACATTAGTAAGCAAGATTCTGAAGAACACACAAGAGCAGCTTTCATGTTGTGTCCTCAGATCAGTGTAAACCCATCATCTCTAGCAAAAATGCAAAAGAACAGCTGCAAAAAATGCAGCTACCTGAGACTGTGTTATCTGGCCTCTGCCAAAGACGTACAACATGGGACCGAATCTCCCCACTGCAGCAATCGTCATTCTTAAAAGCCAAGAAAAGTAGTAAAAAGTAAATATAATGTTTTCCAGGAGACATCGGTGGCTCTTAAAGAAAGAAAAAAACCTTTTGAATTCATCAAAGCTGCATAAACTCTCATTGTTTGCTATAGAGAGCTGAAAGGACAGTCTTCCTGATACTCTATAAAATACTGCTTTTGTTGGCACACTGTTAACAAAACAGTCGTGGTTTCTTTAATACAGATGTGTCTCATTATTTTTCAAAATCAGTTTTTTTTATTTATCTGTCTTAACCACAGAATGTCAGATTATAGAGACTCTGGCTTTGCTCTCCATGAGTAGCCAGCTGAACACAGCAGTGTCACTGATGACCGCATGTCCTCACAGCCACAATGCTGGCAAGGTTACAGGATGATGATCCATTCCCTGTCGGGGTGGTTCTCCTCCTCCTTCTTCTCCTCCTCCTCCTCCTCCTGTGCCTGCCAGCACAGAGGTCCCCTCTCCTTGCTGGGCTCCTGACACTGCTGAGCTCTCCTCCCAGCATCAGGAGCCCAAAGGTCAAAATCTGTCCTGCTCTCAACAGACATATGGGGAAAAGACCCTTTTTCCCTTTGTTCCCTGTCTATTGGGATGCAGATTCCTCTGGGGTTTCTCTTTAATTGCCAGGCACTGAGGGTGGAGGTGAGGGGGAGGGAGGGATGCAGCAGCTGGGAAGCCCAGGGGCAGCCAGGGCCACCCTGGTGCACCTCTGTATGTCCCTGCAGATTGCCACCATGTCCACACGGGTCAGAGAGAAAGGGGTGCCTGTCTGGAGAGCGGCGTGGTGGCAGGGAGGTGGCAGTGTGAAGGCTTGTCCCCCCCTGCATGGTGCTACAGCTGGCCGAGTTGTAAGATGGCTGGGAAAAGTCCTTAAATGGAAATCTCAGATGTGGAGCTTGTTTTTCCTGCCAGAATTCTGGCCGAAGTAGACTGTTTGTTGTAGTGAATGTTCAAGCTGTGGTGAGCCCAGATATCACAGTCACTTCTCCCTGTTTGAGGTCTGTCTTCAAACCATGACCGGGATGCAGTATGCCAGCAGTTACAGAAGAGGGACCTGCTGGGAGGTCACGGGGTGTAGGGTAGAGCCCCGAGCCCCCGTGCACTGCCGCTGCCCTCCCCTCGTTTGTGGACTTTTGGAGACCAGTCCTCTCTTTCGAACCCCGGGAACAGCGGTGCTGCGCAGGTGGTACCACCTGTGCAGAAGTAATCGCAGCTAAACCAGCCTCTTCTCCGGAGGCCCTTGACTGTGAAGAAAGGGCAGTAATGACTCACCGCCTCTTAGCAAACATAGCGGGTTTGGCAAAAACAAGGATCCCGTTAAGCGAAGAGGTGGTTCTGTTTTGGAGTTTCGTCTGTAAGCTTCGGGGTTTCTTTTTTCTATCATTTTTTAAACCTTGCCTGTTTCTGCCCTGTTGGTGGGTGCCACAGTGAGGCCGAGGGAGAGCCAGGCCGCCTGCAACTCGTCCTGTGCCCAAAAGCACAGAGACCTGGAGGCGGACAGGCAGCTGAGGCCTGCTGCCTGGAGTGAGCGCACAGGAACCGGGCTGCTGCTGTCTCCAAATGAGAAATGGTGGTTAGCTCCTGGGTTTTGCACGGCTCTGTTTCGATACCCCTGAGAGAAAATTGAATGTAGCCAGAGAATAAAGCAAGAGGTCGTGCAAGTCTCTCTGCAGTAAGCAAAAGGGGAGTTTGCGCTGTCGCCCGGAGGAACGCCTGCTTTCCAAGAGCAGGGGACAGGCTCGTCTGAGGAGCAGCAGGACGTGGCGGAGGCTTCTCGGCCTTCTCACCTGCAACAGGGACTAAAACCCACAGCGAGGAGAGGCCAGATGGAGGCTTTGTTCAGCATCGCCCTTGCCTGTGAGCTTGTACCTCTTCCCAGAAACAGCAGACAGCTCAGGAACCCCGAGATCTCCCTGTCTGCCTATGTACATTCCATTTACCATCCTGGTCTAGTTCGAGTACCAGGAAAAGGCTAAGGGAACGTGAGGTCCAATCTGACCATCTGATGAGTTACCAGTATGAATCTCTCCAGAAAATACCCAGAAATATTCTGAAGGCCATCTGTTGCCTTCTGCTCATTGCTTGCCCCTTGCTGTGGCCTCTCTGTGTAAGATAAAGCAGCTCCAGCGTATCAGGGGGTTTTAACACTCGTGGCCTTCCCTCATTCTTCTGATTTACTTTTACCGTAGGCTAAAGCTTGTAAACCTTTGACTCCTGTTTACAAACAGGCAGCCTGGATAACATTAGCAAACATAAACACTCTCCCTGAAAATCCAATTTTAAACACAGGTTTGTAATGACTGATTTTATCTCTACCATCTGTAACTAGTTAAAATTCCAATTGTTTTTCTTAAAAGGGATTTTAACAATGGATAGTAAGCATGAGGTAAATTAAAAGTAATTTAAATTGTAGGGTTTTATTAAGAGTTTAGAAAAAAATCTATTAGAGACCTGGGTTATCTGCAGCCTCCAAATGGTGCTGAAAAAATGATGGTGCTCTCAGTTGTCATAGGTGATTTTTTCTTTTAAGCTGCATGATACATTTTTCTAACATCAGTGCACAAACTTGCATTGGTTTATCTTCAAATAATTTAGTTAAAGAAATGCCAGATCCTCAGTGGACACCTTAATTGATCTAGAATCAACCAATTTATTTTTATTTGGCATAAGCTGGAATAAGGAGTTATATAAACTAAGGATATAGTCAGGCTATATAAACTGAGGATATAGTCAGGCTCTTGCTGCAGAAATGTGTGTACCAATTTAAAATTTAACACCCCTCTGCAGTTTGTTACTGCTGTTCTGCAGTAGTGGATTAGCCACTTCCATAGGCTGCTTAACCCATCCGGCACTGCATTAAATCATATGGGGAGCATTTGCATGCTTTGCTATCCAGTACCGTTGTGTAGAGAAACATAAGAGCCAGACGGGCAAGGGAAGGGTTCCCCTGTAGTAAATGGCTGACCAGGGCATAGTGCAGTGTGAAGCATTTCTACACTAGTTGGACCCACCGAAATCAGCCGTTTCAGCTGAGACACTGGGCTTTCAAGGCCGCAGGCACACGTTCCTCCCGCTGCCCTTTCTGCAGCTGTGGCCACCTTGGGCGGGAGGTCTCAGCGGGTGTCAACTTCGTAAAGCATCTTATCAGGATTCACCAGACATATTTGTCAAAAGTTTAAGGTGCTATCATGGCTGATACATCTTCCTTTCCTTCTGGCTACTTTGCAAATGGGGCAGGTGAAAACAATTTCTATCCACCGCCGTTGTCTGCTAGGTGAATGGGAGCCAAAGCGCTAAAAGTGTCCAGATGGGTGCTTGCGCTGGTCTAATTAAATCAGTTTTGAAACATAACTGTAGGCTGTGGACAGATGTTCATTTTGTAGAGAGCTGTGCCAGATGAAGATTACAAGCCACGCTGCTGGAGGTTATTGCCCTCACAGCTCTGCTGGCACAGCGGTCCCAGATCCTCATCCTCTTCAGCTTAAAGAGGGTGCAGACATGCATCTCGGGTGGGGGTGGCTGGAGAGGTCATCACCTGCCTGCCCATGCTGGCCTCCTTGGCACAGCACCAGCTCTGCTGAGTGCTCCAAAGTGCATCTCCTGGCCTCTTTCAGTCAAAAGGAACCAGGCTGGCCTGTGCAGTGGTAATAAGAGAGCTCTTGTTTGCTCTGGCTCCTTGTGTCTGACAAGGAGTGGGGAGCCCTAACTGGCCAGGGGACAGCGGGAGCACAGGGGACAAGCTTGGGTTGGCACAGCTGGATCTGGAGGCGGCCAGCTGTTTGCAGCCCTCCTGCGCTGGGGTGGGAGCAGAGACCTGTCCTGCTGCTGAAGCCATGAAGAGTGACTTGTGGGCGAGGAGTTTTGGAGAGTGGCAGGGAACTCAACTGCTTTGGGCTGCTCACTTACTAAGGTCACGGCACTGGCTTAAGCTAGGGCTGCGGGGGTTGACAAAGGATTGTCAAAGGCAGTCCAAGCCAAACAAGGACGCTTTTCTCATCAAGCTGTTATATTCTTACCAAATGTGTTGATGTGTGTACAGGCAAAGTATGACACAATGTTGACCACGTCTGGTGAGCTGCTAGTTTCACTTGGCCAAAGCTACCTTTGCAGATGGTATTAAACTTTCTATGTAACACTAAGGTCAGCCGTGACAAATGAACATGCTTTTTGTGTCTTAAACTCTATCCGCATTAGGAACTATCATATTTGTTCTCATGACAATTCTCAGTTAAAATGTATTAGCTTAAAAGCACCTTAAATGCCTTACAAAAACATCTACGTGGCCATGACCTTAGCTATTGAGCTGACCTATTTTCAAGCATGCTAGATTTATGGCTTCTTCCCATTGTTCAACAGTTGCTTATTATTAAAGAAGGGAGGTAGCGCTGTTTCCACTGAAAAGTAGGAAAAATGTCACTATTGCTGATGGTGCTGTCTGACTTTCCCTAAGTCTCCAAGCCAGTTTTTAATTAAGCATACATAATGCAGTCCTTCCTTACTGCCCTTGCCAGGGGAGCATTTCTTTTGATTGCACTTCTAAAGATCATGATTACAGGCGGCAATCAGTCCCTATCTGTGTTTTTCGAGAAGCGAATCAAAAAGATGGCTGAAAATAAGCCCAGATCCAAGCCCCATCCCTGAGGTCTTGCCTGTGCGTTGCTTGTCCTCCCTGCAGGGACCAGGCGGTCAGCCTCGCAGAGCAGCCAGCTCCGTTCTCCAAGGCACCCGGTTGTGTCCACCTCCTCAGGAAACGAATGACTAATCTTCTGTGTATATAAGCTACTATTATTTATTAGTTGTTTCATCAGTCCCTGCAGTTTCCTTCACACTCTCCAAGCAGCGAGGAAACCATGTTCCCTGTTCCACAGAAACATGGCATTTATGTATGTTGAGAGTGCTCCTGAGAATATCCATTTGCTTCACTCTGTTTTCAGGCCTTTTCTTACTACCGCTTTCCAGAGTTCTAGCAGCCCAGCGCGCAGCCATCCAAGCGAAAGACTGGCAAGAGGAGCAGCAAAAGAAAAAAGAGGCCCAAGCAGCCCTGATCAGGGCAGGGATCGTCAAGAGGAGGAGCTAAATTTGCTGTGGCACCTGAGCTGGGTGGCACACTGGGTTTGAGCTTGGCATCTGATTTTCTATGACCACTAGATGGCATAAAAAATGCTGTTGCAGGCATCAGCTTGTTCCTGAAAAATTACTAAGTGGCAGGGCCGTGCTGCGGTTAAAGGGGATTCTTACGTTGCTTTTAATCAAAGGCGTATTTTAATGTTTCTCTTCGATGTAAAAATGTATTGGTAGGAGTCATCCTATTGAATGGCAATTAATCCTAGCAGCAAAATTCAGCTTCAAATAGCAAGCCCTGCTGAAGTCAGTGCCATTCTAAGGTGGAGGATAATGTAGCAGAAGATAAGGGGCAGGGAGGTTGCTCGGCTAATTGCATTACAGGACCAGGCGCTAAGAAGAAACATCAGTTCTCATCTTGGTCCTGATAATGATTCCTTTTGAAGCTTTGGGCAAAACACATAATCTGCTTCATTTCTCTATTTCTATATGAAGGGCAGTGATTTCCTGCCTTGCAGTGGTGCCAGAGGAGTTAATTAATACTTGTAAAGCACATATGGAGAGAAGAAAAATACTAATGACTCCCGAAAGCTACTGGTAAGGAAGAGCTTTCCTGGTCTGTCCATTCTGCACCACCCAGCTATTGCTGTGCCACTGTGATGGTTACAGTAAGATGATGGAGTATGGATAAATTTAAAACACACTGAAAGAAATGTTGCTGAATGCTACTGAAAGAAAGTAAAACCACTGAGAGAAATGGACTAACTTTTTTTGTTCCGTTTGCAGTATAATTTATTATGGAAATTTCATGGCGAGTGAAAACAGCCTGCCTGCTGCTCCTCAAACCCCTTCTGAGTTAAAGAAACAGCCTGAGGGATGGTGGCTTGCGTGGCCTGAAAGTCGTTGTCCGTCCCCCCCGTCGTCCCCCCTCCCCGCCCTCACCTGCCGCAGGAGCTGCGAGACCACCTTGACCTGCTGTCCCCGGGCCAGCAGGTAGCTGAGGGGGACACCGGTGACACGGGCCATCTCCACGTAGTTCACCACCACCATCAGCTTCTCCAGCAGCCGCAGCGGCAGGAAGGCGTCCTTCAGGCAGTAGACGGCCAGCCGGCGCCGCGTCTGCTCCGACCCGTTCTGGGGACACGTGGGGACACGTGGGGACACGTGGGGACACGGCAGGGACACGGCGGGGACACGGCGGGGACATGGGGGGACACGGCGGGGACACGGGGGGAAGGCGTCCTTCAGGCAGTAGACGGCCAGCCGGCGCCGCGTCTGCTCCGACCCGTTCTGGGGA
>JAVKLA010000053.1:31241538-31254661 GCA_034782735.1 Sagittarius serpentarius
CGCAGTCCAGCTTCCCTCCAGCTGAGGGCAACTTTCAGTTCAAAACTGAGGCTTGGCAGCAGTCTCTGCTTGGGTTGCTTATTTGTAATCAAAACTGCTAGTTACTTGGAGTGCTTTGCAGCTGCTGTGAAAGGTAATGTCTCTTGTACCTCCTCAGGATCAAGATCTTTGGTGATTTTACCACTGAAATACGCAATCTGATTATATTGGCTTCTGATATTGCCAGACCATGAACTAAGACATTTATGAATGCTATTAGGAGCTAAGTGAAAAGGATAGGGAATCCATTGTAAATTATGAGTGACCGGGAAAATCTCACCACAGCAATTGGTATGACTGCTGTGGTCACGAGATGACATATTTCTTTCTACTCTTCTCTTTATGGAGTGTAGTGGATATGAATAACCTTAAGGAGACCCAGAGGATTTTACAGGGTATACCAAGAACTACTTTTCATCATTTACAAAGAAAGGGTTTAAAAGTTCAGATAAGGACAATACTGAAAAAAGAGAACTTGGCATGATGTCCCTGAGAAAACAATATTGCAACAATGAACAATGATATTCAAGCATGCTTTATACACTGATTTCACTGCCAATGAAAAGAGACTGACTGTATGTCTTCCCATAATCACAGAGGGTATTTATGGCATAAATGTCATTTTTGGTTTATCTGAAACTGAGTTGTATCAGCTGTCCTTTAGCAAACAGAGGAATCAGACTGTGAATGAGAGAGACATGAAAACTGTCAGACCAAAACACACCCAACAAAACAAATGATTACTGATTGGCCTTGAAGAAAACTGAGAAAAACAATTTTCATAACAAAAATAAGACACTAAGTGCTGTAACTGCAGTGCCAAACTGATTTCCAAGCGCTCACAAGAGTATCGGCTTTGTTTTTCCAGCGATAAATTTAGTTTTTCCGCTTGTCCCCACTGCACATTTTAGTGATGATGTTGGAGACTTTTCAATTTCCATTTAAGATTTTAAACAACAAATAAAGTGATCTTGGCAGCCTGTGGAAGAGCTAATGTGGTAGATAGAAGATGTGTAGAAAATGGTTTATACAAAGGTTGCGTTCAGGTCCAGCTGCTCTCTCTGAAGCCGTACTGCGGCCAGGTGACAGCAAGCACTCTGTAGCCTCAGGAGCATCCAGGAGTCCCTCACGTGGACCAGAAATTCAACGAGATATTTTATTGGCTTGTTTCCTTGTTCTGTTACAGCTGTGGTGCCCCTGTGTCTGGGCCTCGCTGGCTGCAGTGCGTTACCTTCTGAAGAGGAGAGGCCATATGGCAGTGCCTGTCCCCTGTAGTGACGTGCCTGCTGTGTATGCACAGGATGAGCAGACCCGCCATGTGCTGTAAAACCTGCAGACCCAAGCAAGGCCAGCCCTGCTGTGTTCATACACCAGATGAGTGGTGAGAAGGCCCTTGGGTCTTCGGTGGGAGCCTGCTGCGGTAGAGGAGATGGGGTGGGAGGAAGACAAGGAGCAAGAACAGGCTGGTGGTGCCCCGAGGGCTATTGCACGGTCCTTCCAGGAGCAGGCTGTGAGCCAGGCTGGTGCGGGTGTGCTGCCGTTTAGTTATCCCTGGTGCTGAATAAGCTGCTATGGAAAAAAGTCTCTTGGGTTCCAGCTTTGGATGCTAGCATTTTGATCATAATCCGTTGGGACCCATGACTTATCCTGCCTCATAGCCAGGGCTTGCCCACGTTCGCTAAGTGAGTACTGTGCTCTCCTCCTGGCCAGAGACTGTGTGAGGCAGAGTTACCCATCACGGTAACCTGCAGAAAGTGTTTTATGATCCTGAAAACAAACCATTTATATAGGAAATATAGTAACACGCCCAGCAACAGTACTAACTTTTAGCCCTTAGCATCATTTTGTTCCAAATAATAAGCCTTCTGATACTGTTTTTTTCTAGATACTGAAATCTTGGTATGTTGTTACTCCTCTAAATGGATCGACATGAATCTCAAACCATAACAAAGCAATAGCAAATTAGAGATTTTAGTTTAAAAAAAACAAAGATCAAGCTGAGATTAAAAGTTGGAGAATTAAATGAAAGGGAAGAAAAACACTATAAAAAAGTACAAGCATTTGACAAATAGCTAATAGACTTAAGAGATTCCCTTGTTCTTACTGCTCAGAGAATTTACTTATTTTTCCCCATGTAGAACATGCACAATACCTTATTTAGTAATATTTCAAGAAGTTTTTTTAGCATCTGGCATTGAGTGTAATTGTTGCAATGCTCTGGCAGCATGCTACACTGTAAAGCTAACACATTAGCATGCCACGGAGATGAAAACAAAGAGAGAAGGCTGAAGAAATTTTCAGTGCAAGGTGCAGCTCCTGTTACCTCCAGCTCTGTGGAGGATTCCTGCTCTAATGTCATCCTTCTGCTTTCTACTCCTCTGACTGAAAGCACAGACATTTTTTCCCTCCTTCTCATTTTTTTTTGGTGAAAGGGTTGTCAACTTCAAGTACGTCGAACGTGTTGCAACGCATCACTATGTGGGAGTAGTGATGTGAATCAAGTCAGGCATGTGCGCTGGGTTTATAGGATTATGCAAGCTATAAGCAGAGAAGCTGACCTGGATCAGGCGTGCAGTATTTTCTGAAGCATCTTTCATGGCATGAATAGAATGGGATAGAGCCTAATAATAGACCTAGAACATTTTTCTGTTTGAGTTTGCTACAAAAGTTGCTACGCAACTGATCTTCACGTAAAACAGTTTTCATTAACAGTTGTTAAATACCACCCTGAATGGTATTAACAAGGTCAATGCAGAGATCAAATAACTATTAGCAACATTTCTTATAACAGGCTAAAATTTTGAGGATATCCTTTTCATAAAGGAGATAAATTTTGGTTCATGACATAATTGTTGGATGTTATGTATTCTTTTTCTTTCACAACTCTACATGAAATATTTCCAAACATAGTAGTGCCTTCTGGAGTTTAAAAGACAAGACTAAGAAAATCTAAGCTGACAACAAAATACTATGACAAATAAAATGAGAAGTGCCACATACTTCACCAAGTTCGCTAAAAACAGCAATTGCTGTTGATTTTTATGGCCAAGGTGCTCAGTGACTATGGCAACAAGAGCAGAAGACTGGAAGAGAGAGGGTGGAAGTAGTGAAGAAAGAAAATGCATTTTTAAATAATCCTCAGTAAGTACCATTATTATTGGACTCTTAATAAGCATCAGATAGGTTTTAACACACTGCATGTATTGTCCATGTCCACTGGGATGTGATGTAAAATTAGTGGGCTAAATTATGTTCTCATTGGCACTGGTGTAAATCCAGAGTAAGTCATCGGACTACATGGTGGGTATTTCCAGTTTTCCAATGAGTAACCAAATAGAAATTGGTCCAATGTTCCTTGACTCTCTCTTCCACTCCCTTGTGTAGGAACTACTCATAAATAAATCAATGAGAATATCATGCTGACTGCATGTTCTCCACTCGTTCATAGGAGGAAAAAATAACACCACAATGTTTTTTCCCATGTGCCTTCTTAGGAGACCACCTCTCGGTACAAGAATTGCAGCACACTGCCAGCCTCGAGGATCCTGTATTCTAAGAAGAATCAAGCTGGTGGGTCTGGGTAGCAGAGGAAGCGTAACTGTGAAGTTGGGAGCCACCTGCCACCCAAAGGAACACCTGGGGATGAGGGAAGTGACACAAGAATATCTGATCATGGTCAGCTGCAAAGTAAGGAGGGTGACATACAGATGTGAAACGAGCGGAAACTCCCACCGGAGGTCTCCGAGGGCCGGGAACGGCAGTAAGCAAAGATTTCAGTGGCAGAAGCGGGAACTATTGCTGTTCAAAAATACAAAGGCCAAGTCCTATCTTGGCCGATACAGGATGAAAACCCCGAGCAGCTGCCTGCCTGGGAGTGCTGTTGTCCAATCCACACCTTGCTGTGCTTTAGTCTGACGCTGCATACACAGTGAACTGGCTGGGCATGGCTAAACTCTCCTTCCACCCTGCCAAGTAAACATGCAGGAATTTGATGTACAGGCTGTTCATTTACCTCATTTCCCAGCAAACGCTCAGCCTCTGTGAGACAGACTCACCATGGCCCTGCCATGTAAGCGGACACGCAATGGTGCCTAGGAAGAGCATAGTGGGAAAGACACACAGGAGGGAAAGCATTTTGTCCTTAGTCTTCAAAAAATGATGCTAAAGCACAGTTCAGAGGTGAATCAGGCCCTACAGAAATAGCATGACCAAGCAGCTACAGGCAGACACGGACCTTTGTAACTTCATCACCACGGACCTGCTCCACCTTCAGCAACAGTCCGGCAATGGCAAACTGCAGGTGCTGTTAATGCCCAGACCTGGTAGAAGGGCTTTGCATTCTTAAATGATTGAATCAAAAAGCAGAGCATAAACCCCATAGGCAACACGCCTTGCACAATGTTTATTTTTACTGTGTGAATTCAAGTGCTGGAATGTCCTGTACCGATTCCAGAAGGGTTAACGCTTTCATGCCTCGCAGCCTGGCCAGGCGGGACACCCAGTGCTGTGGGTACGGGCTGTATCCTCATTTTCCTTATACCTCAGTGATGGAAACAGCTGTGCCCTCCCTGCCTTTCTCAGCTCACCATTCCTTTGGGGGCTTCTTGAGTTATTGCTCCCATACATCTTACTTCTCCTCCCCCTTCCTTGTCCACTCCTGTTCCAAGAAACCTTCACAAATGCCAGCCAACAGAAGCGTTTGGTCTTATTTCTCCAGCTGCAGCTTAGCTGGCATATCTCTGAAAGGGGCACGTAAGAAGTGCATGGTATAGTTGGTAATATATGGTAAGGTTGCTAATGACAGCCGTTGTGCGTCTTTGTGAGCTTGGCTCCCTGGTTTAGAAGTAATGCCAGGCTGAAGAGGAAGACCCTTCACTACCAGTTCCAGGACGCGGCTGGAAACAACACGTAGAGGAAGATGCTCTGCCATTTCGTAAAGGGAAATGTTGTTCCCTTCTCCCCTCCAAACCGATGACACCACTGCAAGAGGTGAGGGCAGGAGGGGATTGCAGCCAGGTTGGCAGAGGGCAAGGTGCTCAAGTCCACCATGGCTGAGACCTGCTGCTGCCCAGCTCGCAGCACCGACCGGGCTCCCCAGACTGCTGCTAATGGGCCCATGTGAGCCCAGATGGCCAATTTCTTCTTTCAAACCTTGGCAAATCAACACTGTTGTGTTCAAAGTTTGGTTTTTCACTTGACGAAGTGTTGCATTACATTACACTAATGAGACAGAGACGCTGTTTTAGTTGCTCAGAGCAGAGCTAAGCAGTTAACAGCAATGCGAGGAGCCACTCATACTGACAAAAGGCAGCACTGCGGGCAGCTGCCCGCTTCTGTGCATCCTGGAAGAATTCAGATGAAGTGGAAAATGTTAGTAGAAACAAAATTTGTTTGCTACAACCTGATTTTCGCTGATCTTCTAAGAAATGTGCTCTTTAACCAAGACTCTAAGGTCCTACTACTGAGCAACCATGGTAACCTCTTCTAATGCATCTTTTAAAACTTTTGAAAGATGGCAGGATAGACCATGTTGTGTTTCATCCTGGGTTTTCTTACGTTCCTTTCTGATGGAAAAACTAAAAGACTAATACTGGAAAACAGCTGAAGTGATATGACTTTTCCAAGGTCTGCTGTCACCACTTTTGTTTTTTTCCAATCAACACCACTTTGGCAAATGAGCAGATTAAGACAAGTCCTGGTGCCATGTAGACTTCCACGCTGTGTCTCCATCCCATATGGGGTTCTTTTCTCCAAAATGTTCCAGTTCTCTTTCTAAAATAATTTTTCCATCTCCAGCCTAGGCAGGGACTTTGAACAACTGCTGTTTGAAGAGACAGGACAGTTAAAACGCAGAAGAAAAGAAATGTTTGTTCAGGAACTGAGACAAAGACCAGAACAGCTTGCTCAAGGGCACAGCGGAGCTTTCCAGCAATGAAACGGTTGAACCCAGGTACCCACTCTGTAGCTTTATCATAAACCACTTCCCCTGGAGAAACAATAAAGCACCACAACTGTGAACCCATCATAACCTCAGTTTAATTTTTAAATGGCTGTCTTCGAAAGGAAAAAACTCCATATAAGTATCTTCTTCAACCCCTCACTATCCATGGGCTCCATTTCCTTCTCATATGTGAGCGAGAATTAACATTTCTGTAGTTCTAATGACAGCCCATTACTTAGTGGCATAACCCCGTCTCAGCCACCACCACAGATCTATACCGAGCATAGCAAATTTATTCATTAGATTTATCCTGTGTTTATTAACAGCCTAGCTCAGAAAAAGAGTCAGTGACAAAAACCATCTGGAATAAACATAATGGAAAACAAACAATGTAATATATTCCATCACTCCAGCCTAATTACACTGTTTGGTGCAAATACTATCAATCCAAGTGACAATTTACAAGCCGAACTCTTATTAAAAGGGAAAAATGAGCTGTGCGGGGAAGCACAAATCAAAGTAACTAATCAACACAGACAACACATTCAGGGATTTAAGAGCCAAGGTACGGTAGTCTTTTATTCCTCCTTGTTTTCAATGTGGGAGACCTGCTGTGATGTTGCAGTACATTATACATTATATCTACTTATGCAACATTGGGGAGAAGCATGTCTCTAACTGTTGTCTTATTTTTCACCAGCTACAGCCTGTGACTTTAAGGTTTAAACACTTTTTTGGTCATATCATTTAAGCTGGGAGCAAGGTACACTGTCCCAGGCAGCAGTTTTCTTTTAAGGCAACTTTTCTCTTTTTGGATATATTAAAAGCCTGGAATTAAGGAGAAAGTTAGAAAAGGTTGGCGTTAGCTACAAGTGATGCCAATTTGATCTAAAACAAGTTAGTATTGAGTGAATTGGTTCAGTAAGAGAAAAAGGAAAAAGATCTCTCCCTCCCATGCAAGCATCTGAACAACACATGGCTGCTGTCCATGATCTGTTTCAGCTTGGAAGCTGGAACTGACTCATTAGATGCATCTGGTGTCCCCAGGGAAGCAAGGGAAAACACTGGCAGCAACGAAGAAAAGATGGTAGAAGCCATCTGAAGCAGAAGTTAGCCAACCGTCCTGTCTGCATTAAAGCATGAACTTCAAGAACAGCATTAGGCACCTGTATGAAAGCTGAGCCCTCAAAGACATAGCAAAGGGATACACAGTGCTGCAATGTTTAACACGCTGTCAGTTTAGGGAAAATACACCCATAATCTGGAAAATACCATCACAGGCCAACAGGGAAAAACTTAAGACCTCGTTACAAGGGGCAACAAGCTAGCATTACAGTGAAATCAATATGAACAAATACACACATAGCCCTGACCACAGAAGTGTGGTCATAACTTCCATAAAAGTTAGCAAAATAAGATTTATATAATCCTACACTGAAAAATTCCCTGTTAGTGAGGAGATACTGGAGGAGTTTTTTTAACTCTTTCTCTCAGAGTGAGAAAGGGCTACACTGAGTGGGACAAAGATGTCAAAAGACCCACATGTTGCTTCATCCGCCATAAGGAGGGAGATCACCAGTCACCACTACCCCATGTGCAGAAGTGCCTCTCTGTACCTTCACGTTCATTCCTTGCCCGCAAGGAGCCAGGGTCCTTTCACACTTTGGAAATGGCCATGTAGCTCAAAGACCTTCTATCATGAGATTGCCTTAGAAACAACATTCATCTCATGAGAAGGCATTTCTTATTTCTCCCTCAACTTTTTTTTTTTTTTCTGGAACAGGGTCTAGAGCTCTGTTTGAGGGTCCAGTAGACCCTGAAACATAGCTTGTTCTCAACCATAATGTTGGCTTATTCATAACAAGAAGGCTGATAATAAGCAAGCTTTTGTCATAGCTCATGTGTGTGAAAAATGTCCAAACCTCTGTTTCTGCACCTGCTGTTTTCAGGAAGAAATAATAAGGGCGACATTCTTTTCTCCTTGAAGAGGTGATATCATAGATGTGGCCACAGTGGGATGTTTCTTCATTTAAGAGGCAAGGTGTAAAGTTAGAGAAATACACCCCTGAGAATTCTGAAATTTCAGTGATTCATAAAAGCCAAAAATTTTATTGCCACCTAACTGTGGATGCATCTCTCCAGAGCCTTATTGCATCATCTGTATTAGCATGCAAATCACGATGACATAGCTGTTGCTGACCAACTTCAAGTGTGATATTCACAGCATAGATGCACTATTGGGATGGTCTTTGGCAACAGCTTCATCCAAGCATCTCTTCGCACTGTCTGTCTGAAGCTATCATTCTCTTCAACACAGAAGATGAACATGAAGATGACTCTTTTCCTCACATGGTGAGTCCATGCTTATTCTTAAAAAAACAGTGTATTTAAGTCACCTGTCAAACCCCATAGGTACTGTGTTCATTTATGTCTCCCCTTTTGGCCTTAACTACTTTGATTCAAGCAGGAACCTCCAAAAGTTCTTTTTTCTCTTATTCCCACCTGAGCTATAGGAGTTTAAATAATGTTCAAAAGCAGGTATAGATAAAAGAAGGATAACTCCCCATTTGTAGATTATGAAAACCTAGGAGTATGTGGTGTCTGTCAATAATTATAATGATAAGGTACTGTAATTTTCAGTTTATATGGATTCTTACCCTCTTGTTGTATGACTGTTGGTGCTCAATCCAACTAGGGAATCTGAATATTTTCCTTCCTGAACAAGGAATGGCCATGAATACAGAGCATTTTCTTTAAGGGGCAGAACATAGCAGCCATGGTATGGTCAACCCAGCGTGGTCACATAGTGTTCAAATCTTCAGCTTTGTAACTGGGAATTATTCTGCCCATTTGGGATGCTCAGACACTTGCGTTGTTGCTCTCTTGAACCCTGAAGATTTTTTGTAATCCTCCAGGATTCCCTAGTCTGGATTTTTTCCTCTGAGGGAGGAGATTCAGGGGACATGCCAATGACACTGTGCGGGTAGGTGGGAGGTTGTTCGTGCACTGAGGCAATGATGAGGGTGTACTGGCCGTGCCCTTGCTGTTGCAACCATGTGATGCTGAATCTGGTTCCCCATTGCCACAAAACCCCCGAAAGAGTCCCAGTGCTTTCTTATGACTCCCTCCACTGTCACCTTTTCCCACATGCTCCACCAAAGGCTTTCAGTGCTGTCAGGGATCTGAACTACTGATAACTGTCAAAGTCAATTCGTGGTAAACACTGAGTTTTTTCTCAATGTTATCAAGGATCTCTCAGGAACAAGGTAGCTGAGATACTGAGCTGTCTCAGCAAACTATCTATCAACAGCCCCTCAAGGCAGAAACTACTTGCTAGAGCATCAGCTGATGAACCAAAAGGGAGATGAAGTTCAGAGAAAGAACTGTTTTAATTACTATGTAGTCTGCCTCACTGTTGTTTTAGAAAAATCTGGTTGCAGATGTTACATGAATGTAACTGCAGATTTCAGGAAACATCTTAAAAGCCACAGAGGAAAACTTAAAAATATAACACAAGTAATTCCCTCTGGAATATGAACACAAGCAGATTTCCCTCCCGACAACTGCATTTAAGATAACAAGTATGTTAGTTACTTCACTGAACTTCAGAAATGGGCATTCAAAGAGAGGTTGCGTTAGCTAACAGCTATTGATAACTAAGGATAACAATACAGGTTCCAGCAGTTTCATTTTCCTACAGGCAAAAAGGCCGTGTTCTGACTGCAACCCTCCATTGCAGCAGCTGGCTTAGAGCAGCTTCCAGACTAGCTTTCGATCTGCAAACTGGTATGCCACTGCACTGCTTCCTAGCCTGCCAAGAGCTTTTCCATTACAGGAACCACAGTAATGGTAACTGGTGTCAGCTCTCCATACTGGTCACCTCTGGATGTTTTGCTACTTATGGTCCTTTGCAGTCAGTTTTGCTGACTGTCTTGTACAACATTGAGGTTGAGAGCTTTCTGGCAGGTTTGGAGGGTTTGTTTCTGCTTCTGATGCTATGGGAAAACTATAGGCACACAGAAGCACGGCAAGGATTAAAAGCTGTTTTCTTTCCCTCTTTACAAAAAGAACCTGCTTATTTATGGGTAGCCATGGGTGCACACATATTTCCAGAATTCAGGAAAACTACCTTCAGTTTTCTGTATCTTCACAGGCTTCTAGTGTGATCTCAATTCAACAGTCATTACTCACGTCTGTAAGCCCAAGACGTAGTATTCAGAGAAATAAACACATATGTGCTGAGGTGTTGCACTAGGCAATGGATAGTAAGGCTCCCCAGAGAGGGAGAGATCTGGAGATAGATACAAGAGAAATCTGGCACGCATCAGAATGTAATCTCTTCATATCATTGCGAAGATTTATTTAGGAGACCCTCTCTCTGAGTTACATTGCTGTCAGGTAGCAGAGTACCGCCTGCGGTTTTTGAAGTATTTGAACATTTGCAGCCTTTAAACAATTAGAATTGTCAGAAAGAAAGACAGCCCATCAATCAGAAGTTTTCATAACTCCTTCTCATTTGTATGTAGATTTCTAAACCTCATGTTGTCAAATAATAGACTATAAAATAGAGCCCTTCAACAATTTCCTTTTTTTTTCTTTTCTTTTTTTCATTTAAACCTGTCATGGTTTAACCCCAGCTGGCAACTCAGCACCACGCAGCCCCTCACTCACTTCCCCTCCACCCAGTGGGATGGGGGAGAGAATCAGGAAAGAAAAGGTAAAGCTCGTGGGTTGAGATAAGAACAGTTTAATAGAACAGAAAGGAACAAACTAACAGTGACACTAATAACAACACTAAAGTGACAATAACAATAAAAGCACTGGAATACTCAAGACAAGTGATGCACAATGCAATTGCTCAGCACTCACCGATCGATGCCCAGTTAGTTCCTGAGCAGCGATCGCCCCCAGGCCATCTCGCTCAGTTTATATACTGGGCATGACGTCCCATGGTATGGAATACCCCACTGGCCAGTTTGGGTCAGCTGTCCTGGCTGTGTCCCCTCCTCCCACCTTTCTTGTGTCCCTCCAGCCTTCTTGGTGGCTGGGCAGGAGAAGCTGAAAAGTCCTTGAGTTACTCTAAACACGACTGAGCAACAACTGAAAACACTGGGGTGTTATCAACGTTCTTCTCAGACTAAACCCGAAACACGGCACTGTACCAGCTACTAGGAAGACAACTCTATCCTAGCCAAAACCAGGACAAAACCCTAAAGTACTGGATGCAGAAGAGATCTTAAAACTTTAGAGTGGAACTGGAGGAACTGCTTTTTTTGTTCAAACTAATGATTCTGTTAGTTGCCCGGTGTCTTGGGCAATGACCAGTCCCAGAAGACATCTGGGTGAGGAAACCACCAGGAAATGCATAGCTAGTCAAGGCAGTAATTAAAGCAGCCGTTAGCCTTGGGCAACAGACTAAAAGGGTCAGCAGCCTGCATGCTTTGCTTACATGTGGGCTTCTTTGCTTGTGCCTGCAGAGATGGGGATTAGCCCCTGAAGGCCAAACACCGGACAGGTTGGCCCAGCAGCTATGCTGGGGCATGCTGTCTCCGTCAGGCCCTTTCTCCATCCCAAGCCTTCTCTTCTCCAGGAAGGCTGAACACCAGCCATGGTGCTGTGGAGTATAGAGAGGCTGATTTGAGGTGCAAAAAGAAGAAAACCTGTGTTCTGGGACAGCCTGGCATTAGGGGTTACTGTACCCTGAAGACGGGAGATAGGAAAAGGTTCTCAGAAGGAATGGGGAGAGGGGAAAAAAGGAGGGAAAGAGCATATCCTGCATCACCACTGAGCTCTTCTAGCACCCCCCCGGCACCATGAACCCTTCAATAGCCCCATTCTTTCTCAAAGGTGGAGGCAAAAACTCCAAAGCTTGGATGAAATGACACATTTCTCTTCTTCCGAGTCAGGCTGGAGCCTTGTGTAAGCACTGAGTCCATGCAATAACATATCTTATGTCATTATAATTAACAAAGCTTTTGACAATCTGTGCAATAATCCATTCTTAAGATCAACTACTTCAAGTTTAAACAGTTCATACATGTCACAGGCTGTCTCCAGAGACTGCTTTAAAAAACAAAGTCTTCAAGTCTGAAAGTCAGGTGGAGAGGGAGAAAAGAACTATAATTTTCAGAGCAGTAAATGAATATCCAATAGCAAAACATTTGGATGAAATCTGTTTATCTGGCTTCTTTTCCTTGAAAGAAAATGAGAGTTATCTTCTTATTTGAGATTTATTCTTTCCATTTGTGTTCCCAAATTTATTCCTGGTCTAAGATCTTAAGTTCTTAGATTCTCCGCTCATCGAATTTCATAGCTGTACCTCCTGAAAAATGAATTTTTAGAATAAGAAAGATCAAAATATTTTTTCTCTGTTATTTCCATAGGCACTGCATTATTTCCTCTGGGAGATTCTGCAAGAGGAAGATTGCAGCCTGCTCCCAGTAAACAGTAGAGTAAGAATGCAATTCACAAGCAGGGCAGCTCCTTTGACTCTTTTTGTTGCTTGTTTGCTTTGACTGAGCTCACACCAGACTAGTGCATTTCACAGTTGGTTTGTAACTTGCAAATGCAAGTTGAGCAAAGGGGTCAAAATATCTCACAACAAATAATCCTGAAAAACATGTAGTTTATTGGTTTGCAAGCTAGGAAGTGACATCAAGCATCCAGACATGGATACTTTTCTGCATAGTAAGACAGAGTACATTCCTCCCCATAAAATATACACAACAAAGTATTTAAAGATGTTCATATTCAAAGCCATAACCATCTGCTTATCACAGACATCTGTTGCTTCAAAGCAAAGGACTATGTGAAAGGTTCGGAAAGCTTTAGAGCTCAAAAGATGCATTTGCCAAGAGACTAATGGAACACATGAATATACATAAATTCCAAAAATATAACAAACTGCTGTTTTCCCCCTGGAGTGCAGTTACACCAGTAGGTATGTGAGAGCTGAGTTGCAAAGAAAAAAAGAAGAGAGTTACCTCAGCTCTTTCTTACCCATCTCTGTACTGAAAATTAAACTTTCATACAATCATAGAATTGCTGAGATTGGAAAAGACCTATAAGATCATCTAGTCCAATCGTTAACCTAGCACTGACAAGTCCCCCACTAACCCATGTCCCTAAGCGCTACATCTACAC
>JAVKLA010000053.1:31254761-31283576 GCA_034782735.1 Sagittarius serpentarius
GAAACTCATACAGTTAGTCTTGGCCCATCGATCTAGTCTGTCCAGATCCCTCTGCAGAGCCTCCCTGCCCTCAAGCAAATCAACACACCCACCCAGCTTGGCGTCATCTGCACGCTGTAGCTCCACAGCCCCTGCATGTCTATTAATTTCCTTGCTATTTTGGCACCCAGGTCTGACTGCCCGGCTGAAGTCAAGGAAGGCCTTCCCATTGACTTCAAGGAAGTGTGGGTGTCTCCCTTAATGGACAGTGCCCCTTTCCACACGTGGATCTTGCATTGCCATGGAAATGAAGGTCAACAGGAGGGGTGGGAGGGGTAATAAGCTCTTTGGGCCAGCATCTAAGCACCTGATGCAAGAGGCGGTTGCGGCGGCGTATAAGTTGGTGTTGCCGTATAAGTATGTGCCAGATTTCCACGGTGAGGGTTGGAGGGCAGAGTTTGCACCTTTCAGATGTGTGGGTCTGGAGGGAAGGGCTCGCTAAAAGTTATTGGGAACTGGGAAAAAGTGTGAGCCAAATAGAAGGTGCAAAGTCAGAGCTATTAGGTGCTTTTGGAAAGGCTGCGAGGAATGCAAGGGGGCTAGAGAGTCTCCAGACAGGAAGATACTGGGAACCCTGAGTGCATGACATTTCTGTCCCAGGTTAATACCACCTGTACCTGGTCAGTGGAGCTAATCAAGCTTCCTGGCACAACAGCCAGTTCCCATTCACTTATCACTCTATCTGCATATGGGCAGCCATCAAAAGGGCAGGGAGGACCTCACAGACAAGAAGAGAAATTTGGGATTTCAATGCCTGTCTGCCAGGCCTATGGATGTCAATATGTACACAAACTGCATAGAGAACAAGGAATTATTTCATGACCTTAAATTACATTGTGAAGATCAGAGAAAGGTGATCCATCCCCTGCAATGAACACCAAATAACCATACAGAAAGTGATTAACTTAAATATGAGCATGAACATCAATATATATTTTATAAAGCAATCAAAATATTTCTTCTGTCATTTAATGTTCCTCTTAGTCACATAATCTGTGGCCTCTTAAACCTCACTAGAAAGCATATAAAATCCCACAAGACCACAAGTTCAGCATGGGGGTTACACACCACTTTTGGGTTCACTGACGTCGCTTTAGAAACTGCCCTTCCACTCTTTGTTTTCCTTTGCACAGGTTTTACATTTTCCTACCAGTTTCCCGTTGTCCTTGAAATCAGCGTAACAAGAAATTGAACAAATCAGAGTTCTCTGTGCCAGTCACAAACAGAGAACAGAAATGGTCAGTGATCAGAAAAGCACACAGAGCCTGCCCGAGCCGTGTACAGATTTTGCTCCTTACACTACTCACAAGCAAAACATTTCTAGAAAGGTAAGTTATTTATTTATTGTGCCAAAATACACGCATTATGCAAAGCAACAGCAAGATAACAACATTACTAGTATTAGGAAACTCATCTCAAGTTTAGATCATCTCAGAGTTTTTATGAGGCAAGAGAATATATTGTTTGCTTCAGCAAAATAAAGCCCTTTACTTACATGGCTTGCAAGAGCTTCCAGCAGCTGGAGTCTCTGAATTGCAGTGCATGCAGAGATTGTGCTTTGCTGAACGCCCGCTAACTTTGGCACTGGAGACAGCACATAACTCACCGGTGCTTTAGATTGATAAATAATTTCCTTTAAAAACACTCTCACATGTTTTTTTTATCAGTGGTGCACACTGACAGTAGACTACAAAGCAGGAAGCCTGTCTGGTGTTATGAGGAAAGAGTTCCCTCTCAGCTGAATCAAAAAAACCCAGGAGTCCTTGACCCCGACAACTAGAATAAATCTACTATATCTGCTGGCTCTTTGCTGAATGCATACTTGAGCAGTAACATAAGAGTGAGCGGTCGGAGCGCAGAAACTGTGGCATGTCGTGCTCTGTACCGGTAGGGTATGTGAGCAATGCTGCTAGCGCAGGCACAGCAAAATGAAATACAGTGCGTGTTTTCTGCTTCTATTTTGTTCACATATTTTAAAAATAAAACAAAGATGACAGGCTTCTCTATTTCAGTTCACAGCTCCCAAGTGGCAGTGCTCTCAGCTCTGTCCCCTTTGCCGAGGTTCCTTGTGTTCCAGATGAGGTTACTGCTGACTTTCTATTTCAAACCTCAGTTTTCTGAGAATCTCTGTATCTCAGGCAGGATATGTAACCCAGACTGAAGTTTAACTTTTCAGACATCATAAATGCAACGAATAGCCTGCAAGCAAAACCCAGTGGTTTTCAGATTTTTTTTTTCTCCTTCAAAAGTTCTGTTTACTTCTTTTTTTTCCTCTCTCTCTCCTTTGCTTAAACTTATTAAACTTCATAAAAACAAGCACAGCTTTTGGAACAAGTCCTCAGTAGAACAAATAGTGAGCTGAATATGAAAAGCAAGATAATGATGTAGCTTAAAATAGGTAAATGTAAGGTTTCAGCAAAAAAGAAGTTCCTTGATCCATTGTAAAATTATATTTACAAGAATAAAGACATTACTTTAAACATAGTCATTCAATTCCCAGACAATGAGGACAGAGGTTTTATGGAGAGGATGAAAATCACCCATATTTTAGGCATAATAAAAGGACTAGCAAAGAGATAAGAAAGAAAGAAAATCAAAGTCCTCATTCATTCCATTGTATGCAGTTGCAAAAGGGAAAAAGGAAACAAACTTGCAGTCTAAATCCAAACTTTAAAATATTGTAAATGTAATATTCTTGGCTTTATGAAAAATAAAGATTAAAAAAAGCCCTCAAAACTTTTAATAGGTGTTTCTAGCTTAAGGAAATAATAATTTTTACTGAAGAATGATCAAATGATCTCTTTTGTCTAGTGTGTTATTCCCCTTGTGTGACAATGGACTTGAAAAATCCCCTACTCATTTTATGTGTGTGTTATCAAGGTTTTTCTTGAACCTCAGGCTTGGGTTCAGCTTTTGTTGTTGCTTCTGTTTTTTGCAACTTTATTAAGACACTAAAACACATGTACAACTTCAAAGTTGTTTATTGGTAATTAAATTGTCTCTCCCAGTCATAGCTGACTAGTAGCAGTGATATACTGTGTTGAATGAGAGAAGTCTCAGTTTCAATTAGTTTCCATTTATATCCACTTCCTTTGTCAAATACTGAAACTCTAAGTCTAAAATAAATCAATTTTCACTCTTTTCAGCTCATCCTGCTGTTTTCCCCTTCCCTTTCTCCACTAACATTTTCAAAATATGGGGCGCTGTCAGACCGTATATGTATATCTAGAATTTCAAAGTATCGGCGTTGATTTTTGTACGTAGGCCGGTGCTGAACTCGGGTGCGCTGGCTGCTGCTCGGCCACGCAGGGCTGAGCCTGTTGTCACCTGCCGTGATAGACCTCGTCCCTCTCCGCTGAGCCATCGGCAAGCACGTTTTCTCCCTCTCTCCCAGTTCAACCCTTCTGTTTTTAGAAAATAGTTGGGATTTTTTACTTTTAGCTTGTCTTATGATGCGGGGGCCTTGTGACCTGGTTTGTAGGAACAGCACTTGGCACACAGGACTACTCGCACACGCCCAGGTTTCAGGCAGCAGCCCCTTGCGTGGGGCGTTATCGGGATCCCATCCAGCTTTCTGTCCGTAATTACAAAAGGCTAAACTTCAAAAACCGCTTGGGACCTATAACCTGCTTCTTTGTGAAGTGTTTTGAGGCAAGCAGAATATATACCTAGCTTCTGAGAACCAGATCTTCTTGTGTTCAGGGTGGACGTCTGAAAGGCACCGCGAAGTTGAGCAGCAGCTAATTACCCCCAGGCGTGACTCTGTTTCTGCCCCGGGGATCTGGCTCTCCCCCGAGGAAGTAACGAGCCGTCGGGCAGTGCACGTGCAGCTCCCTGAGCATGGACGGTGTCATTTCTCCCCCAGCCCGCTTCAGCCACAGCACAGCTGCGTAAGCCCTGCAAGCCTTGGGGCACTGCGCTTTACTGTGGCCACGTGCAATCGTGTCTCCGAAAATATCATCTGCTTGACTGAGTACTCTATATGCATTCACAGACTTTTGTATAGGAGTTTAAGAAAACGGTTCACAAACTAAGGGTCACAGTTACAACTGCAGTTGTGTATGTGAAAGTGGAAGCTTGGCCAGGACCCCAGAAGCTATAACACAAACAGAAATGTGTAAGACTTGTTAGGTGATGCCTATGTCATGATCTACCACATCAAAAACTTTAGAATCTTTTTTCTTTTTTTTTCTTTTTTTTTTCCTGGTAGAAGTGTAGACCCTTATATGTAAATTAAAGCCTTATGTTTCTCATCCATCTTTCAAACACTCCCCAGAAGATGGGTTGGGTTGTGCTGCCTGCGGGCTGGGAGCGCTGCTCTGCTGGCATGACGCTGCGTGGTTACCTCCGAGACCCTGAGAAAGCAGGTCCTTATGTCTGATGTGACACTGTCCGTTAAACTACCTTGATCAGACTCTGGTTTGAAATCGTCTGATTTTACGCACAGCTTTAAAAAATTTGGGCATCACAGGGATACACGTCCCAGTAGCTGTTATTTCCAGTGTCGGCTCACGAGGCTTTTACAAAGCCCAGACGTGGTTACTTCATGAGAGATGCAACATACACAGAGTTCAACAGGAACCACAAGGCTCATTTTCGCTATTTCATATAAAGGCTGGGCCAGAAGGACTGAAACACTGATTCAGTGGCAGTGTAAGATGACATGGCAGGTGAATGTGAACTATAAAGCATATTTCTAATATGGTAAACTTTCATTATCTTTCGATGGTTCATCTGGAGATAAACCGTGCCGTTGACTGGCTCTGTGGAAGCACAGTGCTACCTACCTAAAGCCACTTACACTATTTCTAGGATCAACCCGGGGCCACAAGTACTCAAGTACTTTTGTTGAAGGCATTGAGCTGCCCTGAATCAATTCAGTCCATCGTGACTTAGTCGGTCTGTCCCTGACAGAGGCAGGCTGTCTCATGCAGCGCTACGTCGGGGCTGTGCACCATGGTCTGCAGTGCTCCAAGAGGATGTGTTTGTGGAGGTGCAGCATTAGAACAGAATCACAGGCATAATTTGGGTTGGAAGGGACCTTTGGGGTTCATCTCATCCAACATCTGCTCAAAGCAGGGTTAATCAGCTGGCAGCTGGCTCTGCATGCCAGCCATGATGACTATTATTCCAGGTTTTCCATTCCATACAGCACATCTGACCTCCATTACCCCCAAGAGCAAGGAGCTGACTCAATGATTATGATCCAGACGGATTTAGCATCCCTTATTCCAGGTAATTACAAACTCTTCGTTATTGCAATATCTGGTCACCCAATCATTTGATTATGCTTATCTGGCATGGAAGCCAAAAAATAGTATCTCATTTTACAGATGTGGACCTACGGCACAAGGATAACATTATTTGCCAGAGATTACGTAGTCTGTGCAGAGTAAGAAATGGAGTGGTCGTCTCTCAGGGCTGGCATCCTACCTGCTGTCAGCTGTCTGTCCATTCCTGCTATCAGGTAGCTATTAGTTATTAATAGCCAACCTGCTATTACAGATCATTTTTTGAGGCAAGGGGCAAAGTTAACGCAGCACTTGTGAGACGCCAGCTATGTAATTGGTTCCAGTGCTAAAGCTGAAGGTGGGGGGAAATTAAGAAGTGCTAATGCTGCTGCTGTACATGTGGTGGGCAGCTGGTCTAGGGATCATCAAATAAATGCTTCTCCTTAAAACACAGCCCTTCTGACAATCTGGAATGGGATCCAAATTAGTAAAAGCTGGTTTTGGAAACCAGGAAAGGTCCCCATGCTCTCCACTGCTGTCAGTGAGAATTCATATTGCAATGACCAAAAACTGTACGAAGGTGAGTGTTGCTGTAACTTGTTTAAATTGCAGGCCTGGAAAAATATTCTTAAGACATCTGGAATTAATTTTTGTTTTGAAATTCAGTTCATACAGAAGGAGGGCTTGGGAAGAATTGAACGACAAGATAGTCTTGTCTTGAAAGACAAGAACAAAAATGAAAATGTTTAAACAAGTGGCTCATATGCCCTCACACTTTGATCTCACATTTAGCTTTGGTGAGTAATACTGTTTTATGCATGGTCCCACCAATATATATGTAAGTGGCACGTAGGTAGGAAATGATATATTACTTCTGAGAAAAACAAGAAGAATATAGCATGGGTCACAGATCTATGCTAGACTTGTTCTGCTTCCTGGAGTGATCCAGTTAACCTGCTTTGCGACCCATATGCGGATGTCCCACGCTGCCAACCCTTGCCCTGGACACGGTACTGCATACCTGCTCAGACTTGCCAAGGCAGCCAGATTAGGACTGCAGCAGTATCACCTCTCTTAAGGTGAGATGCTAACGGCACTTGTTCACGTGGTCTCAGCTAGTATAAGGGCTAGTGAATAATGGGCAGGAACTCAGGATCTGCAAATTTCTGTTGATGCTTCAAATTGCACATTAAGAAGGAAGAATCCTGACTTTTTAATGTGTAATTTATTTCAATTTTAATGTGTCATTAATATGTAAAAAGCAAATCCTTTTAAACCTGTAGTGTGTAATATCTTGTCTGTATAACTTCTCTCCTGAAATCTGAACGGCCAGATCTTGAGATGATATAAATCAGTACTGCTGCATTGATTGCAAAGGCAGCATAATGAATTTACACCAGCTGAAGTTCTGGCTAAAAAAATGTGCAGAAGCATATATATTCCCTTTCTTGTCGTGTGGGTGCTGCTGGAAGATGACTCAGGACCTGACAGCTGCCATGGTTTTATATCCACATCAAAGCTTATCCTTAGGCCTTTTACCATACCCCATGGGGGCTGAACATTTGTTTTTGAATGCTTCACTGAGCTATATAATTTAGGAACATCAACAACACATACCGTTAAAACCCATCAAAAGCGAATCTTGAGCTCAGATACAAATGTCCTGAGCCTGCACTTGAGGAGCTGTGTGATCTTCCATTTGAGGGTCAGAAAGGATTTTTCAATAAACTGCCTTGCCTCTCAGAGCTCAGACAACATGGATGAAGCCTGGAGACGCTTTGAGGCAAGGACATTCTCTCTCTGACATTGTGGGATGTATATTTAGCCAAAAGCAAAACTCATTTCAACTACTGCTACTTCATCAGAGGTAGGAAGGCAAAATAAACTTCCTGGGAATTAGGAAGCATGCGTTCTATCAGTAGCTTGTGTCACTTTCCCATCAAAAATCTGCTGCTCATGTACCTTCAACATGATGGTAAAATGTTATGTTTCATCTTTTGACAGTTTAAGAAAATAGTCCTTTTTGCAACAGATCAAATCTCCCACAAGTTAAATCTGTAGCCCTTTCTTCTCTACAACCTTGGAAAAAACAGTCAGAAACAAAAATCAGTGCCCCAAAATATCATGTTCAAGACACATCTGGAAATTTGAGACAGCTTTTCTCCTTCAAATTCATCAGTCTTTTCGTAAGATCTGGAGTGAGGTTGAGGCTATTTCAGACCAAGGTATTGAAAAACATCAAAGAACAATGTTCTTTTCTTGCAATGAGCGGCAACCAGTCTCCTTCCTGCAAGTACAAGGCTTTCTGACACAGGGGTATCTCTGACCATCCCTCATGGGTGCAGAATGAGGGAAGGCACCTCTTTAACTAGGTAGAGAAGAAGCCGCTTACTGTGTATATCACCATTTGCAGCTCAGCCCAGCTTGCAAGAAGTAAAGGGCTGCATCACTGGTACAAACTAATTTAATGGCATATGGTTTCTTCATTCGGGAAAAGGCTTCAAAACTGAAAAGCAGATTGCAGCTTTGCAGAATAAACTGGCACTGGTGCTCTCACTGCACGTAGCTTAAAACGGCTGAAGTGATACAGCCTTGTCTGGATTGCGTTAATTTTTTTTTGTTGTTGTTTAGTCCAAGAATAAAATTGCTTCAGCTCTGTTCAAGCTCAGTGTTGTTCCAGTTGTCTTCATTTTTTTTCTCAAACCCACTGTTTTCCCAGATTGCTTTATGGATATCAGGTATGGGAGGGACGGGAGCGTAGTAGCTGGAGCAGAGCACTGAGGGCTCTGGTTCCTGCTCTTAGTGCTGCTGTTGACTCTAATCCTGTTTTCCATCTGTTTTTCTTCTGTTCTGCTGTTCTCCTTACTCTTCCCTTTAGCCTACCTGACATTTGGGCTTGATGAGAAGTTCCTTGCAATCCTGGTACATTGACTAATCCTACCATTTAATAGAAATAATGGAGGAGGAGGATTTCCTGACTGCTCCAACCCTGGGAGGTGCTGCTCACAGCAGAAAAGACTGCTGAGGAGAGGAGCACCGGTCATTGCAACAGCATCCCACAGCCTTATCACTATTCCAGCGTAAGGCTTAATTTCCAGCAGAAAGCTGCATACGAGGCTATTTTGCATTTTCTTACAACCCACTCAGCTGCTGCAATTAAGCCCCAAATTTCCAAAAGCAGCATGCTGTGCCATGGCTGCAGTACATGCACCCACACGCCTAGGGTTGCAGGGTCTTATTCTTGTGTGTGAGAGACCCAGGGGGGACAGCCTGTGTCATTGGGTCCCTTTCTGCAGCAGGGGCACCGGCATATAAGGAATGAGGAGCACTGCAGCGTCAGGACACCCAATTAAATCCTATTTTTAAAGGTGTAGTTGAAGAAAATGGTACAGCTGTCCATTTCCTACATAACAGGGCTAGGTTTAGCACAGCAATTTGCAGATCGAGCTCAATATTCTTCCTGGTTTACCTCTTAGGTAATAAGCCTGTAAGCCCCCCGGGGTTCAGGTAACACCATGCTAACGAACCCTGCCTCCCTTTCCCTGCCTCCCTGAGCACCCTATTCCTAGCTGCGCAGCGACCCACAGCATCTGGGACCAGCCCCACCGAGCCCTGGCATCCCCCGCCCAGCACCCCGGGGCGGGGGTCCATGTGTTGCTGAGGCCCCGCACAAGGACTCCCTCCCATTCCCACACCAGATACTTTCCGTTTCGTGGATGCCCAGGCATTTTGACCATCCTACTGCTGGTAGGGGTTGCCTTTTCCCATCGCCTTCTACAGACGCCCACGGCCCAGAGACCTCCGGCAGCAGCCCCCAAATTCTGCCCTTCTGCAGAACTGGGCCGGTATTGCTGCCGTGTCTCCAGGAGCTACGAAGATCTTTTTAAGGCTCCTGCATTGCTGTAACTTCAGCGCTGCCTGCGCGTAGCAGACATGCGGTGGCTAGGTGCCAAGCTGCCTGGAGAAGAGCCTTTTTTTAATGAACGATAACACAAGCTGTAAGCAGTAGGAACTGGTGGTCTAAAGTAGGTGTCAGCATAAGTAGGGTACCTATATTGTTTGTAGGCTGGACAGCTCAATAGATGTGCATGTGCTGAAATACAGATGCTCCGAGGTTAGCTGTGGCCTCCAGCACTGCCACAACATAGGTAAACCCAGTAATTTTCTCAGTCCTATCTGAAATGGGTTTGCAATCAGGCCCCTGTCCATTGACGCCGTCAGCCATTTCGTCGAGCGAAGCGAATGGGGTTTCTGTGAAAGCCCTCGGCGCAGTCCTGCCTGGGGTT
The DNA here is from genome assembly GCA_034782735.1 of Sagittarius serpentarius. Classification (NCBI taxonomy): domain Eukaryota; kingdom Metazoa; phylum Chordata; class Aves; order Accipitriformes; family Sagittariidae; genus Sagittarius; species Sagittarius serpentarius. The sequence goes on from JAVKLA010000053.1 coordinate 31,264,318, forward strand.
TGGAGCGCGGCCTCGTCCGGGCTCCGTGCTGCGCTCCGGCCTTCGCTCCCAGGCAGCCAGAGGGAAATAACGTCTTCAAAGGCGAGAAGGGGTGTGCTGGAGCTGCCGCCGAGGCCCGCCTTTGGCACCTGTGCGATGGAGGGCTGCAATGACCAGTACACATGAATAATGTTCGAAGGCCTAAATAGATAAATATTAGGGTTCTTGATGAAAGGAAGCAGTGCAAGCTGCTTTTGGCCAGTGGAACAGGAACGTGTCCTGTTGCCTCAGGTTGAAAAGACTTTGGATGTTTAGGGCTTGCAAAAATTAGAGGGATGAAGCGCTGGTAACAATATCTGACACAGATTTGCTTCATTCATGGACAAATTAACCTTAATTATCCAATTTATAAATCAGCTTTAAGTGGAAGGGCCCCTCACCCCCCACTGCTGCATATTTGGGGGATTAAGTTGTTTGTTTTTAGTGATAAATTAGAAACATCTGCTTCCACTGACATGCTAGAAAGGAGGCACATAAAGCAAAGCGGCCGGCTGGGCTGCTCTGATGCTGGGGGGTGGGATTTGGTACCAGGGCATAGTCCCGCTGGCCTCTGCCTACGGGGTCCGAAAGGATCAGGCCCTCTCCCCTCTGCACGGGGGCTCGGCAGGGCAGGGGAGGTGCACGGCTGCTCCTGGGCTTGCTGAGGATGGTTTCTGGGGAGGCCGGGGCAGTGGCGAGCATCTCCAGCAGCGTGCACTCGGCAGAGCCTTCCTTTTAAGGGTGTCTTGGCAGTTCTTCTGCGCAAGCGAAACTGTTTCTGCTATGGGATCATCAAGTCTTAATGTCAAGGAATCCAAACCTCCTGCCAGAGTCGCTGCAGAGGTCACTCAAGCATGTGCAACGATGGCAGTACGCAGCCCGGCCACCCCTTCTGATGAAGAAAATGGTGCTGACTGAGGAAACGGAGATGTTTTACAGCCCTGGCGTATCCCTGCAGAGGTGACACAGCTTCCTGATTGCTGAGGCAGTTTAGAAACGGCCAAGAGACACACCAGGTCAAAGCACTTCACACGGGCTTTCACCTCGTGCAGGAGATGTGAAAACAACCCTCCTGGCTACAAGCCATGATCTGCAGGAGTGGAAAGCCGGGGCTAAATCCTGCCAGATGCAGCAATTCAAATATACCCTGGGCATCCATGGAGCTGCTCCCATGGCAGACGCTGTCCGTGCATCCCCTTACGGCACCCCCCGAAGGGAACCACGAGGATTGTTTTGACATCGGTGTGGCCTGGATCTTACTGCAGGGTTTTAATGTATGCCCTGTTGGGCTGCAGAAACAGATGTTTTACGCACAGCAGTCAGATTATTTTTTTTCAGACTTTGGCAATCAGAACTCTTGGACAGCAGCCCTGATCCGCAAGGACGGAGCATGCCTGCAGAAAGGGAGAAACCAAGCTGCTAGGTGGTTTCTAACAGCTCCTGTTCCCAAGATGCCCTCTTTTTCTGCCTGGATATTTTGCCCAGGTGGGTTTGAGGGTTATGTGCATTTAACCAAGATTTTCCGATAATCTATCAGATCTGTCAAAGCAAGAAACCCCAGGCGGGCTCAAGTGCATGCTCTCAGACTGGCTGTACAGTACAGGTCCTACAAGCTGGACACCTCCTGGTAGTACAGGATGCTCTGTTCAGGTGTGACGCGGTGCAGAGTACGTGTATTTCTGTCTGAGAAATTCCGCCCACAGAAATTTTGAATTGCGGTTCTGCCTGAAGCAGGCTGCAAAATGGGGACTGAGGTGCGTGGCCTGTCAGCGTGCAGGGAGCCATCCTAGGCAGTCCTGCAGAGGAAACTCTCAATTCTCCTTAAAAAGCTGAAGGCAATCTCCAATGCAGCTTCCAAACCCCCATTCCAATGTAAAGCAGCGTAATCCAGCTGTAAAGCTTAAAATACAGTAAAATGCAGCCCCTCCTCTAGAGAAACCAGAAAATATCCACTGCATACCCATGGACCTGGGTGTGCAGCAGAGCCCCCCTGAGACCCAGGGGCCAGCCCTGGGCAGAGAGGACCTGCTCTCTCTGGGGGTGCAGGAGGGAGGGGAGAGGTAGCAGGGCAGCCTGTTTCACGGCTAGCCAGAACCGGTGATCCTGCTCGTCCTGCCTGTGCCGTTTTCTTCTGCCTGACCGCCCATGTGACTTCATCTTCGTATTCCCATGGGGGGCACTCAGATACATGATGAAGTTGATGGTGACGTAGTTGAATCAGGAAAGGAAACTTTTTATTTTTTTGCCTTTTGCCTTTAGCCAAGCTGGGGAGAGAAATGCAACTTCCCTTCTTCCAGGAGAGGAGCGGGAGCTGTAACCTGGACTCCAGGCCTTTATGGGAACTGCTTTGCCGGAGTGTAGGCCATCCTGTTCCCACCCCCAAAATCACTACCTCTCCCTGGAATGATTTCTTGCTACCCCATCTCAAAGCGGGTGCTCAGAGGTCATCTACAGACAGGCATTGCCACTTCCTAGCAGGGATGCCTGCACTGAACAACAGAAACAGTAACTCAAGAGAGGTCAGAGCAGCCCTGGTCTTCCTCCAGCCACTGGGAAATCAGCTCTCTGGAAGCTGGAGCGTGCCTTCCCACATTGTTTGAGCAGGGGTTACAGGATGGCCCATTGACCGCCGTCACTTCGGGGAGGAATGGCTGCCAGCAGGCCCCCCCCCCCAAAAAAAAACATCTTGTGAGAAGGTGATAAAGAGGGAGCCCCTGGGTAAACACACAGACATGCCAGGAAAATGGAAGGGCTATGAGGAGGAGGATACCAGATCGGTAATTGACAGGAGGAAAAGGGTAGAGGAACTGAAGAAGAGTTGGAGACAAGTAAAGATGTGTGGGATCGGGAGGGCTGCTAATGCAGGGCTCTGATCAAAGGCCGTTCTCGGGTTTGGGGACCAATGAAGGACAGGCTCTGGAAGATAACTTTCAGAGCATATCCATGCAGAGCTGGAGCTCAGAAAGACTCAAAGGAGCCAACTGCTCTGTAAAAAAAATACTGACATGGTGTCTAGAATAAGGAATGGATGCAAAAAGTAACCTAGGTGTTTCTCTGCTAAGTCTCAAAAGAGCCACTTCCACTGTTCAGGAAAAAAGGACTGGGAACAGCAGTCTGGGAGGTGCTGGGGTGGTGGGCTCAGTCCCCAGGTGCATTGAAACGCAGCAGACCAACGCTGTGCAGGAACATCAATGCGGGGCTAGCAGTAACATCAAGTTTTTATAGACTGCTGAAAAGGGAAAAGACTTTTGGTCCTGAGTCGTAACTGCTAGCGAGAATAGCAGATGCGTGTTCCAGCACAGGGAGCATCTCCCTCCAAGAAAAGGGAGAGTTTTCCTGGACAAATCCAGAAAAAGTTCAGATGACTTTTTTTTCCAAAGGGTAAAAAAAAAAAAAGGGGGAGGTCCCTCTCTTAGCAGCTCACAGATCAGATCCCCCTGTGCTGCTGTGGTGGGACTCCCACGCTGGCCTGGACCCAGCCACGAGGCCCATCAGACCAACAGACAGAGGTGGGGCGAGCAGGCCGGACACACACCTCTTCAGCTCTGCCCTTTGAGCCCTCCTTGTTTTTATAGCATTGTCACTCCCTGTTTTTATTGCACATTTTTTAAACTACATTTCAGGTCCCACCTCCAATATTAATACCCTCTCCACTCTTGTTTTCTCCTGGAAGAAAAATATCTTTATTGAAAGCATGTAGCAAGAACTGAGAGAAATAAAACAGAGCGCATGAATTACGATACATCCAAAAAAACCATCCCTTTGCTGAACAGTTCCCTTCCTTCCCCAGCACTAACCTCGGACTCTTGCCAGATGTTCCTGTTTGTTGCAGGGTGTCTGATTTTGGGTTTGGGGTCTCTCCAAAGCAGGAGGGGAGAGTGTAAGCTGAAAATAGGATGGGTGGCCTGATGGCGTCCAAACACCTTCAACTATCTCCATTAAATCTTGTTCGAGATTTGACCTCCTCTTCTGTAGGCTGCACCCCATTCGGGTCTGAGAGACGCGATATTCACGCAGATGAGGAAGACAAATCCAGTAGATGATAGACTGAAGACGAGCCAACACATTTAAGCCAGCACAACATATGGACTCTCACATCTCTCAGCTTAGGAAAGATTGCTCCCCACGGATTTATTCTGGGTTTGCCCAGACTAAGTGAAACATCCCAGCCAGTGAGACTTTTCCCCTTGTTCCCTCTGGATTATTTTATAACCATATACCTCTCGCTGCCAGGATCTTTTTCCCATTATGCACAGCCTATTCTTCCCCTCTTAAAATGGTCCCCATTATCCTCTGTGATAAGAATTGTTTTTATACTAAACAGTTCTACCCTTCCCAATGCGTACACCTCACAGAAATGTGTAGACTGTTTGATCATATGGGTCCTATCCACCCCCTACCCCAAGGTTCAGAGAAAACGGAAAGTGTCTTTGAAGACTTGAGTCAGGTCCTCTGCAGTTCTGCCTTCATTGCTTTGAGCTTTCCCATCTGCACCCAACATCAGGTGAGGCTTGAGGCTAGACACCCAGGAACAGATTCACATGGCTTTTCCAAAATGAAAACTGAATCCTAATTTATGAAGAACCTGAACAATTTATTTCAGCATTGGGAAATCAGAGTAATCTGGTTTTCTTCTTCAACCCAAGAGAAAAACTACTCTACTGATCTGCACCTCTTACTTTAAAGAGACTGTGAGCAGAAACGAACACTTTTTGCTGACAGTTGCAGCCTGATGCCTGTAACTACAGTGTAAATCTGGCCAGTAATTATCTCACTTGCAGCCTTTATTTTCTAGGTATGATCACAAAAAAGAGCCTGCAAAAACTCTAGATTTCTCTGCCAAGGCAATCACATAATTCCTTTGCTGTCCTTTTGACTAACAAAGAACCCACTTCAGCAGATAAAATGCAGTTTGACCTGTCTTCTATCTGTGACAAGCAAACTCTAGGAATCAGAAACACTGTATTTTTTTTAATGCCTCTTATTTGTATAAAAGGTTGCAGCCTTAGGATTTTCACTTCCCGGTGAGATTAAGTTTTTCTGGTCAACCTAAATTGTCATTTTATCATCTGCAATGTATCTCTTTGGTAACATGGATGTTATTTGATCATGCAATAACAGTATGCGTAATGTTGCTTTAGCATCCATTTAAGGACTCTGGAAATTAAACTTACGGGTGCGTGGGACAGACCTGTAAATGGACACGTCACAGGGAATTAAGGATAAGTCAGCTCTATCACAGTGAATGGGACAGAGGATCTTCTCCTGCAGGCACTCGAAGCCAGCCCTCGGGACACTGCTTACATGTGGCTTTCCATCCACCTTCTCACCTCGCCACTGTGACTGAGCCATAGACAAGCGCAACAGTGAAATGTGGAGATGACGGAGAGGATGAAATAATACAAATACTACATTCTTTGTTTGCATCGTTCCCTGTTATTGCTGCTGAGCCAGAAGCAGTCCCTGTGGCTGAGATGACACTCAATTTCAGAAACCATTCTGTCTCCTGTGTCATTAAGCTCCTCCACTTCCAGGTTTGCTTTCCCGCATGATTTCCCCGGCACTCTCTGCTCCGTATCTCTTGACTCTGAAATGCAATTCTTAGGCAGAGCGCGGCCCACGAGGACACAGTATCAGGGGGACCAGCAGCCCTGCATTCCCACCAGGGAAAATCTGCTCCAGTGGCACAGCTGAAGTTGTCCCAAGCCAGGGAAAACAAGGAGCAGGCACTATAGAAAGAAGGGATTTTCTGCCTCTTTAATGCAGCATGCTATATAACATGATAGTTGTATGATTTCTGAAACAGGTTGCTGTTAGTGAATTTCCATAGCTTGTGCAGCTCCAAGGACTGTGGGTAGTGCTACGCTCACACCCATATTTTCCTAAAACTTCAGCCTGAAAAGCTTCATCGTTTCCTTGAAAGTGAGTGGGTTACAGAAATTAGCCACCATTGTGAGTATCAGGTTTTGGGCAGCTGGCATGCAGGCAAGCCTTGCCTCAGCCTCGCCTGGATAATGGTAACCAGAGACCCAGGGGAAAAAAGGGAGCAAGAAACCGCTAATCCATGTACACTCTCACCTACCCAGACCAGGGTTGTGTTTAATCACTTATGCTCAGCATTTCCTTTTTATTTAACAACACACATTCTCTCCCCAATCTGCACAGAGGCACGAAGCATACTGCTGGTAGCAGTGGAAGCACAAAAAGTTAAATGACCTTGGAAAAAAACAACCAAACAGAAGAAACACCCTAACAAAATAAAAAATGGATATATTTGCGAGAGTTTAATAAGTTAAATGCGGGAACTTAAATTTGCAAGAGCACAACCCTGAAGCAAAATGATTTATTTGGTATTTACAGATTTCCTTTTCAAAACAAGTTTCTATGAAACCATAGCAACAAAGGTTAAAGTGAAGATTTGGAATGATGTTGGAATCATTCACAAGGGAAAAAAACAATAATCTCTGTTTTGGGCTAATGGAATGTAAGATTAAACCTAAATAGAGAAAAATATTTCAAAAGATTTTAGAAAACCTAATCACCCTAAACCCTGTGAAAAGCAGACATTTAAAACTATTTTTTTTGCCAGAAAACTGTGTCCTTAGTTTTTACAAAAATCTGTCTGGTAACTTTCTGATAGGAATGTTATGTGCATAAATGTCCAAGTTTATTACTCTTCTATTACAAGACAAGATACATAAACAGATTTCACTGAAGCCCTACTGCAGTCAAGTTCTAACGGAATCACATGTGTCCCAGCAAAAATCTACATTTTTCTGAAAGGTCTCTCTATTGCGTTCCCTTCTTCAAATGCATTTCAGAGAAGTCAGAATAGGAAAGTGGAATCAGTTGCAACTTACCTTCACGCTCGAGTAGATGTCATCAGATTTTTCAGGGAAAGCAGCATGCTCCGTTTGGGTAGTTGTAAGAGTTGTAAATTCAAGCCAACAGGTAATTGTTGGTGATTCAAAATCCTTTAAAACAAATCTAAGCGCCGCGATGACAAATAATGTACTTCATGAAAACTTATTTGAAGCTTGATGCTTTTGTATTGAGTTTTGTAACTGTCTGTCTCAGCTAAATAAGCTTCCACTCCTTTCCTCAGCCACTTGCCAACTTTTCTAATTTAAAGCAACTGTGAGCTTGCTGTAAAACTCCTGCTGGAAGGAGCTCGATGTATACCACGGAGCAAGGAGCAAGCGTGTGCTCCAGACTGAAGCGGTATGACAGCCCTAACAGGACCGGGGGCATAGCCTCCCCGAGGTAACATTATATCATCTTTGGAAAGCATGATAGGCTAAGTTGTCTCCTTCTCGGTAAAGACACAGAGAAGAGGAAAAAAATCATGCTTCTTCTGGCATGTAGTCCCCTCAGCGTGGGATATGGGAGGAGCAGCATCTGCCTCAAAGTGGAGGAAGAAGCAACAGCCTCAAATACATAAAGTGCTCAGAGCTCCCAAAGGAGCCTGGTCCCCAAATTGGCCAAAAGAACCCCAGTATTTTTAGAGGCACTAGTCCTTGGTCTGAGGCTTTGGGGACAGGTCCAGGCTTTTTCCTGGGCTTCCTCCGCTAGTGCAATGTGGGGTGCCCCTCTCACGAGGTGGCTAGGACACCCAAGCTGAGGTTCATGGCTGAGCACAACCCCAAACTTCTTGACTTTGGAGAGTTTCAAACTTGTGATTTTGGATAGTTTCAAAAGACACTCATGGCAATGATCCTATCTTCAGAGACCCTGTCAAGCTTCACATAACAGAGGCTTGGTTTTCAAAGGCATCCACTTACTGGGGATGGCTCTGTTCTGCTTTGCTGAAATTAGGAGAGTGGAGCGTGCGAAATGTTGTTCATACAGGAGAGTTGCTTGTGCCCATGTCAAATTCCTTCTTTTCACAAGGAATTTATTCCAGCCAGTTATGGTTGACACATGGTGTGCATTTATGAATTGACAGAAAAGGTCCTCTTTTGCAAATATGAGTTTTCTCTGCAAAGTAGCTACAAGCAAGCAAACAAAAAACCAAATTATAAAACTTTATTGTGATTTGGGAAATTTCAGTCTCTGAGCTTCCACATTAGTACCATAACAAACTTTTGTTTAAAAATGAGGGTCCTGAAAAGCCTACCGCACACTGTGCCTGTGGTAGGCTCATTTTTGATCCCTCAAAACTTACAATTCTAGGCAACTATTTCACATTTTAGCAGTTCATCAGCACATTGATTTTCTTGCTTTTGGCTTTGTCTAGGTACAGCTGTAGTAGGGTCAAGCTGCTAGCCACACCATCTGAACGGGGAACTGCTATCTGGCATTCATGTCCTCGCAGGTACGACACAGCAACTAACACAGGGGTTAGGAAAAAAGAAATCATTCATCTCAGAGAAATTTCAAAGGGGAAGAAAATGCCTCTTGCCTCACCTGTGAGTGCAAGTCCTGTATGTGTGGCCGGTTGTTGCACAACAGATTGTTGCATCCTGAAGACAAAAAACATGAATCCATGTAACAGATGCGTAAGGGTAAAGGTGCTCTAAGGAATACAGTTGTCACACCCTTGACAAATTGTGATCTTTAATCCTGTCATGTGGCAAGCAGCTGAGATTTTTTCCTGGTGACATCTTTAAGCCCTTTCTCTGACCAAAGTGTTTTAAGATTTGGCAGGTTCTAACAAGTATAAAGGATGTTTCCAACACAAGTATCTGAACCAGGAATCAAACAAAATCCTTCATCTGCAGTAAACCACTAAGTTGATTTGCTGGCAGGCAGGACTTATGACTTTATGGCACTAAAAAGAGAAGTACCCATTGATGCTGGGATTTGGGATTTTCCCGTGTCGTGGCTGAATGCATTTACATCCAGATAATACACAGTTCGATAGCCAAGATGTGAATGTAACTGCTCAGGGTTCGTCTTGCTTCAATACTGAGAGAATGAGCAGGTTTACATGGCACAGTGCACTGTAGGAGGTCACAAATCTGCTAAAAGCCAGAAGCCTAATTCTCCTCTCATACAGAGTGATGTGAATGAAGACTGCCTTCATCCAGGTAAAAAGAAATATGTCATTGTCCAGTGGCCCTAAATGAGAAGAAAAATCTGTTGTTACATGGAATTATGATGTCAAAACAGATGGAAGTTTTTGCTTTGTTTGGTTGTTTGGTTTTTTGGTTTTTGGGGTTTTTTTTTTTGGCGTGTGTGTTTTTCTCTCAATAGCTAGCTCTTGGCATTTACAGCTTGTTCAACAGAAGAGCTCATAAGATATTCCCAAGGTGATAACACAGAAATAGTTAAGAAAGAGATCAGTGTGAAAACTTCAGTAAATTCAGGTATCACTATTAAGGAAACAGAAGAGGGAGGGATGGGCAGTCTGCTTTTAAGGGGTGCTGATTTCATGACTCCCAGTTCATGCACCCACCTGGAGGTGCCCAACAAGTGAATGGCTGCTGGATGGGGACACATCGGTGATGAACAGCTCATGTCCAGATGACTGAGCAGGTGCTGGGGCTGCACACCTCAGGGAGGCATCTGGGTACCAATGGATTAACTCCACATGCATTTTTTATCTATGTGAGATGCAAAGTGCAGTTCCAACAGGGCCTGTGACTTTTCAAATGAGTATAATTTATTCTAAGCCTTAATTTTCTAGAAAACACAGTCCAAATCTCATTTACCCAAGGAGATTACCTAACTAAAGACACCTCTGCTCCGCACTTCAGTCATTAGTCACCAAGGTAAAAGTAGCATGCAGGGTTTAAATCTTATCTGCTTGGAACAGCTTGGAACAACTCTGCTATACTTACTGTTTTGAAATTGAATGCTATTTGTAGCAAGCAGTACAGTACATCATTACATTTCTTACCCTCCAGTGAGTTGGATCACCCCAGTGTTAGGGCAGAGCATTGCAGGTCCATTGCCCCCACTATACACCTGCAATTAAAATTTTAGTTGGAGTTTCACTTCACCTGCCTACGCCTCCACATGATGAGGGGGGCTTTTTTTGTGCTGTTTTTTTCCCCCTCCCTTTTCCTTCAGCAGCACACTTTTCCAGCAGGAGTCTTAAACACCAGAGCCCAGACTTGCAAAGATGTTTTGATGCCTCAGGCCATCACTGGGAACCTAGTAAGATTTACAGGGCTCCTGAAATGAGTGAGAACTGTTGTCAGCTGACAATATCTGCAAAAAGCAATGCTTTGTCTAAATTTTCTCTCTCATTTTCTCTTGGTTAGTCTGTTTTCACTAAGCGGAGAGAGTGACCATTGTACCAAATGCAGACCGCAGTATCTCTCCTCCAAAAGGTGGACATTTGTGTTTCTCAGAAAGTGTCAGGTTAATATCACTGGGCACAGGTCCTTCCACAATAAAACAAGGTCTACCTCCACATTACCTTGGGTGGGAGTTAGGACCTCACACGGGCTGAGGTGAAGCCCCTTCACAAGTTATAGAGACATTTCACTAAATACCCAGTTTTTTATTTCTTCCAAATCCACACAAACGGCCTATGATGGAAATGGAAGTAAAATTCACATCTGCCAGGTCACATCCCTTTCAGGGCAGGATTATTGTCTTCATCTCATAGATGGCTGTACTGATGTACCCTCCAGAGGCACCACAGCTTCTTCGCCGTGAGGTCTCAGCTTATCACTCTCCTTTATTTTGGAAAAGAGAGACGAAATAAGCCGCCAGTTTATCTTCTACTTGTGTTAGCTAGATGGAATGAAAACAAGCTTGGTATTCAAGCTAGTGTAATAATAACGGCTGATATTTATTTCTCTTCTGCCAAGTGCAGTCAAGCAGCAACTAAACATAAGTCTGAAAGTAACGGAGACACATTTAAAATTAGCACACATACTGATTTGGGAGGACTGGAAAACCAAGTGCTTCCTCTGGGCATTCTGAACAGTTTTCCTTTCCCAGGTGCATTGAGTTTGTACGGGTGAGAAGGCAAGCTCTGCTGGCCCTGGGGTGCCAGTGGCCGGGCACCTCTGCCCTTACGCCTCGCAGCACGCGGTGTCCTCGTCGGTGCTCTGCCAACGCCAGTGAAGTTCCCACAGCCCTGCTGCGATCGCCACGCTGTGGGCAGGAATCCCCCAGCACTATCCACCAAAACATTAAATCCTAGGCTTTAATTCCGTTATTACAATGCAGACCTGTTGGCATTGGAGACCACGAAGAGAGACCATGGCAGCAGCCGCAGTGCGCAGGCACTCCTGCGCTCCTTCAGCTTTGCTATGCCTGTTGCCCGGGGCTAAAGGGTACCTCAGAGAGGTTATGTTTCTACAAGCCCCTCATTCAGAACGCTTACGAAGAAGAAAGCTGTAGCCATACACAAAGGTTAACAACATTTCTCTGCTTGCACATATCAGTCTTAATTTACCTTAGGTGTTGACACAAACCTCTTCAGCATCACAGATGCAAACTACTTTTGTTTTCTTCTATTTCTACAGGGTAGGGCAGGAAAAGACTTTTATCCTGTTTCGTACTCCGCAGGGCTATACATGTAGCACTTCAAGTCATAAAGAAAACATTATCAGCTTGAACTACTTTCGAGTTTCCTTATTTTGTTTGTTCAAAGAGAAAGTTATCCGACTCATTATGCCTGGTTTATCTGGAAGCAGCCCGTACTGTGCTAGCTGAGTGCTTTGACCTTTTGCATATTCTGTAGTTGATGGCTTTGGCCATCCATCTTCTCCACTTGTTGAAACCCTCACTTAGCAAAGAAAGGCCAACAGCCAAGCCTGTGTGAAAAATGTGGCGCAAAAGGAATCAATTAAGAACAGGGTATTTTTCATTGTATTTCCCATAGATATTGAAGATTATGTAGAATTTGAAAAGTTGCCTGGGGTGTCTGGACTTCACAACTGCTGACAAATTATGACTATATTACAATATTTTGATAAATCTTTTTGGGAAAAATAATGATCTTATGTGATCCCATCATCCCGCTACAAAGCAGTTAATGTTCCTATTTGTCACGGTGATCTAACTTCTGCTATTGGTCTCTCCAGTTTCTTCCTGACTACCTTGCCAGCTCCTTTAATTTAACATTGCTAAACCCAAACTCCATACTTTCCTTGTCTAATTCCCTGTAAGCTATATTGACTAATGCTCACTTTTGCCCAGGAATGTTCAGAGGGGACAAAAAAATGTAGAGCTGACCAAGCTGATACGGAGTTAGGAGTTTAATCACAGCTTCCAAGCAGGGTTCTCCAGAGTATGCCCACTCTTCTGTGCCCATGTGCACGTTCAGATTTGCCTTCCTACTAGTTACGTCAAGCAATCATCCCCCTGCCTGCCTCTCATGAAAAGCTCATCCCCATGTGTGTCCAGGGCATGCCGCATTCCCAGACCCAAACTCCTGAACAAATACAAGGGTGAGTGCTATGTTCATTTTAACGCTAACATTGCTAGTGCTAGGACTGGGTACCAAAGCAGCCCTAGAAGCACGGGTGAGAAAGAAGATCTACCCTTTCCGAAGGACTGTCCTAATCGCAGGGCTAAAGAGCATATAAAGCTCCCATTTGCTGAGTGACCCTTGGATTCACAGCTTCTCGTCTGCAGTGTGGCACAGCTTCAGCAGAGGGGTAGAGGACGTCCTTCGGGCAGGGGAGCCCATAGCCTGGTGGTCAGGGCACCCTCCTGAGCAGCAAGAGGTATAGACTTGAACTCCCTCGGGCTCAGGGTAGCTCTCAACCTGCATATAAAAATCCCCTGGACAAATACTATTTATAAAAGGCTATCGAGCCCTTGCATGTGGAGGGCTGCATCTATTCTCATCCTATTTTACAAGGAGAGAGTTCTTCCAAATAAAGGAGGTGCAGAGAACATCACAGACCTTTCAAAAGTGGGGTTTGTGAAAGTGTTTCAAGCACCATTGGCCTTGAGCATAGGTGAAAAAACTCACTGTAAAATAAATTCAAGCACCAAAAAAAGTGAATTTTTAAGTGTACACGCATGACGATTTGTACTGAAATGTTGGCAGTCCTGTCCAGACAGAAATACGGCATTTGGATGAGTCTCAGCCCATTACCCAGTCTCAAAACTCATGATTATGTTCTAGCAATTAGTCACTATAGTAATAGAGAATTGGATAAGAAAAGGCTGTATACCTCCAGTAAGGACAGGAATTGTACTGCATTCATGCAGTGCATAACGAGGAAGACAAAAGCATTAAAAAAAATATGCATTTGCTTTATCTGATGAGAGTGGTTTGTATCAATGGAGAAACTGAAAAAGTCCCTTCCCTGAAGAGGGGGAGTTTTTCTACATAATTCAGAAGATGTCCTGCCTTCCAACCTACCCAATGTGGCCCTAGATCCGTGTGTCTCCCAGGCGGAAAGGGCAACTGCCAAGTGCAGCTCAGGGCTCGCACCGCAGGACAGTCAGCCAGGCAGTCTTTGGAGCTATCTTCATAACCCAGCAAATATCAGCCTTGCACACGAGGCACCATATGGTTCTCCCTGACTGCACATACAGCTGGCTTGGGTTTGAAGAAAGCGTTATCTGACACCCTCCTGCAAATGATTCGAGGGTTACTCCAGGATAAAATGGCAATTGCTCAAGAAAACCAAACACTACATATGGATACGCATGTAAATTCTTTTATGCTCTTCCTTCTCTGGCTGGCTGATAGACCGTCCTTCCGGCCGCTAAACCGCTGTCAGAGGGTGGCATTTCTTTTTTAAAATGCTCTTTAATTTAATGGAAAGAGGATTCTTTTAACTGTTAATTGACACCATCCGCTAAAGCTAAGACAAAACAAATGCAGGGAGGCTGAAGCTCAATTAATTACAGACAGCACCATTGTACAGCAGTGGAGCAGGATGCAGCCTGCGTTACCAGCAGGTACCTAACTACAAGGACTCAGCATCAGAAACAATCACTTAAGCTCAGCCTCTTTGAAAAGACTGGAAAGATCCATGCCATTAAATTTCTGTTCATAAAACTTTATTGTCTACGGATGCCTTTCCAAGTGAGTAGGCTGTTGGCTATATGCATTTCCTGACCTGTACAAGTTCTCTGACACTAATGGCAACAAAATATAGCTGGTAACTTTCTGAAAGGAGATGTTTGATTCAGAACAAACAAGTCACTGCTGTCACAATTAGCTTGACTACTTAAACCTGCTGAGGTAGCATAACAGCACTGACCAGAATGAGCAATTTATCTTAAAAAGCTGGAACACTTATTTTATTAGCAGAAAAGCTTTTCTTTCATGCATTCGGAGATGTATCAGAAAGGCCAGAAGTTTAAGTTAGCTGAAGGTTTTAACACTCATCCTAAATCTCCAAGGTGTGCTGCCACGGTGGAGACCTACTGCTACCTTTGTCCAACGGAGTATTGTTACTAACAGAAGACTGGGGATGAGGTCATCGGGGCCCACAAGTATCTGGTTTTCAAACATACAGGTGTTGGGGAACCAGCTATCGCAGGGTGAAATCCAAAAGAGAGGCTGAGCTTATCTAACAGTTCCCTGCTGCCAAAATGGGACGTCTGCCCCCCAGCACCCTGCCCTGCCAAGCTGCGTGCTCCCGCTGCTCGTCCTCCCACTCACTGGACACCTCCATGGGCAGATTCAGCTCATTAACCTGGCACAAACTCATCCAGCAAGAAGTGACATCTTTCTTCTGCCAAGTTAACAGGCTGAAAGAGTCACTGGAGGACCCAGGATGCATCAAAGGTGGTGCAAAGGACCACAGCAGGGAGCGGGGATGGAGGGGCTCCCTGCAGCAGGAAGGATGCGGCATGCGTGGGGCTGTGGCCGCCGGCCCTGGAGGTGCCCACCCATGCCAGGCAGCAGGTCAGACCCGGATGGCTGAATGTCTTGCCACCCACTGGCGTCACCACCCTCTTCCCTGCGGGCTGGCAAGCCCACAGCAAGTGGCGGTGGCGTACGCTGGGCTGTACAAGACGTTGCTGTTGATGGCATAGTCCAGTTTTCAAGAACACGGCTGGAGGCAGTGATATTGCAGTCGTTTGCTGAGACAGGGAGTGCACAAGCTTGCCTGAATAGTGAGATTTGATTAGGTTTGCAGGACATTTTTCACTGAATTACGGAAACAGAGACCAGAGTCCATGAGTCTTCGTTCTAAGTTTTATTGGAGTGCCTCAAGCAGGAGATGCTACGACCTTACGGTCTTTTCCCACGGTGGTGTGGCTCTCAGCGTCCCTATCTGTGGCAGGCGTGGAGGCTGCCCAGCCTGGCTGCTGGGGCATTGCGCTGGGAGAAAGGACGTGGAAACTCCGCTCCTCCCTACCCCACTGCTCTCACAGCAAAGCTCGGTGCCTGGGTAAAGGCGCAGTGAGGATGGAGAGAAGGTGCTGAAGCAGAGGCGGGGAGCCGCCCAGAACTGGCCGGTGGGACGGTGTGGTTTCAGCCAGGCCACGGGGACAACAGCCCCCACGCTCGGGCAGATGGAGTCAGTGGAAAAAGGAGCAGGAAGGGGAGGAGAGGAGTGCTAACGCTTTCCTTGCCGCTGCCGGGAACAAGCGCCTCTGCAGCTCCACCGCCCAGGGATGGGAGACAGACCCCTGCCAGAGGCCGGGTCCCCCCTCTCCGTCCTCACCCAGCCCTCCGGCTCAGCCCTCACCACTTGGAAATGAAGGTACAAATGTAATATGAAGAGCAGCAAGGAATTTGGAAAATTGTGCGATGCAGCAGAAGTTGGAGCGGTAACAAGCCCAGAAGGCTGCAAAGACCATCATGGACGTGCCCCGTTCCGGGCTAAGGCAGGGGGCTGTTTAACTAGCTCACCGCAGCAAAGAAGAGAGCGCGCAGCCTTAGATGAAAAAACATGTCTGTATTTGGATATGGAAGTCTAAACCGAAAAATACAGTCTTATATACCCCTTATTTTTTTATCCTTTTGTGTGCGTGTGTGTGTGTGTGTGTGTGTGTGTGTTTCCCAACCAACTGCTAATTTGGTCCATCTATAGTGAATAAACAGATCAGTATTCTGGAATCTGTTTTTAATTACAGTGTTGTTTCTTTTTAATGATGAAAAATGAGGATATCCTTTCTCTGTCCCATGTGGCCTATTTCCTATAGGGTTTCTATTTTAAAAATTTCCAAATACCTTTCTTTTCTGGTTCCAAAATGTCCCTCTTCTCCACCCCTTATATTTCCTGGACAGCTTTTTAACTCCACAGTAACTAATTGTGCTGTGAATGTATTTATCCTCGCAGATACGAAAGAGACCTCTAATTTCCGTAGTGCTGTTTTCCAAAGTTTTTTGAAGGTTCCCAAGTGACTCCAGCCAAACAACCCAGGAGTAACAAGGCTGCAAGGCAAAAGAATTACATCATTAGGAATTGCTAAAAAATCATAGACTCAGTCTCTTTTTGCACTAATGTCTCTTTGAGCCTCTTTGCAGCATTTAAGAGGGCTCATTAAGGGTTGCTCTGCCAGGGCAGAAGTACCTAAGTGGACTCGCACATATGAGGCCCATCTTTGACAGACGGAATTGCGTTGGTTCCCAAATGGCTTCAAATGCAGAGAGCACAACCATGGCTTTAATTATCATTCTTTGATAGCCTCTTGGCTGCTAAAAGCCTGTCCTTGGAGTGAGAATGGAGTACCTGAAAACTGGAACAATTTTAATGGGGTATTTTTGCTATTTTAAAGCAGATCTTTCTCTCCACTTTCTAAATCTCTTTTAAAGAACCTTCAAAATCACTTCGCCCAAGGACTGAGGGTAAAATGCTTTTCTCACCCTCAGGTTAAGCCTCTGGAGGTGTGAAACTCTGAGGCGTCCTTTGGGATTTTAGCGGAACTCCCCTCCTGGTCACCAAAAGCTATCCCTGCAGAGGCCCTCAGATGCTGCAAAGGACACACATTTGCGGACGCGTGGTACCATAAAACTCACTGGACTGTAGAAAGAGAGCTGGCCAAAATGGCCGAGGGAAGCAGGGAGGGGTCCACGAGCATCAGAGCCACTTTGGTGCTGCAGCGTCCCAGCTGCGAAAGCAGGAACCAGAGAAGGAGCAGAAGCAGCAAACCTCGTCTGCATGGGATGTCCCCCGGCCCGCGTCCAGCTGCCGGTGAAGCCAGCGGAGAGACTCCCACTGGCATCAGGGGGATGTGAGCCGGGGCTGGGGGGGGGACACAAGGGCATCCCACCGTGCGCAAGTGTGCGCTCCCCCCCACCCCGGGACTTGCTCAGTCATCCAGAGCCAGCACCGCAGCACGTGTGGTACCTGGCACCACTTTCCTAAAGCCAAAGGCCATCACAGTGAGGGACAGGCTACCCCCTGCCCCAGGTCCCCTCCTGACGTCAGTGTCGAGTACAAGGTGAAATGGCTATTTTTAGAGGGGATGAAGTATCAAAGGGGTTTGAACATCACTCGCTAAGAAAGAGGTAATTTCTTTCTCATAATTTCTTGGTTAAAATTTGTATTTTTTTCCCTCCAACATGACACAAGGCCACGATTACAGCTTAACGCACAGAGGAACTCTATACATTTTGCTGGTCACACCAGGAAAGGGAGCACGTCTTCGCCTTTCCCCTTGTATACCAGCATATACACAAGGAGAGAACTCTAGCTGACCACTTCCCTCTGTTTTCCACATGAGCTAAACTACTCTTTCCCTCTCATGTCAGAGTTTGTGTGTGTGTGGTTTTTACCCACAAACAGGGAATCTGCTGTTCCCAAACATCCCCATTTGACATCTTTCAGTATTGGGTTAAAAAGTCTAGATAATGGTTTTGCAGCTCATGGATTGTTTTGATTCGGTTGCCAGTCAGGAGAACAATTGGGCTAGGCTGCTTTGAAATATTTAATTTGCTTTTCTCTTTTTTCCAAGCAAAAACAAAAGTAAAAATGGAGGAGGATGGAAGAGCTGCTTTAAGTTGGAAAGAAATACTTAATTTTTTGAACACTTGTATTAAAAGAAAATGAAACAAACAACAAAAATTGCCTGTCATGAAGTGTAGGAGACAACTCCTTCCTATGCTTCAGGGGATCTGAATCCATCCCTCCCTCCAGGAAAATATCCTGTTGTCCAGCTGTGAGAATATTCTTGGGCGGATCCTCTGTGTCTTGCTGACATAAGTTCAGCTTTACACAGGCTAGGTAAATGTTTTCTGCACTGAAGAGAAGATTATTTTACAATTGAGAGGGTGAGGGCACTCCCCAGTGATGGGGGAGGCTCCAGTTCCCAGTCACTCTTCCTGTGATTCAAAGGAAAATCTCAGCATGAGTTCACAAATTCTCATCTGCTGCTTCAAAATGATTGTATTTCAAGAATAAGCGATTTGTTCCCCTGCCCCCTCCCCAAAGAAAAGGCAAAGGAAACAGTACTCTGCTTAGCTCAGTGGATACTTTTAATCAATTAGAAAAAAAAAAAAGGTGCTGTAAAAGCAACATTTGCTCTTGTCACAGTTGAATTCCGTGGGCAGAAGTGATCGAATCAGTGCTCCCAAGTCACTCACTGAAGGGAGTGTCTGCTGCTGAGCAGTGAAGGGAAGCCCCTCCTTGTGCAGACGCGTTGCATTAGAGAGGGAAGATCTGGGCTGCTGTGCTCA
Source organism: Sagittarius serpentarius (assembly GCA_034782735.1). NCBI lineage: Eukaryota > Metazoa > Chordata > Aves > Accipitriformes > Sagittariidae > Sagittarius > Sagittarius serpentarius. Next base: position 31,282,838 of record JAVKLA010000053.1, read on the forward strand.
GGGCAGGGGGGCTGTGGGGATACAGGGCTGCAGGGATGTTGGGACGTGGGGAAGGAGGGGTGCGGGGATGTTGGGACGTGGGGAAGGAGGGGTGCGGGCCTCTGGAGATGTGGGGATGCTGGGAGGTGGGGAAGCGTGGCTGTGGGGAGCCAGGGACGCAGGGATGTGAGGAGGCGAGAGCCTCCTTCCTGACGCGGAAAACCCTCGCTCGCAGCTCCGCAGACACATCTGTCCTGGGTGCCTGAGAATGAGTCCAGTTCCCCCTGCAGCATCAGTCTCCACCACGGCCAGCCAACCAGCTTTTCCTTCGAACCAATCAAAGCCAGCACCACCAGAAAAACGCAAAGCGAGCAGCCAGCAGAAAACTGGCTGTGCTGCTCGCAGCTGCTTTCCTGCCCCAGGCGCCCAGGCTTCAGCAACGCGCCTGGGCTCCGTCCTGGAGGAAAGGGGCGGAGAGCCGGCCGAGGCACCCGTGGGCGCAGCCCCGCCCGGCCCCGGGGCCGGGGCGGCCGGAGGGCGGCCCCCGCTGCCCGCCCCCCCCGCTTCCCGGGGGGGGCTGCGGCTGCCCGCGGAAAGAGGGCGCTCCCTTGGCTGCCCAGAGGCAAAGGAGCCTTTGCAAAGGGGCGAAATGGAAAGCCCTCTTGCATCGCCGTGCAGGGTGAGGAAGGGAAATCCGAGGGTTCCCCCCGCTCCCCCCCCGCCCCCCAAGACGAGTCAGAGGACTTTCCGTCGCCCGGAC
>JAVKLA010000053.1:31283676-31313676 GCA_034782735.1 Sagittarius serpentarius
CTTTCCGTCGCCCGGAGGCCAGAGGCGAGAAGCGAGGAGCACCCCGGGCCGGGAAAGGCCACGGTTAGTTCGTTTTCTGCCTATTATTGCCCTCTGGTGGCGCTTTTGAAAATACCAGCATAATTTTTTTTTTTTTTGTCACTGGGACTGCCGTTTAGTCCCCCGCTGCCTTTATTCTTTATACTCCTCTTTTGCAGTTTGTCTCTGATGTGTTTGGCTGCACCGCCAGACTGAGCGACCTGAGAGTGGTGATGCTAAAACATAATTGCGTGGTTACCAAGTTCTTCTGAAAGCTCCTCCGTCATCGATGGGGATTTTAGTACTGGTGTTTCACTCAACTAACCCACTCAGGGTGGAAACTCCTGCAACTACACCGAATTGTACCAGTTCAGGATATGCCTTTCTTGGTTTTGCACGCCCTTCAGGGCACTCTTTGAGCAGAGTATCCCAGTGGCCAGGCTTCAATGTCCCCCTCGTCCTGTGTACAAGCTAAGAGCGTCAGTTGGTTTATATTCCAAAGACAAGTTTTTGTCCAGGAAAGGGTTTTTTTTTTCCTCAAGCCAGGATAATAACAAACTGGTTGCTCCAGTACATCAGTGAAAAAGGATGGAGCTGATCTGCCCTACAACAAGCTTAGCATTACAGTTTCTTAGCGTAACTTTTGTGCGTTTAAAAGGACCAAGACTAGGAGTCAGCTCCACTGAAAAAAGAGGCAAGCATCTTTTTTTAGGGGTGTAACTTAAAGCTTAGAGCTCTTTCATATAAAATAAATGAATGACACCCCCCCACACCTACACTTCATCTGAATTTGGAAAATGTCCACACTTTTTTACTAAACTTGACTAAACTTGGGAAATATCACCCCAAAGACTGGACGGCCCACAGTTTTTTGCTGGCGTGAGGGTTTTCTGTAGGAAGGCTGGATGCAGGGTGTCACGGTGAGGCTGCAGACCCGCCGTGTGGGACAGTGATGGCTGGCTGTGAAAGAGGAGGAGAGCTACAGCCTCCCCGCCTCCTAGCCCACCTCCATGTCATGCAGCGTATGAGCTCTTTCGCCTCCTGTTAAAAAAGGTATCTTGGCTGACAAATACTCATCTCACCAGTCCAGTGAGGCAGTGGCTTGGCCAGCTGAAATCTGAGGATGCTGTTGCCCTCTCTCCCTATGCACATAGCATCGCTCCTGCTGGAGAGGGTGCGAAGTCTCCAGCTAGTCATTTTGACGAGACCTTGTCTCTGCAGCATAGGAAACTGTAGTGCTAATGGCACTAAAGGTCCTGAAAAGCAGCAACCCAAGTAAACCAGCGGGCATGGGGTCATCTCTTTTTGCAACCAGAGAGCAGCTAGCAGCCAAGCTACCTTGACGCACCAACACTATTTTCTGCTTTTGTGGCTGCGTAGCAGATCTGCTCTGTAAATAACATAAGATGGAAGAGCATAAAAAGGGCAAATTACACTTGGGGTTCCAGTCTGAACCATTCAACCCAGCTGTTCTCAAACTCAGTGAAGCTCTTTCATAGGGGTTTTAAAAGGAATTGTTGTATTCCCTGAATGAGGGTATAGACATAAGAAAAATAAACCACCAAACAACAAAAAAACAACAACAAAAAAAAACCAACAGAAAAGCAGAGCGCAGATCTGAGCCCTGCTTTATGCCAGCACAGAGGTGAGACGAGCAAAGCCAGCCTGGCATTTCAGAGTCTCCTGCTGTTGGCGATGTCTTCTGCACTTACAGGCCTTTGGGACTGCCTCGGGTCAGAGTGAGAAAAGCACATGATGGTGCCTTTCTGGTGGGAAGCCTTCAACCCCTGGGGCTGTGCGGAGGAGAGAAAAAGGACCAGGGAGCTCACAAATGCCCGAAAGGATCAAGAGGCTTCTGCTGGACTGGGAGAAGGAAGCAAGGCAGATTGCAGGGGAAGGAAAAGAGAGACCTTAAAAGGGATTTAATGTGCAGGGAAAGCAGCAGAGCTAAACCCAGGCGCTGAATCCTCTGCTGCAGTGAGAAACCAGAAAGCACATCCGTCCGTAGTCCTTAACATTGCAGACTAGTCTGGGAAATTAATTCCTCATTATGGAGACGAATATGCCAACAGAATGAGCTTTGACTAATAGGGATAAAGAATTGGCCTTAACGAGAATGCTGCGGCTGCAGGATGGTGCTGAGCGTGTCCCAGGATGCTCGGGCACCGGCCAGCCGTGTCGCAGTGCCTTGCATGCTGGTAAAAGGACAAGGACTTTATCTTTTGGGCACCTGCCTGGGGCTTTGATGGCAGTTTTATCTGATGAACTGCAGGGCTGGGTTCAAAGTTTGGAACTGGGAAATTTTATACAGCGTCATCTAGAAGATGCCTTTTTTTTTAGAAAACCAAGGTAGGAAGAAAGCCAGGGTCTTCTGTCTGTTTTCAAAGACCTGGCGCTCAAAGAAGTACATTCTTCTCTCATTTTGTTAACATCTCCAATTTATTTTTTGGAGACCTGAGATGTTAATCCCCCTGGTATTTTCAAAAGCAGCTGTGTGGCACACCTCTCTCCTGCTGCTGAAGGCTAAGATGTAATTTGACTTGTCGTTTCACTCCAAGAATGGTCTTAGTGTATCACAGTTCTCTCTTTATTTTTGGATATGCGGTTATGTGCACTCAGTACCTGTTCAAGGTTCCTGCCAGCACCTGAACGTCTCCTGAGTGGGATCAAATACACATTTTACTTCAGCAATATCAAGCTCCCTGCACTCTGTCACAGTTTCTTCTTACAAAAATTTGAATTAGTAACATAATACAGAAAATTCAATAATAAACTTATTTGTGGAAGTGGAATTTCAGGTTGCTATTATAGCTAATCACTGAAAAAAGCCCAACAATTTGACCTCAGGATGCATAATTAAAATAAAAAAAAAATCTCTAAATGCAGAACAAGAATGTTATCTGCTTTTTGGGATGAAAGCAGTAAGATGGAAGAAGCAATGTGGGTATCAGTTTACTGCCCCTTTGCAGTAACTGAAAAGCCGTTTTTAAGCTACAAAATGCCGCTGCTGCGAAGCTGGGTAGCACTTTCCTCACACTATGAATGGGGTGAATTAAGTGCTGCTGAGGTCATTTCCATGTAGAAATAGCTCATGGGCAGGCGCGGGGAGAGGGGACACGAAGGCTTGGGCAGGGAAGCCGGGGTCGGGCTGCAGAGGAAGGCGACAGGCAGCAGGTGCAAAAGAGACTCGGTTTTACTGGTGTGCAGGATGAAAGCAGCCCTATGCAGGCTGGGGAACTGGGTGCTGGTGTGCCCATCACAGCACCCAAACACCTGGCGGCCATTAGTCTCTCTTTCCGCAAGGCATCTCCTGCGGGAGCACAGCGCTTTTATCCTTATTTCGCAGACGGGCAGTGGGGGCAAGAGGTTTCACCTGCGTGGGCCAGCTGCTCCCCATCCCTCCCCGCCACGGCCACTTTGGCGCGGGAGTGCTGGGGGATGGCTGGTGCGGTGTCCTGCCACCCCCGCAAAGAGGCCGGGGAGGTGAGGGGGGGGCTGAGCACACGACCTGATGGGCACGGCAGCCCTCTAACAGCCTGGAGCACCCAGCCAACCTTTTAGGATTTAGTAGGACTAAATTCCTCCCTAGGTGTTGAGCCACCCTGCGCTGCTGGGAGATCTCTAGGACCGCCAAGTGGGCACCATGAACCTCATACCACTTGGCCTGAGCTGTGGTTATGTCCAGATTCACACACCAGTTTCTTCCTTTCTTTACTTTGGCCTGATGGTGGGGTTTTCTGAGGCATTCCTCGTTGTTCGAGCTCCCCTGTTCGTTCGAGTCTCAGTCATGGCTCACCACGTCCGAGCCGCAAGTCCTTGAAGATGCACTGGAGAAAGCAGTGGAGACAGTTTTCTGGTGGATTTGGCAGGTTCGTGCTAACACAATGGGTGAAAAATATAATAGTTGTGGAACTATTGTATGCTCTTTATCCGAGACAACGGTGAACGATGTAGAATTGGTGAAAATACAGCTATTTTAGCATTTTGCTTAAAATAGTGGTGGAATTAATGAGCACATGTAAAAGTCATTCAGTTAAAAGGTATTACAAATACATCCCAAACACATCCTCCGTACATCCCTGAAGGATTTTTTAATTATAGTGAAGGCAGTGTTCCAGTACCTTTAATTTCTGCAGCTGACAGGCTATTTTGTGCTCAAAATGAGTAAATCAAAACTAGAACAGCGTTGCGCAGAGGCAAGAGCTCAGATTTTACAGCAGCAGCCCGAGCCGAGTGGCATGATTGCAGACACCCTGCATCTGCAGAGCTAAACACAGCTCAGAGCCTCAGAAAATTTAAGGACGTTGTTTTTATTGTGAGTCATTCTTTTGTTTAGCCTTTGAAGTGAATGTTCCTCCAGCAAAAAGGCAGGCATTTGTCAAAAAAGGTGTCTGATTTTCAGCAGTAGATGTGCAAAGCTCTCCTGTGCATTTCATTTTTTTATCAAGGGTTTATAGTAAATGCCTTGGTCGGACATGCCTGGAATATATGATCAAACTGTTTGCAGTCCCAATTTAAATGTATTTTGCGTCATTCTTTTGTCTCTCTCACTCATCTGGTCATTTGGAAAGCTTTCATTTGCACATTTACAAGTAATTTAAATTTTTTTTTTCCTTGTCTATGAGCTCCCGAAAACAGATCTGATTATTGCTACTTGGATTTGATTTAGGCTATGATTATAACAAGAGCACTTCCAAACATTCAAAATTCATGAATTCAGCTATTCCCAACCCCAAATGATAAAATGTTAAATACAATAAATGTGGGAGTCTTCATTTTCCTTCTAGCTTTTGAATCTTTCGGATGAAATCAGCCCATATTTTCTGTATAGCCGGGAGAGCTAAAGGCTTTCTATCCCCCAGCCCAATTTGTCCGCAGTTTTTCAAGCACAAATGCACACGGTAAAGAATAGGCCAGTCAAAAAGTTGCTAAAAATCTTTGTGAACCATCTGCAATCTCCAAGTACTGCGGGAAAATAACCCTATAAAAACTGTTACCAAATAACAGCAGATTAGAAGCTGTGTGAAAATATTCACATCCCAAAGCCAAACACACTAAACTCACTGTTTGGGCAGAGAAGTTTTTGGCATCTTTACTGAAAAGCGGCTTTGCTACACCAAAGAAAGAAAGAGAAAAAAAAGGAAACTAATTTCCCTATTGGATTCTTTCCTGCTTGTTGGAAAATTATATGAGGATGTGCCTTGCAGGTGTTACAGCTAAGGCTTCGGTAAATTAAACAGACTATTGGGTTAAAGCAAATTCATTCTGCAAAAACAGGAACTGCAGCGGTTTCTGTTTCTGTCTCACAAACCCAAAATAGGAGCACAAAAAATATCATCTCAGAAACCCAAAATGGGAGCACAACATATTCTCACATGAAGCTTGGAAATGCTGCAGCCCACTGAACGATGTGAGTGCAGTGTCAGGCTGGAGGATGGCATGAGGATGGGGGGGACATGAAATAGCCCAATTTATTCTTGCTGCTCCAAGCTGGCTTTTAATATGAACAGAATTTACGGGGACTGAGGATGAGATTTAAAACAGACAGGCTGTTGAATCCTGAGACATTTCCACCCACTCTGTTTTCACTGCATAAATCAAAGCCTGCCTTTGTTCGGCAGTGGTATTGTAGCAACGTCTAGGAGTTCAGATCAGTGATTGAGTTGTCTTTGAGCTAGCTGCCCTGCAAGAAAATAAAGAGTAAAATCATCCAGAGTGGAAGGTTCATGTGCCACGTGCCTGGTTGAGTGGGCACCATCCAGAGCTTCAGGAGCGGCTGGAGCCCCGTTATACCAAAACAAAACTGGTCCATCTGGAGCTCGAGTGAGGGAGGGACCAGGCAACAAACAGCAGGCTCATCGGCAAGTTATAGTGGCTATACATAATCCGTAGATAAAAAAATCTATGGGAAAAAGTATGTGTGTCTATGTACAGCATAGAATAACACTAAAATGAGGGCTCTTTGCAAAATATAAAGCAAGACTGTTGTCTTGTAACTGGCCGGTTGGACAGCTGGCACTTCCCGGGGAGCATCGCAGCATCGAGGTTTTGGGGAGGAGGTGAAGGATCAGCCATGCAGTTATGACGGGGGGCTGTTCCCCGCTTCCTTCCCAAACAGGAGAAGGTGCCCAGGGAAAATACAAAGGTGTTTGAGAAAGAAAAGTGAGCAGATGGTAAGGAAGGTTAGCATTGCTGCAGGACCAACGGCTGGGCTCAGCGCTGTGACGAGGGCATTGCAGGGAGAGCGTCTGAGACTGGCTGCACTGCAAGGGATGCTGTGGCTCTTTGGGGCCCCTCCTGCCTCTCTGGAGGGGCAGGTTTATCTCGTTTCTCTCCGAGGGAAGGACCCTAGCTACGCTGGCCTGCAAAGCTGCATGGCGGCAGCATGTCCTGGCCATGCACTTGAGCACGTGGGTGATCGACAAGGCAGTGCCGTGCTCGGTCGCAACCCCGACAATGCGCTCTGAGGGTCTGTGGGCTGGTACGGAGCCTCCACCTTCATCCAAAGTCCTCACAGGAGAGGTGTCATCTCTGTAGCCACTGGGAGAGGGGGTCCTCACCCCCCCCACCCCTTTGTACCTGCTCTTCTCCCACCCTCCAAGGCCTTTCCTCACTGTTTTCCATACACCTGCACTCCCACCTTTTCCTCCTGTCTTCCCCTAACTCTCCGTCCCCCTGGGTTTACTGAGCATCTCCTAAAGTGTAAACCAAGGAGCTGTCTTTCCTGCCCGGGTGGACAGCCTCATCTCTGCCCCGCTGAAAACCACGGAACAGCAGCCGTCGAGGAAAAAACGGCAATGGAAGAGCATGAGGATTGTATACAAAATAATGAACCATATAAAGTAGCTGTTTCTTTTTACTCAGTCATTGTAAACAGAGAAGGGGAACTGTAATAACACTTTCCTACAGAGCTTATGACCATAAGATATCACTGAGGATAAAAGCTTGGGAGAGCAGAGTTTACTGATCCCACATCAACACAGGCAGCAATGATACGCACAGTTGCAGCCCTATGGGAATAAGGACTGAGACTACCGACCTTCTTAGTTGAGCACATACATCCTGTTAGCCGACAGGAGAACAAAAATATTCTCTCTGTATGCAACAAATACCATTCTTCCCACTATGAAACAACCGGTGTTGCCTTCTGGAGCACCTCATCTTGGCTGTTCATCGAAGCAAGATGCCCAAGCACCCCTCACGCTGCGCTGGCACGACACCTTCTTGTTCTGACTCCGTCCCGGTCTTGAGGGGAAAACTTTGTCAACAAGTCCATATTTCTTCACACAGATTAGTTGCTCTGGCATATCTGTAACATAACCCAGAGACGTCTCTCCGTCAGTAGCCTACAAGATGTACATCTCTGGCTGAACCCAAGATGAAAGCTTTCTGTGAAACAGAAGAAGCAATAAACTATAGCACAGCCAACAGAAATGAGCTTAGTCTTCAGAAATATTTATGAATCGCTAAACAAATGAGTGCAAGAAGGTATTTTCTTCGTAAGGGCAAGTAACCCAGGAACTGTTAGTTTAATTACATGATGAACTATGACGGTTAGTATATTTGTAGCATCCATACTCGTGTTGTAGCTAAATCAATTGAGGTAGCTGTGTGATATGAGCAGGGGTCTCAGGAATTAAACTAATCATTCAGATGTGTCCTCTCTCTCTAATGCTCAGAAATTAGCAATATATAATCTGTTCTTTTAAGATCTGTAGTATCTACACCTCTGCCCAGTGCTTAGAAAAGCAATTGTAATTGTGCAAAATAAGCAAAAGGGATGGGTAACACTAATCAGATCAGAACTGTGGTGGCATCACTTGTCTCTGGAGAGACTTTGGTGTAGCTGCAGAGCTGAAAGCTTCCTCTCTTCTCCTTTTCTTTCCTCCTTCCTAAAAATCTTCAGCTTCTCAGACCTGCCCGTGCTAGCTAGCTCTCAAAATGACATGCATTCGAAAAGGTCTAGTGCTAAAAGTCACCCACCCGCATCCTCTTGCTGGGAGCAGATCAGCGTGCTGGAAGGCCTGAGGATGAACAGCCACCCTGCAGCTGGCTTCGGCTCCAGCCCGGCCACCGCGCCTCGGCTTTTGGAGGCCCAGACGCTTCTCTGCTGCTCCGCCTGGTGCGGGGCCCGGCACAGGTCCCTCCCCGGCGGCAGCAGCGCTGGGGCCAGCCCGTGTTCTCTCTGGGAGCGCCTCTGCCTCGTGCAGCCTGGGAGGTGGCTAAACGGGGTTAGGTAGCAAGCCCATGCTGGTCTGGGGGCGTCAGCTGGTGGGAGCCGGCAGGGAGGACAGGGAAGACCAGGGGTTTTAGTGCCACGACGACACACCAAATTGCATTTCCTTTCTGGGGAAGCCGGTGCAGGCAAAAAAAGAGAGGTCCCAGATACCCTGCTCGTTAGCAGAGCTCTTGGAGCACTGCTCTGAGAAACCCAGATTCGGGCATGAGAGGTGTTCCCCTGTCTCAAGACAGTGTGTGCGGGGAAGCGTCACTACAGGGTGAGCATCAGGCGTAAGGTGTGTGTGTGGGGGGGGGTGCGCGGGTGTGTGTGCGTAGCTGGAGGTGGGCACCGCTCACGCTCCTTGGGCGCCACGTGCCCAAGCCCAGCTCCGTGCGAGGGCTCGGTGTGGGATGCTGGGGTACCCCGCCAGCCCTTACCTCTGCAAACCTCTTCGTGGTGGTGTTGGGCTGACGCTGCCCCAGCGCTGGGGCAGGCTCTCCTGCTGCAAAAAGGAGAGGCTGAAATACTGGGGTTCCTGATGAACGATACTGTCCCGTCCAGGTATGGAGCTGCAACCCAACCTAGGGCAGCAGACCAAAGGAAATCTGCTTTTCTCTGCACTGGAATGTTCCTGAGCTAGAGATCTCGGTTTGGTTTTATAACCAGACAGATATCAGTAACCTACATCTCACTAAAGAAAGGATTTATCTTCTCTTTTAAAAGGTTTTCTATATTTTTACCCAGGGGCTAAAGTAGGCAGAAGGGAACCATTGAAAACAGCAAGAGAGAGAAAAAGCAGTTCTGGAAAAGTGCTACAGGAGCTTTCCTGCAGCTCACATCCACTATTTTTTCCCCTGCCCTTTTACTTCTGCACCCAGTCGCCTGACTCCGTCTCTCTTTGGTGTATTTCAGCAGAAATAAAAGCTGTCACAATATTTCCTCTCCAAGTGCCACTGTGTGTTATGTTTCAGCTCCTGACAGGTGTATGAAATACCAGCTCCATCAGACGCACGCGAACATGGAAGCTTTAAAATGGCTCCATGTGCCACGGGCCCGCTTCGCCATGCTGTCACTGAAGAGGTGTCTTTTCAAAGGCTCACTTTTAAAAGGAGAGACTGATCCTGGCAGTGACATACTTAAAACTGCTGAGTGATGCTTTCAGGAGCCAGGCAGGGAACGCTGCCTGCAACCTGCCTCTGCAGGGCAGGGGAAGGGGCCAAAGCTCCTCCTTCAAAAACTGTGTCAAATCACCAGTATCTTGGCTGAACTCTATCTTCAAATATTTTTCCTTTACTTTAATCCCTTTCTTGGGGGCAAAGTCAAATCTTCCCTCCCTGGCTTTGATATCAGCTCCTGACTCTGCGTTTCTGGAGCATGAGCTGGGAAAGAGGAGCAAAGGTACGGGGAGATGCTGACCCCACGGCGGGGGGCTGGGGCAAGCCGGGTTTTCTCCCAGGCTTGTGCCCTGCGGCCCTGCACTGCTTTCCTGCGTACATTGCTTTCTGCATCTTTAAAATCTTTTTAATCTTGCGCGAAATGCAATGTGAGAAAGAGTGATTCATTTTGATTAGCATGAACCCACAGAACCAGATATTCTGCTGGGGATGGTGGTATGTCAGTCTGCAGGTACCACACTTTATCCATCTTGCCCCATTTAATTTTCTGTTTTAACATTTCCTCGGGCTTTGATTGCGCTTGAGGATTTTTCTAAACACATGATAAGTAAAGGCTGGAAAACTTACTGACAGGTCTGTAATTCTGGCTGATACATCGCTGCGGCAGAGGTGTCATAAATGTTGATGGCCAACACCGGGATGGACCCTGCTCCCACCACAGAATGGAGGATTTTGTCCTTGGTTTCAGCAAACCCCAGCTGGCCTGGTGCTCTTCAGCATGCAGTGCACTTCCAAAACACATATAGTGCCTTTTCCTAACATTGCCGTTTGAGTCTGTGGTTCTACAGTGACTGCAGGAACAGAAGTGCTGTAACACACGGGCTGCCGGCGGGGCAGGGTGGGGTAGGGCTGTTTCTCTGTCCACCAGGAGATGGCAGTGAATATGCTGAGTATGGGCTTTTCCCCCGCTCCCCCCGCCCCCCCGCCCCCCCCCCTTATTTCACTTGTACACACTCCCTGAAAGATAACGGGTCCTTTGAGGACAACTGGGCTGTAACGCTTTCATTTCTGTTTCATTTTCTTTTTCCGTTGCTCACATTTACATCCTCCCCATACCTCCTCCTTCAGTACAAGGCCCCCTGCACCCAACATCTACTACTTACCTTTTCAACGCCAGCGGCTCACCCCTACAGACAGGCACAAAGCGGCGTCACAGATGCTGAACAACAGTATTTGGGGATGAAAAAGAAGAGGGGGTGACAGGTTTCGGCGCTGGCAGGCAGCGCGTGTGCAGGCTGCTGCGCTCAGTGCACAGCCTCGATCCGGCTGGTTTTCTGCCCGTGCTTGCTGCAAAGAATAATACGCCCTTGTGGCAAAATTGAATTGACATTTAGCTTCTAGATTTCATCCCTGACGTTCTCAGCTGGCCAGAGGATGGCAGGAGACACATCTCCTTGTCTGTATCAAGCTCATGTGCCTTTGGGCCGAATAACTCGTAGGGCTGCGAGTCTCCTGCTAAGGACTCTGACATTTTCTGCCACAATGTCTTCCATCAGAGGGCTTCCCAAAAGGGTACATTAACATATGAAGTCCCACAGATTTTTGGGAGGATGGAAGGAGACAATAGACAGTCTTCCGGACCTGTCCTGCCAGCAATGCTCATGGAGCAGAGACCTTGTGTTCTCCCTTCCCTCACCATTTTGGAGTGGACCCTCAGGAGTTTCGTGCCTTCTCCACTTGGAGATGACAGGCAGATGAGGCTGTTCAATGAATTGCAAATAGATTCAAATGCCACAGCTGAAAAGGCAGACTTTTTTTTTTTTTGGGGGGGGGGGGAAGTGGCAGTGCCATAAATAAAGAAACTCTGTGTCCCCATTTCACATAGTGCTCTGAGAACTTCTTAGGGACACCTGAAATGCCCCAGTTTTTCATTGTTCCTATCAAAACATTTTTCTAAATAATTACAGTGTTAAAAATGAATTGCTGTACCCAGGGGAATTTGCTCTTTGTTTGCCAGGAACAAATAGGCCAAGAGAATGAGTGCTCAGCATCACGAGTGGTGTTTGAAGGAAAGAGCAAAGTCAAAAGCCTGTAGACATCACCGGAGATGCTCTTTTTTCAAAGTGAATTTTTATTACACATTGTCAGAGTTGCAGGAGAAACTCCCGCACGTTGTGCTCCTAGGGGCTGGGGGATAAGGAGGAATCTCCTCATCTGAGAGTAATGCCCATGCTGCTGTTGGCCCAGAGCAGTTTTTATTTTTCTTTTTGGAAATGACCTCTTCAAAACTATTCCTTTTCTTCTTAAGCTGTTGCTTCCAAACAAGCACTGCGTTTTCGTTACAACAGTCACCTTCATAGCGGTTTGCACTTCAATGGCATTACTGTGCCTCCTCTGAGAATCCCCAAGCTCTGAGCAAATACAAACCTGGAAATGTTCAAAGCATCCTGCTGCCATCAGTACCTCTGCAAATTGTTTTTCACTGTTAGAGTATCCTTCTTGAGTTACATGTGCCTGAACAATCTGTTTCCTACCGTAACTGTGATGCCGGGTGGCAGGAAGATGAGAGATGGGCTCGGTACACCTAGTTTCCCTTAGGAAAAGGGAAAAACTGGCCTAAAACCACTCCCCACACACACTCCCTTACACTCCCAGGAGAGGTCCATTCCCCTGTGGCTTTGCCAGGCTGAACCTCCTCACCCACACGCGTGGGTAAGGCTTGCTGGAGCCAGGAACTGGCTGGGGGCTCTACAAGAAACAAGGCTATGCAGTAGTTGTTCAGCAAGACTTGAAAGAAACATTAAATCTTTAAGCGATATACAAACAAACAGATCCCTTTGGGGCGAATTTTGCTGTCGTCCTGTTTACGGACGAGGCGGGGTTTGCGGAGGGCCTGAGGACGCGCTGTGGGGCTGGCAGGACGATGCACATCCCTCTCGGTGGCATCGCAGTCAGCTCTGTGCCCGGCCTTCGTGTGCCGCTCACCCGAAGCCCCCATCGAGGCCATTTTGCAGAGTCCTCTTATTTCTCCTGCTCCCCAGACCAAGGCCATGAGATCAAATGTATATACTGTGTATACTGAGAAACAAGAGGGTTTTCAATCAGGTGTGTGACTTGGCAAGAGAACTGCCTATGGACCCCAAAGCTCCTCACGGTATGAAAAAAGCCGAGTCAGACCTACCCGTGTACGTTGCTTCTTCGGCAGAGAGCAAGGCAGGTCTCTCCCATCCTCCAGCCCTCCACCCCATGAGTGCATTTCCTTTATCAGTTATTTCTGGATTTCTTATATTCAGGTTAAGGGGCTTCCGAAATCTCTGTGCACACATTAATCTGTATGTAGCCTGTGTGTGTACACATACAGGGACTCCAGGGACAAAGTGCTTTCCGCCATTTCCATCAACTCTCTCCCTTCTAGTCTCTCTGGTTGTTTGTTGCTTCCACTTGCTGTGCCTTGTCTTAAATTAAACCGTAAGCCCGTCCTCGCAGGAGATGTCTTTTATTGTGAGTTGTTGGGAGGGGTTTCGCAGAGAAACTGGAGCAGCAGATAGAGCTCTCCAGGCACTACTGAAATAATAATGAAGTAGTTTCACCAAGGTGGGACCAGAGAGTGTTGTCGGCTGGGTTTGAATTCTTCTTGTCCCTGAAAATTGCTTAGGTAATAAGATAGCTGCTCTAAAATTGCTGGGGGTATCCCACAGGATTCTGCTTTAACTCTGATTTCCATTTGCAGCACATGTTCTGCCATTTGGCCAGCACCATCCACCCGTGTGAGCTAATTTAAGGTTGCTAAACAGATGACACAGAACATGTATCTTTTATATTTGATCTCTGCACTGGTGAGTTATCTGACTGATGGCTAATCTCAACTTGTAAAAGGATTTGCCTACACTCCTCCAAGAGTGAGATATCGGTCTTCTATAAAAAGGCAGCTTGGGGAGAAGTGTGCCTGGGGGAAAGGTGGGAGAGTTAATTCGTATTTTTTTGGCTTCTTATTTTCGTAGATTGGATCTGGGGCTGCGTGCGTCTATGGGGAACAACGGGGTCATCAGCCTGAGGAGCTCGGCTGTCAGAGGGGACGGTGTCTGCCAGCTCCACGGTCATCCCTGCATGCCAGCACGGTGAGGAGCTGGCTGCCCGCAGCCGGCACGGGGCTGGCTGGGCTCGGCGCCCGGCTGGGTCGGTGGGTGCTCTGCACCCGTCCTGAGCATGGGGCTGAGCTCAGTGGCCAGCCAGCCCTGTGCTTCACTTTCTGCCTTCCTTGGTACACATCAGAGTGTTGACTTGGGGACCGTGCCTAGTTTGGGGTCTTTTTTTTTGAGCCTGTACCCACGTCATCAAGGACGGTGCTCAGGAAGCCAACTATCAGGCATTGCCGATGTTCTGCCCTCAGGGCAAGCCCTTGATTCCCAAAACGATGTGCCCGTTCCATGCCCCGGTCTGCCAGCTGTCGGTCCACTGGCCGTCCTGCTGCATTTTTTTCCTCTTAGTTCCCTTGTGCCAGCTTGACCTCTCTCAGAGATACAACAGGAACAGCCTGGGGACCACGCTCTGCAAGGAGCACACTCAGAGCATCCCACCTTTACCTGCCCTAAGGTGGGAAAAGGTGTCTGCTGGCCCCCCCAGAGGAAGACAAAGCTCCTGGCACTGGCAGGCAGCACAGCTTGCTCCTGGCAGAGTGGTCAGAGGAGGGACCTGACACCCCTGAGCTCCCCCCTGCACACCCCAGGGGCAGGCAAGAGCACTACAAAACCACAGAGACCATAAAAACTCAATGCTTCTGATCATATGACAATTTGTATTGACACTTTAGTTGCTATGGTCACATAGTGCTCGACCCACATTTGCAAGTGAAGGACTACAAAAAAGAAGCCATGGATATGGACGTCGCCAATAAAAATCTCACTCACGCTGGCAAAACCTTCTCCTTGTCCTGCAGCAACAGCAAACAAGGACAGCAAAGCTTACAGGCGGCACCAGAGAGTGCCCTGGAACGATGATGTGTTTTCTAGTTGATGAGGGTTTGAGGTAGGTGTTAATTGCACAGTTTAGAAGGTTTGTCCAAGTTTTTAACAGCGTAAGACCATGCCAGCGTGAAATTTGAGATTTGTTGCTCTTTTCTTGTGCAGGTCAGCAAATAACTTCTGATGTGTTAGACAATAGCCAGTAACAGGGGAGCGAGGTCTGGACCCCGTCCCACCTCTCCTGAAGTGCTCCCTGCTTTGGTCAAAGGGTGAGGTGACAGGCGCGGCTGGGCTTAGGTCCTCAAACGTTGTGGCAGTTCCTCGGGGCTGGATGCCAGTTGTATATTAACTAACCTGTACTATGGAAGAAAGGTCATATATGCAACCTGGAGAAAAAAAAAAAAAAACAGACCACCAAAAAACCACCGAGTCATCCGTGCTATGTGTTTCAGACCTGAGCTGACGCAGTTTTCCGTGGAACTGTGTTTCTGCACTGAGCAGGGTCACCCCACGGGGTGAAATGTTGGTACAAACGGTGCCATTGTGCTACACGTGGGAGATTTATTTGCAAGATCCACGTTACAAGGCCTAGACCTGGCCATCATCTCATCCTTTCTGAATATACTGTCAAGGCAGTTGATCTCAAAGCTAGTGCTGTGCCTTTTGGGTTTGCTCGGGTGTAGTATGACATTCAGGATTCCTTTACAGGCAACTGTGCAGAGCAGGAAAATCTACGTGAAATGCTTCCTACTGGAGTCACCATCTGGCCAATATTCATCTTGTTTAGTGAAATACCAAGATATCCATAGAACGCAGGTGTTAATGCAGATCATAAGGCACAAGTGACCGCAGTAATAAACCAACGTGCAATGAAATGTAATTAACGCACCTGGTGCTTGCGTTTGAAAAGAATTTCAGTGCCTTTTTATTTTCCCTGCACACCGATGTGCATTTTAATAGCTGGAACTTCAATCATCACTTTGCAACCAACCCTTTAATCATATTAATTCCCTTAAAAAGTGAACTATAATGTTTGCTAGTAAATAGTGTTTCATAATTTAATCAGGAGGGGAAAAAAAGTGGAAGCACACATGAAACTATATGCTGCTTAGTAGCATTTTTGTGGCATGAAAAAGACTATTGTCCTGTTTCTGTCGGTCTGGTTCTGCTGCTGGCAAAGGTTTGTTTTCAGTCGTGTAATCCTTGTTGATATGTTCCAAGTGCTTTTGAACCAGCTGGAACAAGTGAAAAGATCCCAGGCAAGAAAATAAATGATTAAGCTTTCTATCACTGGATTTCACAGCGTGTTTTTCATCTCACCTCTGACCTGCATCAGTAATGAGTGCATTTTTGTAAGGTTAAAACCCCCCAGGATGACATTTGTTCCCAGCAGACCAAAAAAACCAACCCAACACGGGAAATGTAGATTTTTTCGTGCGTGTTTGTGGGTTCCAGAAAATCACATTATTTTCAAATGTCCTTTCAGAGCAGAGATCTCATCCGATCTTGTTAGTCAGCTGGCAAATCCTGAGCAGACAGGGCATGTGCGGGGGAAAGGGAGAGGTCGAAAAGTCAAAGACAAGGGTCACGGGTAATTTTTATTTTTGCATGGGTATTTCTCAAGGGTGGTCCGAAGGGTGTGAGGAACATAAATCTAGGCGGGGATACTCGTGTGCTGACAGAGAGGGACGGTCCCATCAAGTGACTTCCCAATCTGGTGCTACTTAATAGGGATTCACAGCGTGTTTAGGTCCCCAGAGAGACGTCTGCTGCTGACACTTGCATGGCTCAATCCCTTTCCCCAGACTCAACACGGGTGCAGATCGCCCTGTGTTTTGCCACCAGCGGTCAGCGCTAAGCCACCGTAAATGAGCCGCCGGCAAGCCGGGGCCATGGGCAAAGGGGCAACAACCACCTGCCAGGCACGGAGGGGTTACTCCACCACCTTCACGGGCGCCGGTGACATTTTCACCTTCAGCAGCCGAGCGTCCCTGTAAAGCTGACTTTGGCTCCCAGTCAGCGAGGGTCACTGCCAAGTGACAAAATACCCAGCGGAGGGTCACGCAGCTGAGGGTGCACCAAGGGCCCCTGCAGCGTCCCCACCTTACGAGCCGAAGGCAACCAGGGGAGGGACGGTCCGCGTTGCTGCATGCTGCTGCATTTTACTGTGTTCAGACACAGACAGAGAAGTTAAGGAACGCTTGCTGACCCCGGCTTCTCTTACCGGCCTCCTTGCGACGCTGCTTTCTTGGCAAGCCCTGGGAGGAGGGCACAGTCAGGGGTGGGGTGGGAGCATGGGGAGCCACAATGAGCGAGGCTGTCCACCAGGCTGAGCGGGGCTGCAGAAGGGCTGACAGGGATGTCCCCTCGTGTCTGTCCCAGCATTCCTGCAAGCCCGTCATTGACCTGGCTCGGTTTTGGGAGAGAAACTACTTAGGGCTGTCCTTGATGCTTCCTGACCTCTCTTACAGCCACCACATCCTACTAACAGGTCTCCTCAGGCACCCTGACTTTATTCTTAAATTAATAACCTTGTAATAGAGTACCAGCAGCAGACAAGAGACGTGCAACCCTCAAAGCAAACCCTCACTGAGAGAACTGGGCGCTGCGAGCAGTACTAACCAGGCTCTCCTGAACCCCAGCACTCGTAACGACTAAGATAAAATCACCAGTCTAATTTTTTTACTTCTTGACCTAAGTCAGCTTCTGAACCCAGGCCCACAGAGGTGAAAGGTTAATGTATTAAGCTGTCTGCTTTTCAATTAATCCCTAAATCCTGGGCAGATTTACAAACTATTGGAAGATTTTAAATCACACCTGATTTATGAGACACCCTTTTTAAGTTCAGATTGCCTTTACAGATGGTTACCATACAGGGCAATAAGGATAATTACTATACAAATTTATTGTCAGGATGGAAATTTTAATTTCCGAAATGATGTACACCTGTCTATCTTGACACTGTGGCCAGGCTGAGCATCCGAAATATTAAACCCCGAGATGCTTTTATTTCTTACATGTCTCAGAGAAGAAATCCGTTGTATTGAGGACAGGCTCCGAGCCTGACAAACTGAGGCAAAGAAATCCTTTTGCTGATGCAGCAATAGAAACAACTCGTTGAAAATAAAGGCAATACACCATTGCAGCATCAAGCATTTCTTTCAGATAATACTGTATAAATACACCCTTGGGAGGCAGCTCATGGTCTTTAGAGAAGACCTCGACGTTGGAGAGCCCTGAGGATGGGTGGAGGGGTGTCAGAAGCTGTGGGAGCAGGCAAGATAATCTCTTTGCAAGTGGACTTCCTGCCCCGATTAGAAAGAAAACCCAAAGCCTCAGGTACACAGGTTTGTTTTAAATTGCATTTTAGTGCATTAAAGAGTCCTCTGGTGCCCTGAGAAGCCCCCTGAAGACCCTACTTCTGTCAGGCAGAGCACGACTAACACTCAGGCCCAATAGTCCAGGAAAAGACACAGTGCCATCACCGCAAACACTGAAGAAAAGGCCAGGGAAGCTCTTCTTTTCCAGGGTGAGCAATCCATCTGCTCAGCTAACCGAAAGGGCTGGGTTGTAGGCTGAAGGCTGACACCTCAGTCAATAAAGTGAATCCATGCACTCCGTGTTATCCCGTGAAGAAGAGGGCCACTTGCCAATAAAAGACTCAGTCTCCAAGAGTTTTTACTGGTACAAAACCATTTACCTGGCTGTCAGACAATGGACATGAATCACACCCAACGCTCATGATTCATGATTGCTCGCTAGGCTGAGCCTCCCCGGGTAGTTCAAGCTCAGTATCAAACAGGGGTAGGTAGCAATTTTCAGTGGCTTCCCACCCAAGTGGGTTTAAACCAGCAATGCAGAAGGGAAGAGTCCATGTGCCGCCCCAGCCCCCGGCTCCTCAGAGCACCTGTGCGCCGTTAGGGAGGAGACTGGTCCCAAAAGATGCAGGATAAACTTCCCTCACGTCCCCTTTGCAGACATCTATTGGCTCGGTCGGTTACTGCTGAATATGCTCTTTGTTTAAAAAGTGTAATGCCTAGGAAGGACTTCCATCCATCACAATTTGAAGAATGAGGAATACCTCGTTCCTTTTTTTTTTCCGAGCAGATTCAGTCCTTTATGCAGAAATACTGTATTATAGGTGTTTGAAAGAGAGAGGCTGAGGAAGGAGAAATTGCCAGTATCCCGGCACCATCAGTTGCTGTCAGCTCTGCTCTGGGAATAGCATGTAGCTGTTAATTGCTGCTGCAGATCCAGCAGATGGTGCGTAAGACATTGTATTTAATGGAGCCCCTCAAAAAGAGTGGCATCTGTTTGTTTAATTTCTTGGCAACGGAATGGCAGATTTAAAAAACAAACAAACCGAATTGAACATTTAGCTATGGACGTCCCCCTAACAGATTATAGATGTTTTAAGATAAATAGGTCAAATGAAGGAAAATATCAATTGACGCATTTGAGAAGTAAGCCAAACTTTTAGACATTGGCTCTTTTAAAGATTATATTTTCAACATACGGCAATGAATCTCCTTAAAGAGGCTTTTAAATGAAACATTGACACTATCCTTTTGACGATGAGTTTGTCTAAGTGTTTGTAGAACTGTTACAAACACTAATTCAGAAACTGATCCATTCTGCCTGTATCTCTGTCTCTCACACACACACCCTGAGGTTAAAATATGATCTCTAGATCTAGACACTTCGCTTTAATCATGTGCCTCTCTTACATCTAAAAACAGCAACAGAAAACAAGGCAGAAAGCATCTGCAGTCCCTCCTTTTAACAGCTGGGACAAGCAACTCGGAGGAGCTATTGCTACAGCTATTGCTGCCATAGCTCTAATATTAACACAACTCCCCATATTCCTGGAAATTCATCGTAGCAGAAACTGCCATAGCAGAGTGTGCTGTGGATCCATCCACAGTAGGGTATTATATTGTCTCTAACAATGGTCAAACCTGGATGCTTTGTGCAAGAATGTAAATGCCCTCTTGATCTTTACGGTATACGCAATGATTCACCATAAGAAATCCTTCCTAGCCCCACGTGGTGAGCGCGCAGCCTCCCAAAGCATGAGGGTGGATGACTCCATGAATGCCTCCTCCCTGCGTACTTTTTTTGGGAAGTCTTCTGCACCATTTGTCAGATTTTAGGCACGCTTCATATTTTCCCTGTTTTAAAGCAGAGTTCGGTTAGGATGCTCAAGCTGAGAAACAGCCCACGTGGCCTCTCTGTTTCCAGCTGCTGATCCAAAAAAGTGCTGCTGCTCACTTTTTCCTACCAGCTAGCTCCCATGTTCATTGCTGCAGGCTAGACAGAGTCTGCCCGTCCGTGCCAGAAAGTTTTTCCCTTGGACTTTTTGCCGGAACACAGCTGCTGCGGGGCCGCACCACCCGGGCACGTGTCTGCTCGGCCGCGCTGGGACCACGTGCTGGCAGGAGCCGCGGGCAGCAGCCCCCAGCCCCCAGCCCCCAGCCGCCGACACCGCTGCGTCGCTCGAGTGTGTCCGCTCGGGCATGATTTGCTGATGGCCGTACATTGGCTGCAGCGACGCTGTGGGTTTTTTTCAGGGGCTGATTTTGTCGTAGGCAGCAGAGATGCACGCGTTGTTCCCCCGACGTCAGGTCTGGGCGTCGATGTGCACAAACCTGGGCATCCCTCAGGAGAGATTTCTCGGGCAAGTGCCAGTTGGCTGCCTCTGCAGTTTCTCCAGGTGAAAAAGCCCCATGGAAAGATTTAGTTTAATCTGTGTGCCTCTGGACTGCCGGTGCGGTCTGACCTTGGGCCCACAGCGGGTGAGGGACTTCTCCCAAAGTTTCCTTGGGCAGGGGGAGTGTGTTACACCCCCTCACTGAGCCCCTACCCTGGTACCTACCTGGACACATAGTCCCCTCCTCAGGCTGTCCCCAACCCTCCTCGCCCAGACGCTTGTTCGCTCTATTCTGCATGTACATGAATGGGGAAGTAAAAGGGACATAGCAATGCCATAAACCAACCGTTAATATTTTACTCTGGTGATTGCATTCTTCAGGGAGATATATATCTAAATATAGTCATAGGCTGTAGTTTAAGCAATATTTTTACAGCTCTTTATTGAGGATACCTCAGATACATCTTTCACCTTTTTTTTACCATTCAAGGCATAGCTTTGCAAACATTACAGCTGTTAAAATAAAGAAGGGCTGAGTTGTTCACATAGTGTATACACCTTGATAACGTCTAGTCAGTCGTGACAGAGCAAAACTTCTCTCTCTCTTTCTCTGCCTGTGAATAGGGAATAGTAACATGCAGATAATAGTAACATCCTTTTGTTCTCACTCACGGAGATAAACCCAAGAGCAATCCAGTTTTACCGTTACAATTCCAGCACCTTATATTCTCATGTCGATGGAAGCCTGAGACTGTTAAAAATAAGATAGTGCTCTTATTTCAGCTGAGGTTTTTTCTGATTAAAATTTTAATCAGGTGAATGGAAGATTAAATGTCTATGTGATAGGACATTACATAAGGTTTGGGTTTTTTCCTGATTTACTTTTAATAGAACCAGTATAAAATTGTTCTTTTTAAAAGTTTTTTGTTAGAAGCTGTGCTAGGCAGACGCTTCCCCATACACTGAGTCAATACTTGATTTCACAAATGAGGTCAGTACCATCTTGATCAAACAGAGCCACTCCTCCGACAAGAAAAGCATCCTGTAGTGCATCAGGACATATGGAACAGACCCAATTCTACTGAAACTAAAATAAGCATAAAAAGGCCTCAAAAAGAGATAATTTAAATGCCTCTCATGGCTCTTACCATATATCACATGCCTGGCCTATAAAAGTTAGACTGGAAAAATCTACTACTCTACCTAGCTTGCAAAAACAAAACAAAACAAAAAAACCCAAACCACCTCTGTAACATTCTTAATTAAAAGATAAGGCAATGTTCCTCCTACATACTCACACCGTGCACTTATTTACGACATTTCTGCTAAAGAGCTGAAAAAAGCAGATGAGGACTGTTATCTACACTGGTCCAGCAAGCCTGTGCCAGGGTGAGGAACGTAACGCAGTTGCCTGCTGTAAAGCTTTTAACCACCCCTGGGCACCCAGCGTGGCGTACGGGGCCAGGCTGCTTCCGCACACCCGGCTCCCGCGGCAGCTTCACCGCTGCCGGCGAGTGCCATCTTCCCTCCGGGCTCTTGTCATGATTGCAGGAAAGCGTTAGATACTGAAAATCCTCCCACCACCCTTTATTTTCCACAGCTCTTCTGCATAAAGAATACAGCCATTGGAATCCGGATTTTAAGGTTAGCTTAGAAAATACCAATAGTGAGTATTTAAAGAAAGACTTGAACATGTCGGTCACTTCATCTCCATTCTGTAGCGCTGCTTTCCAGCATGACTGATTAACCTTGCGATTTAAATACAGGTTCTCACAGGCAAATACTCAGTGGAGTGCGAATGACAAAATTTCAAGTACCAAATATAACCCGTGCATCACCACAGAGATGGGAACAGGTAGGCAATTTTGCCTGACAAACTGCCTACGAGCTGCACTTTCCCAGTCAGCCTTTCTTCTGTTTTCTACCTGTACTCCAGTAGACGCGTCTTCTGTTTTTATCCTGAAGATGTCCTTGGCAGCGTTTGTGCCTTCCCTGTGCTGGCAGCCCTCCCTTCATAGAGCTCTCTCCGCTCATTCACAAAAGGTGACCGGGTAGAGAGGCCCCGTTTTAAGGCATATTCCTGTTTTAATGTTTTTGGTGAGGCTTGTGCTTTCATCCAGAATGAGACGCCATTGCTTTATGCTTTTTTAATTTCAGTTATCCTTCACTGTCTTGTTGAAAGGGAAAACCAAGCCCCAAGACCTTCTATCGTTCTTGATGATGTTTTTAATATCTGGTCATTTATTGCCGCTTGTCAGGTGATTCCTTCCTTTTGTAGATGGGCTATTTTGATATTTCGTTCTTGTTATTTTCTCCCATAACTTCTCACTCGCTTTTCTGCTTTTGAAGCGCTCCGTACAGGAGATCCACAACACGGTGCAGCGGCAGCTCAAGAGCAAAGAAGAGCATCGCACTTTCCCCCGAGGAGGGCAAGGCTGTGCCACGATGGAGCAGGCTGCTGGGCCCCGGGGCTGGCCTCACGTAACAGCGGCATCATCACTTGGAGATGTTCTCAGACAAAAGCGGTCTGCTTCGTAAGATGTTCAGCCCGATCTGCACCTCAGCAGTGGTAACTTTGGGGTCTGTGGCTACAGTGGGGAGGACGTAGCAAAGGAACTGCAGCCAGAGGTAAGGCTGCAAGCGTCAGACGTGACGGCAGAGATCGCTGACATGTGATTAGCAACTGTGTCTGCAACAGCAGAGAAAAAAAACTGTTAAAATGCTGTCTAAGTGTGTCTGTGTTATGGGGAAGAAGAATAGGAATTTAGATAGGGGATCAAAGCAGGTGTTTGGTCATATGCAGGAGAATAAAAATAACTTCCAAGGGGATTAGTGTTTCTGTACACACAAAGTCTCAGACCCATTGAAATCAATATCCTCAAAGCTCTTTGCCACCTCTGAAGTCCCCAGTCTTCAAACTGGTTTGACACATTTTGTCAGAGAGTGAAAAACCCCAACCAACCAAAGAAACCCCAAGACCCAGAGCCCACTGTTTGGAGTAGTTTGTCAGCGCTTCACACAAGCCCTACTCACACGAGGTTCAGCAGTCTCGAGCTTTGCAATCTTTTCAAAAAATATGTTTTTATTGCACTTGAAATAAAGAGGAGTTGGTATATGAAAATCAAAGTACTGCACGCCTCAAAAGATAACAGAAGTTTATTACACTATAAAGGCTTTCAGCATATGTGAATGCTTATTTTATCTGAACACATTAGCATAGTTATTAGTCATTCTAAATGATTAAATTTCCCTCTCATCCACCTAATCTGCATTATAAATGAATATACTAAAGAGCAACGCACTTTGTTGATAAAGCACTGACTTGGCAGTCAGGAGACAGGGTTTGTTTCTGGGCCTGACTTTTACCTCTTGAGTTGGCCCAGGCTGGTCGCTTTGCCTTGAAATGCCTCAGCATCTCAGACTGACCAGTAATACTAACCCGTCTTAACAAATGCATCAATATCCAATCAATAGCAATATCAATATCCTATCAATATCAATATCTAATTAATATCCATGAATACCCTATCAACATTTTAATCTTTTCCATGGTCTTTCAGTAGCATCTTTCAAGTTTTAAACTGTTTATTTTCATAGGAAACCCTGTTAATGATGTTTAAAGAAAAGGGGGAAATTGTCAGGCTGTGGATATTAATATGCTTTGGTATCCATAGGGTGACAGTAAGTTAGAGCAGCTTAAAAGCTGCCACTCTCAAACTTGTGGTATTAGCATGCCTTTTTTTTTTCTTCTGAGTGAAGAAGAAGGGCAGAGACCCTGCTTACAGCAGTGGTAGCTCCTGTGACTTGGGACACTGTCTCCTCCACCTGGCTGGCTGTCCATTTCTCATCAGCAGCAACGGCTAGGAAGGAAATAGCTCGCAGTATGTTTGAAAGGAGACCGAATAAAATTTATTTTTTAACTGTTCAAAGTTTATTTGGTTATGGTCTTGAACAAAGACCATGTTCTGCTCCTCAGTCCTCTTCCTCCCGTCTTATAAGCATCATGGCCTGCTGCCGTGGTGATCTGTGGGAGACTGGAGTTGCGTGTGGCTGCGCAAAGGTAACGTGATTGCCCTTTTCCCAGAAGTGATGGGATGGTCTCTAGATCTGCCTGTACGCCTCAGGAAGTCCGTGAGCCTTTGTCACAAACCACCCGTGAAGGACGGAGCACAGTCGAGTGCTCCCACAGCTCCTGGGGTGGAGTGGCTGGTGCTGGAAGCTCTGCGTGCCCTTCCCAAGAGAGCAGGTAAAACTGCCCACTATTAAAGCGTCCCCATTGGGCGTAAGCCTTCATTTTGCTTTCGGTTTTTCTGAGCCCCAGAAAGCTGATTCTTGGTCTCTTGCATGTTACTTATTGCTTGGGACCGTTTGTACGACCCATTTTTGATACAGCCACACCAAACCTGTGCTACTACACACAAGAGAAAAGGAAACCCTTCTTGACCTTGATAGGAAGGGCTAAAAAAGGACTGTGGTAGTTTGCTTAAGTAGGGTGGGGCTGGTACCAATAAATAGTTGAATTCCCCTGGGTATCAACAGCACAGAGAATGAAAAAAATCTCACTGGATGATTGTGTAAGGATCACCCCTGATTTAGTCATATTTACATGAAGCCTTGCTCCAGTGAAGTAATGCTCCAGGACTTCAGGCACTGAACAGAGATTTGTGTTTTACTGAGATAAAGTGGGATGTCATCTGTGAAAAGAGCAATTTATGTCCTTTGTCATGGATTGTGATGCCTCGAATCTCTGGAGACTTTCTGATAGCTATTGCTAGCAGTTCAGTGGACAGAGCAATCAGAGGAGGTGACAAAGGACACACTTGCCTTCTGCCTCTCTAAGGAAAAAGTCATTCAAATAAAGGAGTCTCTAAGAGTCATTCAAATAAATGAATGCACACCCTCTAGCTTTCTGCGGGCTTAATGAACCTTATTCACCAGAAGCAGAGCCTTGTTGTCAAGCCTCTGTCTTCGGAGGGAGAAGGAGAATGCCAAAGGTGGTTGCTCCGTCAGATTCGTTTTCTCTGGAGGAGCGGAAAGACAATTTTCTGCCCTTGCCTGGGACTGTGGGAGCCGCACACTCCTGGGGGTGCAGCGACCTACTTGCTCTGCTGGCTCAGGCTTTCCTTTTCTTCCTGGGATTCTGCTCTGATTTCAAACAAACATTTGCTTCTCTGCTGAAAAATGGGTTTCACGCAGTCCTGAGGCAATCATGATTTTAGGACAGCATCTTTGCTTCTTCCTAGCATCTCTGCCTTGTATTTTATAGGGGGCAGAAATTTTGTGTGTGAAATGATTTCAAGACCTGGCAAGTTCCAGAAGTGTCTAAATCATTATGTGCATAGGAAGCCATATCACACACTTGCGTTTTCTTTTTTTTATAAGTTTACCTTCCCCTCCCTAGGATAAGAAACAGGGAAGCAAAGCAGCTACCCAGCTTCAGGCACCAAGTCGCCCACAGCGCCTTGGAAATGCAGCCCCCTTGTCCATATGTGCAGTCACATGCTCACATAACGCTCCCTAACTGTGGGAAAAGAAAAGGAAAATGTTAGATTTGGTAATATTTATCACAATCATTTTTCAAGAGCAAGAGAGAAACTACCAGTCTATTGAGAAATGTGGCCTTTTAATAGTCAACTAGGATTACCCATTTGTGTGAATAAG
This sequence comes from Sagittarius serpentarius, assembly GCA_034782735.1. NCBI lineage: Eukaryota > Metazoa > Chordata > Aves > Accipitriformes > Sagittariidae > Sagittarius > Sagittarius serpentarius. The sequence continues at coordinate 31,309,303 of JAVKLA010000053.1, forward strand.
AATCTCTTAGGCAGATAGAGAAAGTAGGGTAAAGCTTTATAATGGGGTATGTATTCTCCAGCAGAGACGATGACTAAAGGCCTTGGAGTTTAAGGAAATGCCAGTTCATCAAAGTTTTGTCTTCTTTTTTGTAGCTCTCCATTTTGGGGATTTCATGGAAATAATTGAGTTTTCTACTATTGGACCAAGAGTCTGATACATGCATGACTTAAAAGAAAGAGTTTATTAAATATTTCACCATTTAATATCTAGATAATTTTGTCCTATAAAATCCTCTGCAGCAAGTAATTTAAATTGGTACCCTATTTACGGCAGACAAAACTGCTCACTACCATCTGCTTCGCAGTTTTAATAGATGAAGTGTTAACTGCGTGTTGCATGAAATTCATTGCGACTAGGTTAATTAAATGGCTGTGCTTCACTTCCTGCACTCTGGTAATAAGATGACAACCTCATCTGAATTTATTAACCCTTGCCACTTTCAGTACTGTTATCACCCATTTTGGTCAACAAAAATGAAATAAATCACAATAACAGGAGACATAACCATATTGGCTAACAAAATAGATATTGATTAGCATCTTCTAAAGCAAATACGTCAACCTAGCCTGATTTTGTTTTCACAAAGGTCATCGAAATCTGTTGGAGTATTAGTAACGGGAGTAAATGATGATGCAGTAGGTTATTGGAGATCACCCCAGATCTAATCTTTGCCACTGAACAGCCTAAACGATGGCTTCACTATGGGAAGCTGGAGAGGCCTTTGAAGTCTTCAGCTTTCTATTCCAGAAAGCAGGCATTAAATACCCTTTTGCAGCAAAGGTCCTTGGAGAGGGCTCAAAGCCAAACCTCTGAGCGCCTCTCCAGCCAGAGGCATTTCTGTCCTCTCCAAAGAGGGAGCACGGGGTAAATTGCTCCATCTGCCTCCACGCCCCAGCCAACCTGGCACTGGGTCAAGCCTTAGTGATAGCAGACACAAAGACCCTTCTTAGCTATGGCCACGGCAATGCAGACTATTCGCAGGTGGGACTGGGCCAGCACATGCCGAGGAAAGACCTGACAGAGGCATCTCCAGGCACCAGTTCCTGGAGCCAGCCTCTTCTCCACCACTTACACTCTTCAGGTATTTAGAAAAGTTGATTTTAGGCAAGTAGATACAAAGCGCTCTTGTTGGCTCTGCTGAGATTTGCCAGGAGGGATCAACGCTGTGCATCAAAGCCATAGTCATTCATCTCTCTCTTGCCCATCAGATACAGGTGTTGAAGGCTTTCTGGATACCAGCACTAAAGATCCTTCAAACTTCCCCGCCTTCTGGTCGTCCCCAGTGATCCCATCGTTGCACCATGGCTGTAGGTTTTCCTCTCTGCCTTGTCACCTGACTACTGCTTCTGGAAACAGCTCCTCTGTCATGTTCAGCCCCCCAGGTCTAAGCAGGCTCCAGACACCGTCTTTGAGGGTGTTTTTATGTGGTCTAGTGGGGAAAGTCATGTGGCTACCTCCTTTTATGCTTCAAAGTGGTGGGATGTGATCCAGCTCCAGTTCAGAAGTTCAGCTGCATCAAACTGGTTCAACCTGTCTGCATGTTATCTTGCTGGCATTGGGCTTTGCCTTCCAGGGATGTAGATATGACTTGTTTTTTAAACACAACAGGAAAGTTTTCATTTATACTGAGGGTTGTAATTAGAAATAAGTTCATAGAATAAATCAGAATTTATAACTGTATACACAAGAAAAATATCTTTCTCAACTTGTCCCAGTAGTCAAGAGGCTGCCGGACTTCTCCCCTTCTGCCCCCTGCGCCCAGCTCCCAAACCCCAGCCCTGTCCCAGCCACGAAGCAAAACTGCAGAATCAAAGCAACTTGCCCTGTACGGTCTCACCCATGCTGCGCACCAGAAGACCAGCGGGTCAACTAATTCATTTCCCAGACTCTGTAAGTCTGAGCCCAACGTCAGCAGGCAGCGCAACCAGTGAATAGTGAATGACAGCCTATTTATCAATCTTTGCCTTTCAGCATTCAGACTCCCAATTTTTCCCAAGATACCTTTATAGACATGAAATTGCCACAAAGTATTATTGCAATGTTGTTCGATTTTGAATCCTGCTTGAAGAAACTCTTACCTTGTACAAGGAAGTAACATTTCAGGCAAGTACTATTCATGTGCTTTTAAGAACTTGGTATAAAACTGCTGTAGTTCCCAGAATCACTTTTCTCTCATGGGTCTCCCTATGCAGTCATCTACACAGCGCTCAGAATGTTGGCAAACGTGCACCGTGTTCTCATGCAAAATGGGTATGTCAGACAGACGGTGTCATGCTAACCCAGATTTAACCTTAAAGGGTGAAATTCAGTTCACGATGGAAGGCCTGCGCACGAGCTGAAGCTGCTGTAAGCCCTATTTTGAGAGTGTATGTAGGAAATGGCCTCTGCAGGGTTTGTGCGATTCTCCTGCATGAGAGGTGGATGGTGTTCACTATGATCGTTTCCTCACACAATTGTGAAGCAGAGATGAAATGGCACGTTTGACTCATCTATGGGTGCACTTTGTTGATTAAGCAGATAGATAGTGCACATCTTCGCCGCTTAAACGTTAACATCTCTATGCATTTTCAAATCAAAATATTGAAATATTTTCGATCCGAGAGGCAACCAGTCAGTTTGCTGGGGTACAGCCTCACCTCTTCACCGGGGTGTGGATGCAGGCTTCTTTTGATGGTTTAGCACTCTGCTCTTGCTAAAACATTGCCACTACAACAGTCAAAATTGTAATACCTCATTTTTTTTTCCTTCTCAGACCAGACACAACATTCTAGATGATCTGTGTTTTGCATCTCTCAACATTGCTGGCAAGTTCAACACAGCAGGATGAAACTTTTTAGTGGAAAGAAAGTAGAAAATGAGATGCTCGATCTGAAGCCAGGAGCTAGACCTTGAGGGTTCCTGCTCTAGAAACTATGGAGAAGGGACGTGAACTGATCCAGGAGCACATGGAAGCTGTGTGTACCCTAGTAATGTCTTGACCCTCTGATTTCATGTCCTGGAGATAACGGGGCATTTACTAAACTCTCCCTTTTGTCGCTTCATGTCCACAGGAGGGCACCCAGGGTGGGGAGATTAGACGTTGGCCAGACCCTCTGGCTGGGTGAGTGGAGGGCAGCTCCCTCCTTCGCTGTGCTGTGAACTTGCCAGAGAGACAAGAAATTGAGCGAACCAAGCAGCCTTAATTCAGATAGAACGGAATAACTAAGGAATGACTATCTTTGAAAAGCAAATGGTGGGTGATTAGTGCATCCATCCAAACTTCAACAGACTGGTTCAAGTTCTTGGTCTGAATCAGTCTAGCAGAAAATATACTTAGATAAAATTCCTGTTAGCTCTTTTATCTGTCCACAAGCTCTGGACAAACTGCAACACCAAGGTGTCATGAACCTGAAGCTACAGCAGATGGAAGGGAGATGAAACTCAGAGACATTTGAACCTGCTAAAATGAGAGATGGGGAGAGACCATGCAGCCAGTCCTACCTCTTCCCTGCATTACCCACCCAGCCAGTCCCAGCGCCTGCCTTCTGCCGCGATGCCGTGGCACTCGACTGTACGAAGCCCTTTAGGCATGGAGGGTAAAATCTCAGGCAATGTACACACAGAGCTTTTGGCGAAAGCCCTGTGAGAGATCCAGTGAGCCACGGCAGAAGCAAGCTGTGGCCAGAACATTGACCTCGACCTCTTCTGTATGATGATTTCTATTTAAAGAAAGTAGAAGAGTTTTACACACCACCCTCCCCTTGCCCACTGTGCTTGTAGGTGGATCCTTCCTGCTTGTTTTTCAGTTCAGCTGGTAGCTTTCATAGTTAGAACAAACTCTGCCCGCTTCTCCTGTGCTGCTTCAGAATCTCTTCTTGCCAGCAGCTGTGGGGCCGGCAGGCTCCCTGCTGTCGGCAGCCTTCTCTCTCACCAGCATGCTCAGTTGTTTGAAGGACAACCCAATCTTTTATTTATATTTAACACAAGGTGGAGGAGTTTAGTACCTGTGTTAAGGCAAAAATAACACAGCCTTAACTCGGGAACGGCCACAGCTTCTTCAGAACGCAAATGAAGTAACAGCCCTTCACATCGCAATGAGGCAGGTAATTCGGCAGCTGAGGCTCTGTGCCAGCAATTAAGTGCTGATGAAAGTGATGGCATATAAAAAACCCACCACCGACAACAAAAATAAAACAAGCCAGAGCAATTACGGTCACTGCTGTTTGTTTTAGCCTGTTCTTCCTGTGGAAAATAAATCTTTAACTCTTCCACCACCACCAAAAATAGAAAGCTAGGTAATTGCCATTCATGCCTACCACGTATGGTACCGCTCTGCCCGTCCTCTCACGGCTG
>JAVKLA010000053.1:31318676-31369103 GCA_034782735.1 Sagittarius serpentarius
GCAAAAACATTCTCATATCTAGTTTTAACTTTACATATAAAAATAACTTGGAGAAAATACAAAAAAACATTTTATTTTAACATGAAAATATCACAAAAATTAGTAAGCCTGAGATGTAGGGTTTTGGTGAAAAACAAGAGGCTTGTAGTGTTTTGGCTGCTGATAAAGATGCATGTATTGATAGCTGGGGTGAAAAGCAGAAGAATGCACTTATTTCTTCTGCATGTCAGTATCTTCAAACACAGTAAGCCACATGCACCCTTCTTTCCTTATGTAGATGCTGGTTCACCATGTTTAATTCCAGCGGAAGTGGATCTGACGTGGGCGGTCAGCCCCCTCCTTTACCAATGGCTTATGGAATTCACGTCCTGCACGAGAGTGGATATTTGCCCAACAAAACTCACAGTAATACTGCAGGCAAGTGACATTGGCACAAAAGAAAGGAGCAAACTTTCCACCGCATCGTGCACCCTGGCATTCGTCACACATCTGGTCATCCAACACATATGGCTTTACCTCCACCTGTTGGAGTAAACCAGAAACAATTCTAGTTAATACCTATTCCTACTTAAAGTTATATGAGGGCATTCAGTTTTTTTCTGGTTTAAAAAAAAACAAAAAAAACCCCAAACAGAGGTAAGAAATCAGACGTATTAACGCCTTTATCTAACTAACCAGTTATTACTCTATGTCATTTATCAGCTACAGATCTATCCATACAGTAAGCAGCACACTTCAACGCAGATCTTTAGAAGTACACTATATATGTAATAAATAGCTACATCAGAACGTCCCCTTAATTTATTCTGGAAGGATGTTCTTGGCGAATGATAATATGGAAGTATGTGTAGAAAACAAGTGAACAAGCCCAAAGGTCTCCCAACTAATCTCATCAGCTCCCAAATGCACCCCAACAGCACATCCAATTCTGTACTGTTTAGCAAAAAATAACTGAACATACAAGAATGTAACCATTTATACATTAACTTTTTTGGGGGAAAAAAAAAAAAAAAGTCTCTGCATGTACTACTTTTGTCTGCAAATTAAAAGTACTTTCTGCAGGCTGGAATATAGATCTTGTAGCACTCGTGTTCCCTGTAAATTCACTCCCTATTTCTAAAATATGGTCAAATTTGGAGCTACAATTTTGGTTAACTATTACTTTCCCTTTTTGTGGCTTTGAGCTGTACAGAAATTTGTATTCAATGTACTTCTGAAAATATTTTTAAAAGACCATTTTGCAAGTCTACAGACTGCTAGAAACACCTGTCTTGCACAGCTTCTTTCTCCCAAACTCATTTGACTGCCAGAGTGGAAAAGTGGCAGAAGTCCAGTGGTAAATTTGCATTATGTCTTTGCGTAACTGAACTGTTACAGACACTGATCAGACAGGAAGAACAACTTCATAATAAAACACAAGATGAATTGACTCCATCGTTAAGGAATGTATTGTTGTCTTCCACATTTTCTTCACTTTTAAAGATGGTATTTTCTGCCTTTTATTGGCAAAAAGAGTTATTCCAGTTCATACTAAAACTCACTGCCTAAGAGATTTTTTTTCTGAGATACTATAATCTGAGAAGAATGCCTCATATAGACATCGACTTTATGTACTTTACTCAGACAGAATATGTTTGAAATAATAAGAGCTTTAAAATGCTATTTTTTCCATTGTGTCTCCAGAGGAAAAAATTTACACATACAGCTACCCAGCCGAAAGTTTTACAGCAGAATAGTCTTCATGTTCTTAGTTTCAGAAGTAGAGGTCATACTTGACATGCCAAACGCACCTATGTTTGAAATAGAGTATGCTTCTTCCCGTAATCTATATTCACTACAAGCTCTACTTCTTATTTTACTACAACAACCTGCCTTATCACAAATTACACTCAAACTTTCCAATAAACAGGTACCTTATGCAGTAACTGTGTTTGTGGTTCAAAATTACTGAAAGCATGAAGCAGTGTATATTTCAAGCTTTGGTACATTAATGCACCAAGATCGGTGCGAAGATGATTTCAAATGTATTAGAGAAACACTTTGGGGAATGGAAGTATTACATGAAGTGGGTGCAGACTGCTGACATATGAAGTTAACAACATTTTAAGGAATTGTTTGGAGCTGAAACTCCAAACGAGTTTCAAGGAAATGTTTGGAGCTGAGCTTTCATATATGCTAAAACAGGATGAGGAACACTTTACTGAAGAAAAACATCTGTTAAGAGAAACTAAACATACCTACACATCAAAAGAACTGGAGAGAAGCTGCAGAGTACTTAGGTAAGGAAGAAGTTAAGATCACAGACAATGTTTGTTAAGCAACTGTGACATTAAGATTTCCAATTAAGGTAGGAAAAGGTATGCACAAAAAAAAATGCTATAAATACTTTGAACTGAAGTTCAGAAGGATAAACAGGTGAACCGCAAAATTTAGCGATGAAAAAAGACTTTTACACAGACAAAACTGGTTATGAAAAGAATGTGAAAGGACAGCAGACCTACAGAAACTGGATATAACTGGTATAGAAAGGCTATGCTAAGGTAAAGGGTAGGAGAATAGCCTGCCTCTAGGATTTCAGTGAAATATCTAATATATTGCTTTACTGGCCAGCATACACACACACATCTCAGATGAAGGCAATAACCAAAGTCGGACTATCTTCCTCATTTGCAAAAACAGTGGTTGACAGATTTATACAAATTGCTTACTCATCTATAAATCAACAGTAATACTGATTTCAGAGTATTTTCAGAGCCTGAAAAGGCATTAGTGTATAAAATCCATAGAGCAAGAAACTGTTTTTGAAAATACCTTTTTTCATACTTTCAGAAACAGCTAAGGTGTTCCCTAAAAAGAGGGTGTTCTCTATTACTCCTCCGTAACACAAATAACTGGGTTGTATAAATACATGAAATTATACAAATAATAAGGACTGACCATAGAAATTAATTAGAGAAGATGATTTAAAAAATAAAGACTAAAACCCCTTTGAAATAAAGTTCATAAACTCTCCCCATCACAAGGTTTAAAGATAAATTTATTAAAATACTTTTGGCATTGCTGTATTTTGCAAGTGAAATATCTCGGGAGTAGCACACATTTTTAAATATAAGAAAAAACAAGCCTGCTAACAAAAATGACAAAATTCCATATTTGAGAGAATACTTGAGTCAAAAAAATTAATTTTCAAGAATTAGAAAAGCAACATTAAAGAAAGAACACAAATTAAAACAATCAAAAAGAAACTGTGAGGATTCAGATATTTAAAGAGAAAGCACAGATCTTCCTTCCCTCTCCCCCCAACCTCTCCAGCCTACGAACAGCTATCTACAGATACTAATTATACTTGTTTCTTCCTTTTTTTTTTTTTGGTAATAGTGATTGAAGAAATCATTTGACTACGTTTTTTATAAATTAAGTCTCATGGATATAAGACAAATGCTGTGCTTCTGAAATCTAGTATTTGGGGTAGATTTTGTGGGTTTTTTTTTCCCTGCCCAAGCTCCAAGAGGCCTGCAGCACATGCCCACTGTTTTACTGGAGATTTACTGCCCATCCCCCTTTACGTATTTCAGTGTTGCATCACACATTAACAAGCTATCTCCCTTTCTCTGCAAACAGCAAGCACTGCCATTTCACATGCCTGCTGGGCATCCAAAGAGCCCTTAAAATCTCTGCTGACTTATCATTCAAAAAAAAAAACCCAAAACCAAACAAAACCACTTGGAAGTGCAGCCTTCAAAGGCAGGTTCATGCCTTCCTTTCTCTTATGAGATGGCACGGCCAGTCTACCACGTACTCCTCTACTGCAAAGGACGCTCCCATGGCAAGAGAAGGACCAAGATGTAAGTGTCTCCTAGTTGACAGGGTTCAAGTCCCCATCTCCCACCTTTGAGGGAGAACTAGTTTGGATGGGGCCCAACTGTCCACCTCTAATTTTAAAGTTAGGTCACTTCACAGCCAAATGCACTATAGACGGTTCCTGAAACACACTAAGCTATACCCTATTCTGAAGCTAAACGACTCTAGCTTTTCTTTAGAAGTCCTGGATTCTGGTCCTTACTCCCATTTTGTCCAAGTACTCAAATGCAAGATGATTAATAGTTTTATTTCCCTTCACACAGTCACAGTGTCAAGGCCATTTTTCCTGTTATGTAATTAGCCAAAAGGTAGAGCTAAAAAGTTAAATTAGCTAAATTTAGCTAAAAGCTAAAAAGCTAAATTAGTCAAAGTCAGCTGCAAGTCACAAAGACAGCAATCCCACCAGCAAAAGGCAGTCACCACATCTTAACGTGAAGACTACTTCACTACCCACATTCAGACCCACTCATCCTCTGGAAAGGACGATGTTTGGGGATTTCAGCTCACTAGGCGACTGGTATCTGAGAGACAGGTATAAAGCTGTATTACTCTGTCTGTTTGAAAGGACAGAAGCACATGCTACCTCCCTGCAGCAGACTTTTGTTAACTGTACTACTTTCTTTTCCGCATGTCTTTGATCCGTAGAGGAGACTGGACCTTGAACTACTTTACTTACTCAACCCTTCTTCCTCTAAGACCTTTTTTTTTTTCTCCAAAGAACATCTATTAATACCAGTGACTACCTCTGCAGCTCTTGACATCAAAACTAGTGACACTTAAAACTGACATAATTCAGATGCCAGTTTTCTTTGCTACTCTTACACTTCTACTTAGGAGTAATGAAGTTGACTAGCCTTCTTACTAAAAGTTAGTTTCACTTTAGTTAGCAATAAGCATCTGTAGCAACCAGAAATGTACATCAGTAAATACGAAGACGACTCTCCCAAACAGAAAGGGTAAGACATTTAGTATTTGAGGTGTTGAGCTTGATTGATTTTCTGAAGTGCTAAGCACTGACAATTATGGCTGAAATTAAGGGCAGTTACAAATATAAAGCTAATCTGAAAGCAATAAATACGAGAGTTTCCTATGAATGACAGAGGAATTATCACAGTATTTGGTTTCATTAGAACAAGGGAGAGAAAAAGATTTTCAAGCCCTTTGCCCACATGCAACAAAACCAGGAACTCCAGAATGGAAAGAACATATGGTCTAACATACGTCCAAGGAACAAACTACTGCTCTGTGGAACGCATGTTGTTCGTCTGGGGGCATTCATGGTTTAACTCTTAGAACTAGTGGAGTAAGAGGAATACTAAAAGAAATGTGGAAGCTGGCATGAAAGCAAATCAAATGCAATGTTACCACACCCCGAGAAGTTCCTTTATAGATCATCACTCTCATACTTATTGATTTATTTTTAATTTCTGTATAACTTACTCGTTTATCAATATCGCCATGCTGAAGTTGAACAAACCGAGCACTGATGGCAGCAATATAACTCTGCTGATTGGAAAAAGCAACACGTCCAGCACCTTTTGGGTATTTCAGCTCAGGGTCAGTATCAATTCCTGCATAACAAACTCCACCATAGAGACGGTCCATGATCATAGCCAATTCCACTGTTAAGAAACAAAATAATGTTAATTTAAACTGTTCTTACAGTACAAACGTTATATGCTTGTATTTAAAAATGCTAGAAAAGTTAATTTTAATAATTAATTTTGCAACAGCTGATGTAACAGTAATAACAAGAAATATAAAAATATATTCAATAAGCTATGAAATACTCAGCAGACAGATCTTTCACACTGTGGGTACATACATCCAAGGAACAATGGAATTGTAAGTCCCTGCAGTCCTTGATAACCTGGAACTGAAATTCTAGGGCAGTTTTCTTCAGGGGATTACAGCAAAAGACATCTTGGGCAGGCATGGAATGTAAGCTGTATAAAATATATCCACATGCCACGAATTCCTTGGTACATGTTCACTGGCTGTCCTAATGCTCTATGTCCTACTTCAGTTTAAAGATGTAGTTAGCATCTTTTCATCAGCCACACAGAGCTTGATTATCTCTACAGTGCTACACTTACCATAGATATCGAAGTTCATAGAAACAAAAATCCCAAATTTTACAGATCAAGTATTTTTAGCAGTCCTCTAGTAATATTTTATACTGAATTCAGTTTTGCAATTCATTTAGGTGGAAAATACTAATTTTTTCAGAATTAGTATCCTCTGTATTAGGGTCTAAAGCTGTCAGCAGTCATTGATGTTCAACAGTTGTCTGAAAAGTCTACTAAAGTGCTTTTGTGAAGTCATGATTCTTATTTCACAATGTCATATAGGTTTCATCTTCACACATACAGGGCATTTGAAAGCTAAGCATAACATTCAGCACAGTAATCTGGAGTATTTGGACTGAATTTAAAGAAAAATTAATCTGCAGTCGGAACATTCTGTGTTTATGCTCATTTACAGAGCTTGTAGTACAATCAAAAGTACAGTCTTAGAAGTAAAGTACAGAAAAGCTTGAGCATAGCAGGTCCAAGACAGAAAAATTTAAGATTCTTTATACCCCAAATCTGCACTATCACTTCTTGGTTCTCCTACATCTTCCATCTGAAAGCTCATCTTTCTGTGACAATAAAATTCATCACAAACTATGGAAGACTAATGAAGTCCAGGAGTCATTCTAATAGAAAACAGGATTTGAACCACTGTATGTTACACTTCTACTTCCAACATTCACTTCAACCTACTTACTAGAAGGCCACCATAAAATATTGTAAAAGGCTACTGCAGTCAATCTCACAAAGCAGACTGTCCAGGCTGTAGCTCAACCATTCCACAGCTACAGAAACATTTCATTTTTCCCTCATGCAGTCCAACAAAAGTCTAGAAAGAGTCCTGCAATCTCATACACTGTTGTGTCATACAGACTGTGCTAGCTCTCTGAGTTCTTTTTTTCCTCTGTTCCTACTCCTTCAGGTACTCCTTCATCACCTGTGTTTTTGCTTTTCCGTATTAGCAAGAGTAACTGCAAACCTGATAGTAGAAGAGTAGCTAATGCACAATGACAAGCAAGTACAAATAGAGCTCCACATACTCATGGACCATGGCAAAGATGTTTTCATAGCATTATTTTAAAAACAATTTCGTGACATAGTTTACACTACAGTTTTGCTAGTATAATCAGAATCTTTTTTACAGCTTTAGACTTTTAACAGTTTCCAGTAAATCTCAATGATGAACAGTGATTTATGACCAAAGCCAGATGAAAACAGTTACTCGAGAAATGTAAGAATACACGAATATTGTACTGTAGTTATAACTACCACGACAATCTTCTCTTTTTATACGTACATATCTACATCTATACATGTATAACTATACAAAAGTATGCATGGTTCAAATTATTTCCAATAATCTCTTACTTTTAAAAATAGCCATAGATTATACTCACCAGCTCTTAATGGTCTAGGGACTCCTCCAACAAAAATTGTTTTTCGAGGATCAAGCGGCTGGGAACCATCCATCACAAAGTCACTATCACTTAGATTCCAGGGACGGATCTGAACCTATTAAATTGGGAAAGAAAACAGTATGCTACTTTAACTTCCACTACATCATGGATATATGTTCATCAGCCTATATAAACTGTCAAACAGTCATAACCCCATTAGCTTAGCATGTCTAGGTGCTTTGTTTTAATCCTATTAATTCAAAACACTACAATTTTAAAATGATCCAACTGTTCCAGATGTTGAGCTCTGCCAACGGTAGTCTGCTTTTGATTATTTTCATCGTCATCATTTCAAATGCAGCTTTAGACAGATGGCAGCTATAGCCTGCAGGCCATCTACTGTTTACTTACTGGCTTGTCCTTGATGGTAGGACTGGAAACACATAGATAGAGCTTTCCATCTTCTTCAATGCAGGCATCAATCAGGGCCTGAACAGAACTCTCTTCCTGGAACAGGAGAAACGCGTAACCTGGAAAAAAAGCCAAACCAACTGACATTTTTCCTCTTATCTTTATTTTTCTTAATCATCTTTGCCAGTGACTTTTCCATACAAATGTGTTTACTTCAAAAATAAAAGAAAGTCAAACCAATTCTTTGTTATTAGTCATCATCTTTAACTATGTACTACCTTGCCATGATCAACAGAACTTCTATCCTTAAAATAACTGTCGAAAGAGACTAGTAACTAAATAAAAGCAAACATGTCTGCTCTATCATGTACTGGAAGTCTAGGCTAAGCATAACTCATTGGCAGCAACAGACATTATACAATGAAAATCCGACTTGGCACAAAGAACTAATCTCTATTCTAGAGATTAGATCAAAGTACTTTGTTACGTAAATGACCCAGCAAACCTCCCAAACACTACAAAAATAGGAATTAAAATGCTTGTTTAATGCTACAGTAAAAACAGTCAAGACAAGCAAAGAACCTCACACATTAAAATACTTTAACAGTTAACAGTGTAATGCATACATACAAAATTTGTTATTTTACAGGTGCCTGATAGCGCAATTAGGATTGTATTCTAAAATGAACTTTAAAGGGACCATAAATCCACATTTCTTTCCAAGATTACTACCAAGTGTGGAATTTTCACACCAAGTTATGTTTTATTACTTGGATGGAAAAGTAAATGCTGAAGCAGCTGCTCTAGAGTGGGCTTGGCAAAAGGGAGTGTGGCTGCTTTACCAAGCCTTTTGGAAATACTGTATTTCTGAGAGAAGCTAGTTAACCACTGGCAATTTCCTATTGCAAACAGACAGCCTAGGTCATCAAGGCAAAAATGGCAGGGTGCACCTTGAAAAGCATTCAAGAATCGATGTGTTAAGAAGAACATAAGATTAGAAAAACAAACGCACGACTTATTTTAGATATATGGGAACAAAAATAGGATTTAAAAGCTGTAAGGCCTATACTGGTCTTTCTAATAACTTGCGCCTCATTTCTTACCCCTCATACCGCGGTCCTATCACAGGTACCTACAAGGGACACAGGACAAGGTTTTATGTAGCATATATTTTTATGTAAATCTTATTTAGTTTCTTAACAAATATGCCGTAGGGAATCTTTGGGCTTGGGCTGAAGCATTTCCCCGTGAAGTCCATCTTTCGTTGCTGAACAGTGTTTTTTTGTGACAACCTTTTTAATTTAAGCTCAATTAGTAACAAGTTAGATTCAAGATCTGTTTTAATGGGGATATCTTTCAGTATTTATCTTAGAATTTAAAAGCCACATATTACCCATGCAAAACTTACTCTCTGAATAAGGGAATGTGCAGACTGGCACAGGTAAGTGAGACCAGACCCCTGTAACTGTCCTTACTTGTGTGGAAGCCAGGTACGTATGTTCCTGTTTGAATGGAGAGCTCAGTACAAGAATGATGGGACTGCAAAAACTTGATTAATCAAAGGGAGGGCTAAATGCACGATACCAACTAAGGGATCAGACATACAAAGTAAGATGCACAGCCAGAATAAGTAAAATATTTTGCCAGATGCTGATTTTTCCATCAGTTCTTATCCTAAAACAAATCAAGGGTACTGCTATATAGCTCCTGATACATCCAAGATGGTCAGTGTCTCCACAAGATCTACCACCTGTATGTCTGCACCTATTAATATGCTAATCTGTGGCAGCTTGTAAAAAGATAGAAATTTCAAGTACAAGAACTTGATGAGGGAACAATTACGATTACTATATCCTACCACACCGGAAATAAAAGGAAAGCAATACCAAAACTGTATGTTAATACTGCTTTCTCAACATTATCTGCAAAACATGTACTTATGCCTGGGTTCATCCCACTTAATTTTAAACATCAGACAAGCTTGTGTCACGAGCTTTAATGCACCACTCCCCCTCTGAAGACACAGAGAAAGTTAGGGTATAGTCTGTACAATCAAACTGGTTTGGCTGTAGTTTTGCTCCGCAGCTGTAGTCCTTTAATGATTTATAATGCATTTTAGTTTGCTCCCCAAGTCTAGCCTGGAGGAAAATAACCAGTTCTCCTGGTGATGAAAACTGCCTAGAGAAGATAATTTGCTCAGGTCCTACATTTTATAGCCATATACAGAGAAAGCCAATTCCTTCCAAAGAATGCTAGACTTGCAGAGTCTGCATACAAACCACTCTCCATCACTTGCTCTGGACCAGCGTCCATTTCCTGGCACAAATCAATTATACATTAGCCACAGACTTCTCCAAAGAACAGCAGTTACATAGGCAACCAACCTATATTCATTAGCTAGAAAGTGCTTGCAAAGGGAAATTACACTCTTATCTTAGGTATTTCATTTAGACATCATAAATTAGGGCTGCTCTTGTTCCTACAGCTACCACATGCTAACAACTGTATAGCACAAATTTTATTCTTACCCCTTTCTGCTTTCTCAGTATATGCTTTTATTAGATTATTTTTCACCTCAACATCTGTAACTCAAGAACTGTTGTGGATGTTTAATGTCTGCAAAGCTAGTACGGTGGTGGTAAGTCATGTGTGTAAGTATGAGGAAAAATATCAAGTGCCTAACTAGTGTTTTAGGGGTAGTACTGAACTACAATTACCATGTGTGACAGGAAGTACATGTCACAGTGAAACATGGTGGGGAGGTAGGGTGAAGAGTAGAAGGTGTTTTACTTACTACAAACCAGCTTAACTCCCTAGTTTCTTGTTTTTTTGGTGTACTGCATCAGTCATTTAACAGCTTCACATGCAATAGCAATGCAAGTCTGTTTACAATGGAAAACCAAAGCTACTCTAATAGTTTTCTTTGAAGGAAGCTGCTTCATACCTTTGCGTCATATGTACACCAACAGTAGCAACTCATGATCAGATATTACTAGCCAAGAGACAAAGCTTGTATATTTTGCACGTATTTCACAAGGTGAAAAGTATTAGATGAAACACAGTCTTATAAAAATTTCTTGTTCATGTGCACCTCTACCAGAATTTATGCCTCCTGTGGGAGACAAAGCTTAGGTAACCCCTGCTGGTGTTTATCATTTGACTAAATTCCTCTGCGTAACACTGGAACTATGACTGATACTTCTGTTTTCAAAGGCAACCGGTATAGGTGACTTTGATAATACTTGCCGTCAGAAAATTACCTCAAATAATAAACAATTTTTTCTGCAGATAATTTGCTTTAGAACTACACTCCCTGATATCAAAAGATACTGCACTGGTTATAGTCATCCTTACTCTGCACTGACATCTCTCAATGAAACAAGACCAAGAAATTAAATATTCTTTTCTTTTTAATGTACTGGGTCTGCACTGGAAAGCCCATCAGATATGTATGAAGAGTACTAGCTGTATTACCAAATTAAACCTTTTCATTTTTTTGTTTTTATTACATAAAAAACAAATAAAAAGCAAAGCATTCTAGATTAGATTCACACTGGTAGCTAACATGATTTTTTGAGCAAGACATAGTTTCTTTATTTCGTAGTAATATGGAAATTTACCAGAAGGAGAAAGGATGCTTTTTCTGCTATGCATACTCTGTGTAGAAATCAGAGAGCAGCTTTAAGTTCTATCAAACTCCAGTTAACTCCTACCACTAGTAGCTTAGGGAAGGACTCAAGAAAACTAGTGCAAGCCCACATGGCACTGTCCATGCCAGTCAGTACAGCTGCATTTTGTTTTGGGTTTGGTTCCTGTACTGTCCTGACAGACTCTCCCCAGAGGAGACTAAATGGCCTCCGTGCAGTGCAATTCTTAGCCCCAGAACGCTGCACCTTAGCTTTAATTAGAAAGAATCAGTGTAAACTGCAGGTTAATACAGACAATGGATCTACATTTGATGATGGGAGTAATTCACATTTGGGAAGAGCACACAACATTTAATCTACTCCTCTTTAAAGAGATCTCATCACCATATTAATCAAATTTAATCTTTAAAACATAAGTCACTTGTTCAGTTTAGTCATCTTTGATGGAGAGTTAACTCCAAAATACACTTGAAGTGAAAAAATGCAGGCTGATAGAGTCGTAATGTAGCTATTAGCTGAGGTGCTTTTGAGTAGGGGGGAGCAGGATTCACGTCCAAGATCCAAATACCTATTTCCCTATTTCTGCAGTGGCTGTGTTTAAGCTCCTACTGTAGCACAGAGATCCAGTTAATGTAGTCAGTGGTGACTGGATGGTTACTCAGCTGACCAAGTGGGACACAGAGGTGTCCAGCACCATTTAGCCTCTATATGACTTTGCCTAACCTTCAGCCGGTGCTCTAGAATGGCGTGGGCCTTCAATAGGTGCCATGCCACATTTGCAAGACCTTTTAGATATCCTTGGTTTGGGTAAATGAATCAAGCTCAATGTGCTTATGTTACAGTGACCTGAATAGCCCTCTATACTCCACTGACTGTATTGGCCAGATTCCCATCAATTAAAGGAAGCTTAGACACTAATCACACATGAAGACACCTACAGTTCCTTGCCTGAATCCAGAGTTCAATCCTACCCAGTCTGATCAAATAAGCTGGTAACAAGTTGAACAGAAGTTGGATGGACCTGGGGTTTTGCTTCTGAAACTAGAAACCGAACATTTTCAACCCGATTTTTTCAGTCAGTTCTAAATTAGCAGTTAAGAACCTTGAATAAACAAAGCTACCGCACAACTGCTGTGATAGTTGAAAACAGAAACACCCAGACAATTAGAAAAGGCTGGGGATACTGTTCTGTTTAAATCAGATTATCCTCTGTTTGATACGGACTATAAATAATACAGAGCACACAAACAACCGAGCGTATTTTGAAAGGCCTTTTTTGGATTTGCATATCCTCATGGCACCATTTCTTTGACAGCTTCATTATCGTAAGGAGGAGTCCTCACCTCAGCAAGTTGCTTTGGACACGTGTATTGTTTCATAAATAAGTATATTTGCCAACTACGTAATAACAGCAGTTATGATAAACAGTGGCAAGTCAGAAAGGAAGGAATTCTTCATTACAGTTGGCAGATCACTTACAGACTTTGTACTTTGATCTCAACAAAATGATTTTTTTTTCTGCTTCAGAACAGTTTCCTTGCAAGATTACTGTGAAGTTTTTAAAATTCCTGTTTTCTTTGGGCCTAATTTTGTGGTGAACCAATACAAAATGTAATTAGTTAAGAACAAGCAGTTGGTGTTTCTCAGGAGGCAGCCAGCCTTGATGGATCAGGACACTTTTTGCATTTCTTCAAGCAAGGAAATACTTATTATGAACTTGGCCTTCCCTCAGGACTTTCTGTAAGCAGAGAGCCTGGAAGCAACCACAGCCTGGAAAACTGAACGAGAGTTAAAAGCAAAAAACCCAAACCAAAAGAGCAGGCTGTATCTCTTCCCCGCGGAGAAGACTATTACGTAAATCAGTCCAGAACTGGGTAATTCTGAGACGTCTTTGGAAAGTAATACTATGTCAAATCTCTAATGAGACTGAACAAACAAAAATATATACTATACATACATAATAAATATATAAAAAATAAGAATTGATTCCGTGCAGAGTAACAATTAGAAATTGGAGACTAGAAGTGAAAAACAAAAAACCAAAACAACTACTCCTTGGGCTAATATCGTATATATTTCTAAACTGTTAATTACTGACCAATCTCAAAGCTTTCTTAGTATTTAGCCTATCTTCAGCAGTTTCAGACACCTTATTAAATATATGTATACATGGCTCTTGCCTGCACATGCGAGTAATACTTAAGACAGACAAATTTTTCAGAAATTCTTCTACGAAATAATCATGGACCGTACCTATTGCACTGAAAAAAAAAAGATAAAAATGCAGTAGTATTCAGCAGTTAATAGTAAGCTATATTTCCAGAGCATCTACAAAGAGAAACCTACACTGTATTTTAAATGTGTTAGGCTACATTACAAAACAATACTGAATAATGTAGTAAACTGAAAATTAGAATAAAGTTTTAAGATGGTGTAACAGTAAGTGCTATTAAATTTCAAATAAGGATCAGTTAATCATTTGAAATCAACTTAACACTTAGTTCACAAGTGTTTCCTGAATTAATTAGATCAACACACTGAAGTTCTGCTATTTATATTCTCTGCTTTTAGGAAGCTCTGCTTACAATACAGATTATTTTTTTTACTGTGGTAATTATAAATATTCCAATTATATCAAAAAGCTTTATTAAGTGAGGAAGTCTAGAAATATATCTTAAGATGTTCAGCTGCTGAGACAGGACTATCTCCTTGGAAATGAATGCCAGAATCCATTCTTTTCAGGTAAGAATATGTTACATCTTCCCTCTTCTATATATTAATCACAGACTCTGCAAGATGCATGTTCCTCAAAGAGTTCCTCAGTAACTTCTCTTGGTAATTTATGAAGAGAGATGTACTCCTTAGGATAATCAAATTTAACTTTACAGTAGCTTTGTATATCAAGCTGACAATCAAAAACCCAAACTCTCTTTTGTTTGTCTTACAATTTCCACACAGTGTTCATAAATACTATTCAAATACTTTCAATTCCATTTCCCACTCTTTAGAGGACCCATCTGGGATAATAATCCTGACTTTTCCCCAGCACAGATGGTCAGATAAATAAAGGAAGAATCAGTTTATAAGGCCACTATACCTACTTTTGTCACTTCCAGGGAAGGAATGAATTGCTGCATTCTCTACAAAATGAATAATCTCTGCATTGCTTTCATATCTGGATCAGATTTTTGCACTTATTTTATGTGTACCAATACATGATTGTACATGTACAGAAATATGCTACATAATTTAATTACTTAACGTACAGAATGGCTTTTCCAACAATTTGTTAAGTGATATTAAAAAGTCTAGACTAACAGCCACACTGGAAATAGTTAAAAATCAGTATTTAATCATTTATCAAAAAAGATAATTAGTGCTTCAATAGGATGTTCACATCCTAAAACTGAAATAAACATAACATTGATTATCTTGATCAGATACCCAAATGCATCCTTCTGAATCCTGCCAGTAACTTGCTATGAAAATTTTTTATCTAAGATTTAGTCTTAAAAATTTCACCAAATTTCAGTTTTGGAAACCTGACAGAAATGCAAATAGAGAATTTCGGATTAATGACACATACAACTATATAACACTGATCTGATACATGGGAAATCAGAACATGGAAGATCCTTCAGGAGTCCAGCACTGAACCAGGCACAATACTAAAATAACACTCTCAGGTTTTAGACTTCGTATGTAAAGGAACTATGTCTAAACCTGCATTGAAACTGTAGAATTAACTGTTCACAGGGATTGTAAATTATACCCTTTGGAAAAAATGAGACAGTTTCCCAAAGTAAGATTTGTACTCAGTGACAGGTCAAAACCTTCCAACTCTCTTACCTTTTGGTGGAAAATAGGACTTGCTTTCTGCTTTGTGAGGCCAGTCTACTACCAAAGGCCCAAATCGTCTGAAGCTAGCAGTAATTTCATCTAAAAACAGGTATAATAGTTGCAATTAAAATAAATAACGTAACTCAATAAAAAAGTGTTATCAAGCACAGATCTTTGTTTCTAGTGAAGGCTGACATTTCATGGGAAAAAAGGAGCAAAATTTCAACTTTTGTAAGCAAAAAGTTTGAACAGACATATCTTCCAAAGGGTTAATATTTACACAATATATTTCTGGTGATTTTAAGCTTACGTTTGTTTTTTTTGCTTAAGAACAGGAGCATTTCAAAAGCATGTGGGCAACTAAAGGCAGTGGTGAAAACCAGTGTGGTACTTCCTTAAATTCAGCATCTGGTCTGAGTGTAATCAAAACAATTTACTGTGTAGTGATGTATATTTCAGCGCTTTGTAGGTAGACAGTACCACCACAATTAGCATGCTAGCAGTTTCCAGCAGATACCATGCACAGATCAGGCACAGAAACTTAAAACTGCCTATTTAGAGGTGCTTCTAACATAAGCACAAATAGTCCTGTTGCAAGATCTACTGTGCCCCCTGCAAAACTTGTGATGTCTTTCTATCCCAGCCACTCCTTGCTGTCATTGACTGCAAAAACCTTGGTCATGACAAAAAAAATTAAACCACCCTGAACTCTACAAGAGCAATAATTCATCAAACACAAATATGCTCCATTTCTTTCAGTCGCATCCTGCCATCAGCACATAAACAGGCAGGAAAGAAAGAAAATATATTTCCATGTATCTTTGTTTAGCATTTGTATTAAAGGCAACAGTGTGTGTTTGAATTAGAAGCTAAAGTGCATCAAAAAAAGCTTAAGTATATTAAAATAAATCCCTTAGTACATTGCAGGAAAGCATCACAATGAAGATGAAACCCATTTGTGGTCTTTCCATGTCCGAAAGTTAATTAACAACAGTCAGCTTATCTGGTGTGCAAGTTACTCTAGGATTACAATGAACCTTGTAACGGGACTTCTGTTTACATTACAAAGCTAGCATGTAATCTACATTTATCTGCACAGGAGAAACTTAATACTAAACAGCACGATTACTTCAAATCAGCACTATTGTACAAAGCCATTCCAACTGCATCACATAATCTGAACTTCTGTGCTGCATTCTATGTTCAATGCATCAGAGTGCTCTGCCACTTGACCTTCCTCTGCCTTAGTTTCTGTACTTATGAAGAAGAATAATATTAACCTTTCTAAACCACTTCTGAGATCTTCAGGTAACAGTAAAATAGAATTTGAAATTCAATTACTAATAGACGTTTTCTATGAATAGAGAATAAAGCAGGAACAGATAGAGGACACTATGAAGGGCTAAGATGTATTTAAAAGGAATATGGGAAGGTAGGCAGGAGCACCAATTTCAGATTTCACATGCAACTCTGTAATCTGCAAGTGCAGAATCAGAGACCATCTCAAAACCAGAAGAGATGGATGACATCAAGTGATATTAAGCTCAACATATCCATCAACTCTCATACAAAAGATACATAGTTGTAGCCTTTTACACCACAATATTATTTTGCTGGGTGGATTATTTCTACTACTTCATTTAGGTTTTTCAAAATTTCTCTCTCTCCCTCCAAACTTAGTTTGCCTAGTTTTCAGGCAGCTCACCTTCATCAATATCTGGTGGAAGACCTCCAACAAACACTTTCCGAGAAAAACGCTCAATTCTTTCTCCATTCTGATGAGCTGAATAGCAGGTAGGTGAATTCAGGACTCCAACTTGATCACTATGTCCATCGTCCAGCAAACCATCATCTATCGGGAAGAGGGAAGAACGGCCTTAAAAAGAAAAGATAATAATATACATTAAAATAATTTTGTGGTAGTACATGGTCACGTAATTTTAGGGAATGGGGAATAGCGGTCTGGAAAGTATAAATGAAAATACCACTATATTAGAAGAGCACACATTAGTTTAAAGAAAAATTAAGAAAATGAAAAATGTATTAAACTTCAAAAAGGAAATTCAAGATTGCAAGCTGACATCACTGTAAGCATAATACTTCATACTACATTATATTGTAGTTACTCTGCTACATCCAGTAGGAAAGTAGTAACTTGTTTTTAAATAAAGGGTCTTACTATGAAGAGATCATATTAAGGTTGCTTAAGTGAGTTTAATTAGTCTACCTTTGGTTTAGCTTCAAGTTAAATTGATAACTTCCATCACCTGAATGACTACTGCATGTCTGAAAAGTCTTACACTTCAATTTAACAGAGGGAAACAGAAAAAACATGTACACAGTAAGACGTTTCAAACAGGGATGTTTTCTCTTCTCTTTTAAAGTTATCTGATGCTGATAACGTAAAACCAGATTTAATTTCTAAGAAATCAAAAGTGAATTTTAATAAATGTGCAAGATGTTACACTTGAAAAATGAGTCACAGTGCCGATTTATCCTTCTCGCTCTCAAATTTACCACAGTTTTGGAGGGAGGCCTTGTAGTGGTTCCTAACATGTAGCAATCTGCAGTAAGATTATAGTTACCCTGAAAAGCAAGTGTAAAATCTGAGAAGTTCACAGGATGGCTTTGCAAATGCAAACTGATCAAAACAGATGTATAGATGGCAGGAGGGAGTGAAAACATAGTAATTGTGTCCCACTTATTCCCCTTATTTTGTATTTACAAATTTTAGAGAACTCCAAAACGGAAAGGCTCGGAAGGCCAGGAAGTGCATCTTAGCTTATGCAAACTTTCACTGCTTTAGATAAGCAACATAAAGATTAATGACAGTTTCAAATTCGGAAGTCAGTCTTAACTGCAAAAAGCCCCAAAACGAACACTTTTGTGAAGCAAAATAAATATCTCGCATCACCATTTCTTCTGAAGTGCAATTTTCCCTGTTTCTCTCTCACTCATTTTTACAATAAAAATTAATTCAACTGCTTTCCAAAAACAAGCTAGCAAACAAAACGAAAAAACAACCTAGCATACTTTTTGGAAGCAAGTTAATTTTCTATCTCAAATAGTCAACTTCTTCCAGATTCACCCACTGCAAACCCATACGCAGGAGCAGCAGGTCCCTGGCAACTGAGTCTGCAGCATCTTAGCTGTGAGCCATACATGTCTAACTTTTATCCCCTCTCGGGAATACTACCAGGAAAGCTCCATAGGAACACCTGCAGACATTCTGCTGATCAGCTAGGGGTGGCAGCAGTATGAAAGCCATTCACTTCCAGAAGACCACCTGAGAATCAAGTGCTTAAAGACAAGCCTGGAGAAAAGACAGCAAACATCATGACCAATGACCTATGTTGTAGTAATGCCTAATGACCCTGATTTGGTATTTAAATCCGTAACAAACACATAGTACATCAAAAAATACCAAAGGAAAACACAAGATGCTAGAAAACAACCAAACATCATAAAATGTCACGAGGATCACAAAATAAAAGCAGGACCACAGGACTGTACTAAGTGACAAAGACTGTAACTACAGCATCTTTATGGTGGCATTTCACATTTGTGTCTTAAGTAAGCAACTGATGGAGAGGAGTACAGCAAATGCAGAAAGCTGTAGCAGGCTCCTCCATTCCATTAAGAATGGTGATACGCACGTTTGAGAATATGACTAGTGGGGAGCGAGTGATGGCATCCTTCTTGCTATCACCAGGATGCATTCAACAGCTAGATAACACATCAGTAGAGTGCCTTTAAAAGTAGAATCATGTAGCTGGTGCTCAACAGGGCAGAAAAGTGAGGAAGCAAGGAAGAAACTGCAAATTAAGACAGCTGGAAGAAGCAGCCAGGAGGATTCTTCTTGTAAATCATCTGTTTAGACATAAGAGGAGCTAGATCATACTATGAAGACTACAGCAGCTGAGTAATGTGGATACGAGTTTCAGTTATGAAGACTAATAGGAATGATCGGATCTTAAAGATGTATACGAAGAAGTGGTAAGATCTGGTTACACAATCAAGAAAGTGGGATATAACAACAGATTTCTGAATTACTGATGTGAATGACAGGGAAGATGGAGCTGTTATCATAGTGACAGTGAACAGAAAAAGTGGCTAAAGGTAGAAGCAATCAAATTGGTGGGACTCGCAGGAAACTGCAAAAGTGGAAATTTTAAGAATTTTCACTAATACGAGTTATTCTTAACATCTTAAATCTAAAATTACTGTAGTTTAGCTGGGTTATCTATAAAAAGCACATTAGATTTGCTCTTTACCTCAAGTCTCTATACTGCAGGAAAAAAACCAACTTCAGTGACTTAAAACCACGACAGTTTTAATAAATTTATTGGCATTACAGTATTGCCACAAAAGCATTTAAGTGTGGGGTGGGTTTTTTTCAGTTTTTGCTCCATTTTTTAAAAAACAACACACAATTTATATTGAAGGAAGATGTCTCTTCGGACCACGAAAATTATGTTTGTTTTCTCTAGAAGTACTTTTTAGACAATTCCAACTTACAATATACACAAGTATATAGGGGGGAAAATAATTAAAGAACAACCTTCAGAATAATTTATTCTCTACTCACAGACTAATGTTAAAATCTAAGAACAATGAGAATCTAAGGCTCTCTTCCCATCACAACATGTTCTGAAGCGATAATAGAGACACCAGTTTTACTTTAATACGGGTAAAGGTTTGCCAAAAGCACTGTAGCTTCTCAGAGAGCTAAGATGACATACAGGAGAATGGATTAACACATTTAGAGTAACATGCTCTATATGACTCCTAATACTTTCTTCTCCCTCCTCTTAACTTTTAAATGTCTCTCAGATGAAGGGAGCAAATAGGTAATTTGCTAAGCTTTCACATTTCTCCTGATGACTGTGAATTAAAAGGATAAGCCCTTTTAAACATTTGTTTCTTTTTGTTTTATGACAGTGAAAAGAGTTAAGCAGACTCTGTTAGGAATCGTCAAAACACGATTATACTGTTAAATACGTTGACCATGATCATTATTCCTCTCTACATTAGACTACCTAGCAATCAGTTATGAACCAATGCAGAGATCAACAGAAAGACACATGAACTTACGTGTACGTTGTGAATACTGGAAGCTATCAAAGATCCTGATGTTTTTGCTGCACACTTTACATGGCCTTTATAACAACTGCAGGTCACATCCTCATATAGTTAAATAAATCAGTATAGCTTTTCCAAGGTCAGTGAGCATACTTTGGCTTATACTACAAAGATCTGTTTACTATTTCTAAGAGTTGTCTAAGTGTCTAAGTTTATGAAAGACTTTTAGTTTTTACTCTGTCCGCTACCACTTCTACAGAAGCTAAAGAAGATGAGTTAGAAGAACAACTAGCAAACTGTATACTTTTAAAGGGGGCAATGACTGCAAGCACTAGCCATTAGCATGAACCAAATTATGATTAGAACTACAGTGTTGTAACTGATTAAAGGATTTGTAATTCAAACTCTAAGAGATCAATGATTGTAACAATCCAGACTGCACCACTCCTTCCCTCACACCCTCCATCCTCCCCAAACTAAGACAACATGCAGATAAGCGTTTGCAATCAACAATCTGGATTAATTAATCATAATGATCAGTAACAGCTCCATCAGAATTAATTGTACTGTAACAAACAGAAGTGAATTACCTCGTCTTCGCCCATAACTCCTCGCTGCATGCAAACAAAGGACAAATTGTAAAATGTCATATAGCTGTATCATGCCCACGTATTAAAATATTTAAGATACAAAGAACTATGTGGGTAACTGTTAAGTAAAAATCTGCATCAGTACTCGCTACTGACAATTGTAGATGAGAATGCATTAGACTAAAGTCTCACTTAAATACCATACTATTTTACTACTAAATTAACATTACCACCAGCTGTAAAGAACATAATTTAAAATATTTCAACGTGTCTTTATATTTGTTCTTAACTTCATTTGAATTATGGATGCATAAATTATGGCAACTTTGTAATCCATCCTCATAAATGTGATTTGTATCTTACACAAGTGTCTAAATAACATACAGGGTACTGAAATTGTAAAAAAAAGGAAAATACTACTTCAAAAAGTATGTAGCAAGCGTTAAATTAGTCACAGAAACATCCTGGTCCATGGAACAGTTTGTACGGTCCTTTGCAGTGACAATACAAATGCTATAAGCCATGACCTTCCTTTTTCATGAAAAGACCTAGCAGAAAATTAACCGCAAGGTTTTGTTTGAAACAAAAGACTCCTTGTGGTAGCAAACAAAACCAGGGCACAAGTCACAAGAAATAGCATTGTATCAAAAACACTGCACAAAGGCAAAGCAACAATTTCTGACAGACTGCAAGTAAATCCAAGACTTGCCTAACTTTTGAGTTTTGCAAGATTCTTAAAGCGATCATGATTATAGCTACAGTTCAGAAGACCATACTGATTGCTTCTCTGCCTGAAGGCTAGGAAACTAAAAATACAGATTACTAATACAAAAACTAGTAAACTGTGTGTAATTTCTTAGTTACATTTCCACAGAGTATTTTCTATTCCCCTTTCACAGGCTTCGTATCTGAGAAAGATTACTTTAATCATTACAGCATTGTAGTTAAATATCCAAATGGAAAATATTACTATAAACCGTAAAGTTATAGCAACATTTATGAACAAAGACTGCAGCATCTCAGCATCATTGTTTTGATTTTACTAGGACACCATAAATACATCTCTCTTAAAAAGCAACTGTGGTTCTGGAACATTGAAATATATGCAGCCTCATAAACTCAGTGCTTCGTGTCATTCACTGTTCTGTTCTCATAATATTAAATACATATATCTTGGTACCTCTCATTTGCACAGGGTTTTTCAATATTTTTAGTAAGCATAGTTTTTTTTTTCTTTGTTATCTTGATCCCTTCCTACTAGGAATTCAGTGGATTGCTTATGGAATTCTGAAAATCTTTCCCCTTGGTTTTTTTCCTTTAAAACTGTTGATTCTTCTAGACAACAGTCATCATATTCCTATCCAACTGCATTGAACTCACTTTCAAATTTATTTTCTTTCATCTGGAAGAATTACTGTTGATGAGAACAGTCTTTTGCTAAAGTTTTTCAGATCCTCCAACTTCCTATTAGTAAGCCAAAACAGAAAAGCCCACTTTCCGAAAGAGATCTGTGTATCTAACCATGTGGAAACAAGTAGAATCCACAAAACATGATGTTTTCTTCCATGTGCTTAGTTCTCTCATTAGTTGCTGCTGCACAGGAAGACTAATGCCGACCTTCAGGCTTGTTTTCCTCTGAAGTCAGACACTTACAAGACATGCAGTTCTGTGTCAGTGTTGCAGCATGTATGAATCTTTTCTGACTCTTGGCCAAAGTGACTCCCACATAGCATTAGTAGTAACGTCACTAAGCCCTTGTCTAACCCCCTGTATGCCTTTTTTTTTTTCCTTCCACAAATAAAACTAGAGTAACCAGGGAAAATTCCAGTTCATCACATCCATGGCAATGACTGCAGTGCCATGTTCTCTCTCAAACAATAATATACAAATGCGTATTATAAGTATCTTTTGGCACAAGCCTTAGTGATTTTTCTTCTGCCACTTCTGTTCCTTTCTGCCCACCAAATCAGCTCAGCTATTTTCTTATATTTTCATAGTTAAGACAAGCTGGTATGCATAAAAGTATTTTGTTAAAGAACATCTAAACTGTTTTTCTTTGTGCATTTAAAAATAAACAACAGTAATTTTAAGGAGAAACAAAAAAGGTTATTAAAATCCTAAAAAAACCCCAATGCAGTTCAACTTAAAAGGGTAGTTGCTGCAGTATTTTATATATATGGAAATTACAATGATGTACCAAAGTTATCTGTGTATTCTTTGCTTCAGCAAAACAATGAAATCAGAGAAAATGAGAAAACAACTGTACTCGATGTTGTCACATTATTCACTTTACTTGTATGGCAAACCCCCTTCCCTGATATTTATCTGTCTTTTCCATTTAGATTGTAAACTAATTTGGGCAGGGATTTTCTAGAAAAATGCAATCCCATTCTTAGACAATCTGCAGGCACTGCTGCAATAAATGTGATCGTTAACATCAAAACGTATGGTTTTGCAAAACTTGTTATTTTTTCCTATTTTTATCCAGACTTTAAGACCACAGTGGTTATATTACAGGTAAGTTGTTTTAATAACAGTAAGTACAAAGTCTGTTACTAAAAATACAATGCTAAAGCAAACATAACCTATCTTCATGAAACTTCAGTATTTTAATCTCTCCACATTACATGCATATATATATAAAAACCTTCTTTCAAAGGCCAGATACTACTTGTGAAAACAGTTCCACTGAATCGAACTTTAAGTACATTGCAAGCGATGAGATTATTCTTTTTGAAGGTATTAGTTTGAATCAGAAATATTTCTATATTTATTAAAATAACATGCACGTTATGTTTTACTCCTTTCAGAGCACACATGCTTACAGAGCATGTGGTCTATACAAATATACCCATTATAGATATTTAATTATAGATTAAGCTATACATATAGTGTTTATATATATTTAATATATACATCTACATAATTACTGGATATGTTTAGATAAATAATTGCAGGGGAGACAGCCCTTTGGGAAAAGCCAGACACTGCAGGCAAGTAATTGATTTCCAATAACAAAAAAAGGAGAGATTAAACTTGTTCCTTCCTTCCTGAACTTGTTCAAAGAATAAGTCATACAGAAATTTTTTTTGTATCTTTTAATCTACAAAGCTGGATATCTTAATTAGCCAAAAACTCTGAAAGACTTCAAATGAGTGAGGAAGTACAAGAGATATACTTTTATTCTAGAAAATATAAATCAGGCAACACATGCAAGAAGTATAATGACGCCAAATAAAAATGAAGTCCAATAACATTGGAACCTTCTAACATTGAGTGCTGTATATACAACACAGACATTCCCTTACAGTTAAAACCTGTTTGTATATCCCTGAAGTTGCATACTAGTAAGGCTTAAACCTGTCGAAAGAATTAATACCCCCCTTTCTGCAGCTTAAATCAGCCCAGAGATAGAAACAGGGGACAGAAGTAAACACACTTTTTGTGCATGTTTATCTAACATCAAGACAATACAAATATAACTTTGTACATTATGTGAGCAATGCTGTCACACATATAGTAAATGTATTTCTATTTTATTCAGACACGTATTTCAAATATATATCAGAGATCAATAACTGAACGACTGAACTGAATTCAAAATATTATGTTGTGTAACAGGAAAAACTACTACGCAAGCTTCCTGTATTAAAAGATAACTACGAAATTTATGATAGAAAGTAAGATAAAATACTATTTGTCACTAACATTCCTGATTTAATGATCGAATGGTGACAGTGAAGTAATGAAGCCTTTTTCATTAATACTTGTCATTTAAAGAAATCCATGAACAATTACAGCAAAAAATTCCCAGGAGTCTAGACTAAAGGAGGTAGGTGCCTAATTCCCATTTTATTCTACTGGATTTGGGTGCCTAAATTTATTAAGATTTCTTTAGAAATCACATCTTTATAGATTTTAAGGCTGAAAGAGTTCATTATGACCATTCAAGTCTGGCATGCCTAACAGACTACAGAAACTCATTTCATAATTCCTGTACAGGAAGTTTAATAACTTCTGTTTGAAGTAAAAAACCTTTTTTTAGAAGCACAACCAGCTATACTATCTTTAAGATGGGAAGTCTAATACTCCATTGCTAAACTAATCAAATGGTGAATTATGTTTCAATAGCCATTAAAAAAATTCAATGCGTTAAAACTATAAATGGATGGAAACCCTATAATGGGGAAAAACCACTCTACACCCCAACAAATTGGCCCCTTGCATTATTACTAGCTACAGAAAGGTTCTAAGTTGACAATTAAAGATGTACTCAGGTAAACCTATTCCAAAGTATCTTTTTTTTTTTGACTTTTGAGAGATAACAGTCATTAAAAATGCATTGCTTTTATATATTCTTCATCTCAAGCTGTATCATTATCATATATATAATTTATTAAAACACATAAATCCATTTTTGTTTGGTTCATTTCATTAATTTAAATAATGAAAACTGTAAATAGTAATATTGGTTACAGTTCAGTAAGTACACTTCAAACGAGCTGTAAAAGATCTATCATTTAAGAAGAGGAAAAACCAGCTAAAAATAAGTTTTATCTAGAAGTGCTTAGTCTTAAAAGGGCTGAAGAATTCCAGCCTGGCTCATGTCAGAACCTTAGTGGGATCCAGTGATACCAGCCCACTAAAATCAGGCCAACTAAAATCCAGTGAGGGTCATGATCTAGTGTTAAGTATTAGTACACACACAGATGGGCCCAGGATCCTTAAAAATGTTGGTGCTTTTCTTTCATGAAGGTCTCATATTCCTGCTTCTCCTTATAGCGACTACAACACTTACTGAGAGAGTAAGGGACAAATGTGTGTCTCTGGATTACCAACTCTCCTTTTCCCTATTCTGCCCTCCAAGGCACCAATTACAGGGATCCAGGGAAATGTTAGCTTGAATCCACTTAGGCAGAGAAGGAAACTGAAGTCTCCAACTTTATCAGCAAGTGTTCAAGCTGTAACTCTCGTTACTGCAGATTTGGAGGAAGCCCTTCAATTCTTGCTAAGAAAGAAAGGTCATGCAGAGTCTGAGCAGCTGGAGCTTCCCAGAAGCTGTTCCCAGTGTTTCTGTTCTCAGGCTGTAAGGAGCTGCAGTTCAGACACTCCCAACTTGAGACGTTTCTTAATGATGTATGTGATTGCACTGGACTGCACTGACAGGTACATCAGATTCTCCAGTAACATGGGAGAGAGCTTAGGTGTGTAAACCAAGGCTCTGAATTAAATTCTAAAGAGCACACCTAAAAATTAGGTGTTGCAGCACCTGTCTTTTAGATACTCAAATTGTTTTTTTTATCTCACCTATTGGAGGTTGGAAATAATATTGCAGCTTTTAATGAGGACAGCAGTCACATTAAGTGCTAACTTCCAAACTACAGTAGAAACCCCACCAGCATTAATAACAAACAAGATATCCTCCAGTGCATATTCTAGCTCTGTTTTCAGAGGTTTTCAGGATAGACTGGTACCACTGAGATGCATTTTTCCAATGTCCATGATAATAGCAAAAACTTTTTTTCCTAGATATTCCATAGTGTAACAATGCTTCCCACATGCTCTTTTAGCATGCAAAACTCTAAAGAGAGCAGCTCACCATTCGAAGTATTAAAACAAATGAATTAAAATTATATGAATTCCTTACACTGATTGCACTGAAGTATTTCACAGTTGCTCACCAGACTAGTAGTATGCTACACCAGACTGCTTAGTTTTGATACCTTCCCATCTAACACTTCATTATAAATCAGCAGATAATGACAATTGCACATATACCACCTGAACAAACCAGCTTGCAGAATAGGTCTTACAGTCGCAGGTAAATACAGAAAGTTAACTGTTGCAAATGTTGTAGCATCAAGCACATCGATATTCAATGTACAGGAATCAGGATTATGGCTTCTGTGGGCTAAAGACCAATTTTATTTTAGTAGTTAAGTAGCTGTTTTCACTTTTCAAGATACTCTATTATCTTAAAGAACTATTCAATACCAAAGGACCCAATTCTTCAAATGTCTGTTGTGCAATATTTTCCTTTACTGGGTATAAAGCTAAACCTGAATTTCCTTAAAATTTTAAACGTATACTCAGTGTTGCACAAGGCAAGTGAGATATTTTTTAAATTTTATGTCCATTTGCGCAAGTGTAAATGTGCAGAAGGGTAAGGCAATTAAAAAAAAGAGCTCCACAGAACCACAAACCTGAAGTAACTATTCTGACTGTTTTTTAATAATTAGGTCTTTATTGGTAACATTTAGACCCATCAAGTCAATGACAAAAGTGTACTTTCTTCATGTACAGCTTCCACGTTTTCTAATCTAGCGAAGCTGTGGCATTATAGCTCTAATTTTTCCCAATGTAGAAAACATTTGTGCGCAAACCCCCCGATTTATTATTGACTTAGATGGATTACCAAGCTCTGCTTCCTTCTTTAGCCTTGAACAAAGGCTAAAGTTCATGCCTTCACTGAGTAGCAGATGTTCATGAAGTTTGACCTACTGGGAGAGGAACGTGAACATGAACTCTAACTTCAGCATATTTTGCAGTTAGAAACTTATTTGACAAAAGCAGTTCCAAAAAACCCAACAAAAATAAAACGTTATTTCACGTAACTGTAGCAGAAAGTAATCTAGTTCACCCTTTATTTACACAAGACAGAAAAACACGCCTTTCTGGCCCTCATATTCTTCTAATTCCTGTTTCTATGTAACATTTCTAGCAGATCTTTGTAGAACATACCACCGGTTTGCTTGAGAACAAAAAAGAATACTGCATCATTACAAGCATTTCAGATTTCAAATAAGCTAGATATAATGAAAGGCTGTTGCAAGATTAGCTCTTGCCACTCAACTCTGAAAAATGGCAACAGTCCCATCAATGTTGAAGACTAGAGGCAAGTAACTCAATAACAGAATATAATAGTATAATTTTATACCAACATGTCAGATTTAAGCTAAGCTAGAGATAATTAGAAACTGTTACAAGATTAGCACTTACCATTTAACATCAGAAGATTGTCAGTCCCTGGATGTGGATAACTCAAGCGACCTTAAAAGAAAACAAAAACCAAAGAACAAAACAAAACAAATGCAGAGGTTTTAGCTATTATGTTAGAAAAAATAATGAAAAATCACTGCTTACAATTTAAATATAAACTATATTTCCAGTTTGCCTAAGGGAAATAAAGAGCTAATATTTAACTGCAAGCACATTAACCAACAATACCCTTGACCCAAGTTAAAGCTGACAAGAACAGACTTCTTAACCTTAATTCTCTGGTCATAAGATCTGCAATGTGCTTTGGGATCAGCTCCAATAGGATAAAGCCACTTTTTGTTTCACGACACCCAGAAATAGTGCTGACTGCTCTAGTCTTCTCTTTCATAGTGACTGTGAATAACTGTACTATGCACATTGCTTAACAGAGTGGCATTTCTGCAGTTTATTGCTTCTCTACTGAATCAATTTAAGAAAAGTCATGTTAATAGGAATTAAAGCATTAAAACTTTATTAACCAATTTATGACTGTATCTTGTTGTATTACATACAACCATTGCATATAATATTTTTCAGTAAGTCTGGCAAAACTAGAGTACTAGTTTATCTGCAGAATTAACGATATTAAAGAATATGATAGATAACATTTTCAACATTTTATACTGAATAAAAAATTACATGAAAACCTCATATCCTGACATTAGAATTTTTCAAGTACTGCATTTTACTACATTGGTGGAATGTTACACTTCAATAGTTAAATGAATGGTTTAAAATGCACAGCTGAAGGGTCTGTTCACTGCAAATTCCTTTTTATTAAAGGAGACGTTTTCTGTTTACAGGAAGCTGCGAACATACCAGTAGCACACACTGACCTAGAGAGACATTTACAATAGCTGCTGTGTTTGGAAGAAGTGTGCTTTAATGTGCAAAACTCTACATTTCCATCTATCTTGCTATTCAGATATACTTGCTTGCTTATAATCTGTAAGCATATATAAAAAACCACAGTAACTTAAACATTTAAGTCTTTTGGAGGAAACAAGAATGTTTGTGGAAGCATAAAGAAGAAATCAGTCTGGAAGCAATGGGTGTTTAGAACTCACACAGGTTTAAAGAGGAATATATGTGCAGAAGGCTTGCAAGACGTAAATATTAGTAAGACACTGTCATACCCTAATAAGGCTCACTCTTTCTAAAAAGAAACACAGGTGAAAAAAAGGAAAAAAAAAAGAAAACCAAATCAGCAATCTATATATATGCTAAGGTTGTCTAACAATTCCTATCATACACTGTTCCCCCCCACCCCCAGTTGGTAAACCCATGTGATTAGCAGCAACATGAAATGTCTCAAAATAGTAGTTCTCCGTCCCAAGGGACACCTTTTGGAATAAAAAACCTTTTTGCTGAAAATCTGTAAGTAATAGGGTTTAAGTTTTTCTGTTCCCCTTTGGGAAACCAGTATGAGAATTTTCTACCAAAAATACAGAAAGAGATATACGTTATGAACTCTTATACTCTAAACTTCAAAATAGCAAGATTAAGATCATTTAGGATATTTTACTCAGCCTTGTTATTTACAGGCATTGTAGTAATTATACTGCCACATACTATTTCTCTTCCCACAGATTGCATTATTGTAAGAATGGATGGTATGAGAACACCTGCAGATTAGGTAGGAACTATTTGCTCTGGAATTTGAAAGTGTGGAGAAAGCGGTGAAGGGCAAGGGCAGCCTCCTGGAAAAGGGCAGATGAATGCCACCCAAAAGGACTCTGCTATCTTCTCTGACTTCTACAGAATTTTTAGCAGGCTTAGGCAAGATACTAAACAATAATCTTTGTAGGAGCCTCTGCCTTCACGTTCCTTACCTTCAAGGTGTCCAGTTTTAACATACAAGCCGTTTTTTCTGTCATGCTGAACATTTCCATCTATACCTAATGTTTCTTGGAACTATATTCTGCCCTTCTAGCAATGAATGCTGGTATAACAGTAAAAGAATTAGGAACAAGCCATCCTTAAATTGCAATTGGGGAGCTGCTGCTAGTTTGCTTAGCCTGGTGTGTAACAAGTCACTTTGCTTTACTTCTTAGTTCTGTGGGTTATAAAGGTAATACTCATTTGCCTAACAGCAAGGATTTTACAAGATTATTTACTGTCACCATCATGTTTATATATAGTGCTACAGAAATACTTGCAACAATATGAGCTGTTTCTTACAAATCGGAATGCTGTATCTATCTAGAATAATAACAGAAATGGTGAGAAATTATCTCATCTTGAACCTCCTTGAGTCTGTGGTGACAGTCTTTCTCCCCGTCTGTATACATTTATCTTCTTTTCCTATTCAGCAAGGTAGACAAAAGACACACTTTTTTCTGTAATTACTACAGAAAAAGACATCAGATTTAAGGCCTAGCAGGACAGAGAATCCCACCAGTGTCAACACCTGGAGAGGAAAACTGTCTCAGAAGATAGTAAATTCTGGGTTTACAACTCTGGTTTGGTTTTCTTTTGCTTTTTTCCCCTCTAGCTTCACAAATAAGCTGCATCTGAAACATAGGTGTCAAACTGAAAAAGCTGAAATAATAAAGCACTCCTCATTAAGTGGTGGGGAGAGACTGTACTAGGAAGCTGGGCCCACTACTGCAGCGTAAAACCTGTGAATCACACAAATGCAAAGAAACCAAATCTTTCTGTGTTACAGAGATACATCTGCTAGCTCAGATATAGATTTGAGGTTAGAAAGGAAAATGAGTAACACAGCATTCACTACATACACAGCTGCACTGATACTACTTTTAAGTCTTACATATATGGTTATTTCAATTAAATTATACTTTGTATTACTGTGTTCTGGTGAACTTAAATACTTTTGTTTACTACCTTGTCTAGTACTCGGATTTACAACCTTAAAAACATTTTTAACATAGAAGGTTTGCTTACTTTTTCAAATTACAATCACTGCTATTTGATACATCAAATTTAGTTCTTATCCCCCAGATTTCTAGGGTGTCCAACTGAATTTAATGATATACATAAATTCAGAACACTTCATGCATGAAACTGGGTGCAAGATCAGTCTTATAAAGAGCTCATATCACACTATTTTTTAACAGATTATTCTAGTTAAATGGACATATACAGTATTAAACCCCACTTAAAATATCAGTATATAAAATACAAAAGATGGGAGCACCATCTTGTAACAACTTAGTTTGCTTCTATCACGTATTTTTTTCTAGTCAGCTATTATCAGTGCCTGTTGTTCGATGCGTTTAATAAAAAAAGTACCATTTTAAGAACTGCCCTCACCACAAATCCTATCTACTCCCATCCTACTTCAATGTCAGTAATCTAGAATTGTATAAACCGTTAAATAGATATTCTAGTGATTCCATTAGTAATATAGAAAGATGCTTTACTGGTTTAAAATCAACTACAAATTAGTTAGGGAATATCTAATATTTAAATAAAAGATGTATTCCATTCCTGAGAAATGAAAATTAAATCACTTCACTGACTGTCTACAGAACTTAGCTCTACAGCATCCTAAATTAGTAACATGCTGCTATCTGGAACAAATACAATGCCTAATATTACAGTACTCTATCATAAAGTATCATGTTACAGAAATTTTCTCTGTGCAAACCTGAACTTGCAACTTCATCACGTTACCACTAATTAATAATTCTCATGTATCATGGCTAAATTCAAAATAGTATTGCTAAGGAGAAACAGGTGTGTGACATTTCTTATGCAACTAGAGTTCTATTAAATTTAGCCCCTTCTTCCGTATCTCAACGTGATTAATGTTAACAGAACTGCCTGGTATATATTTCTGGCAATGCATTCTTCTGTAAGGACAGGAAAAAAAAAGCTTGCAAATAAATTTTGGTGGGCCAGTTTATCCACTAAATCCAGTTAGAAGCCTTTGCTAATCCAAACCATGAGGAAAGTAACAAACTTAGTTTTAGCTACATTTCTGTAATCTCATGTTACTAATATGGGCAATGAAAATTTAAATTCTTTTTAAACATCTTCTGAGCATACAGATGTAGTTGTTCTTACTCACTTTTCATTTCAAGGCAAATTCATATCTACTGTTGGTAATGCATACTTTCTATTCCTATTTAACTAAACTGTTGGAGGAATCCCCATATAGTAAAACATTTGGAATAGATTTAAGTATAATGACTGCTCTGAACATCGCTGACTCGCAGTTTCACAAGTTTGATATTTCATGGCTACTCCCCCCCCCTCTTTTTTTAGTCTTAAATGTTGACTGAAGAGACTGAGAATCACAAATTCCCTTCCCATCTTCCTTTTTTCAAGAGATCTTCTGACTAGAAGAGGAAAAGCTTCCAAGTTAAGCTTTTCCCAAACTACTTTAACAGACCAGTGGACTGCTGAGGATTGCAGCAGTTTCAGAAAGCTCAGTTTTTGAATCAGCACAAAACCATGTTTGGACAACACCTAGTTACAGAAAGCCTAGGTACTACGCTTTCAAACACTTGTGTAAGAATTATGTCAGTCATAATGAGGCCAAATGTGTTGTCTCTGATAGTCGATCTATTTATGCAAATCAGTCTTAAATACATTATTTTATCATAAGAAGTTTCTATGACAGAAAGAGGAAACAATCTGTATGTACAATTTCAAAGCCTTTTATATGACTAAGAGTTAAGTTTTTCCTTCCATACTTTTTTGTTCAGCCTCAGAAAGTCTTTTCTGAGTGCAGTTTGAATTACCCTAGGAAGCAACTGCATAACTTTGAACCTTAGAGCTTCGTAACAGAAAATATAAAACAAATTTTGAACACATAAGTTACCATATGCAAAAAAAATGTTCTCTACCGTGTTGCTGAGTCACCAATGCTTTTCTTTTTACTGCACTGAGCATGTGCCAGCTTGTTGCTTTTAAAAGAGAGGTGTCTAACAGCTGAAAAGCTCAACTAAATCAATTTAAAGGGAAAATAAAACAAAGAAAAAGCAAGACAGAATTCTAAGTGCATCAAGTTAATTTTCCCCACAGATAAGCCAAATAATAGTGTTTTACTTTTATTATTACTAGCTATACAAAAAATACATTTGTGTAACTTTCCTAAAAAAATTGTTTTGCCCCTCACAAAGAAAAAGAAAAAATCAACATAGAGTTAATATTCCTTCTTGTTACTCCCGTTAATATAGCTACGGCTAATTCAAGTACAGTAGTATCATACATCTAGCTTGCAGAGCTGTAAGAGCATTGGTCAGAAATGAATTGTAAATTGAGCACACTATCGATACTCTTGACTTACAAAAGACAAGCCCTTAAATTACATGGAAAATACCAGAGTCTTTCCTAGAAAGGTGTTTAAAACAGTAGATAATAAATTCCATTAAATCACCTGCTCCTCAATTCTAATACATATTCCATGCAAAATATAACCCTTTCTTTTAAGTTTTTTCCATATTCTGTTTTAGCCCAAATATATTGGCTTTCCTGTTTCTGAAAAGTCTAGAATCCAAGTTTTCTACATCTTGACATCAAGAAGCATTGGAATTTGGGGGAGGAGAAGGGAAAAAAAATGCAAGTAGACAAGAGGTACATCTGGAAAAGAGTTATACTACCAATACCCATGTATTTCAGGCTATCAATATTGTAATTCTTCTTTTAAAGTAGTTTTAAGGGCTATTAGAAGAATAAAAAGGGTATTTAAGAACAGTGATGTAAAAATGAATTAATTTATTTTAACTTTTATTAACTTCAGTTTATATTCCATTGATTGGATGGGGTAATCTTAAACATTACTTAATGTCTTATTATGAAATGCATTTCAAGAAAGCTGCATGTGAAAGATTAGTTTTAATATGATCAGTATTTCTGTTGCAATTAGTGAAGTCAAGCATCTATTCCCTATTAACCTACCTTGAAAAAATGTCTTACTGAAAGCTAAAAATTACTTCTTTATTTTGATCATGTCTGTAGTAATGACTAAACTTTGTCTAAGTGAAGACGAAACTATGCATCTATAAACAATTTTTTGGCAGGCATTAACTTAGCTTTCAGTGAATCAAATTTGAAATAAAGTTTTTTCAAGTTCATGAAAGCAAAAGTGGTGAAATTTGACTTCCTTCTAAAATGGATCTTGAAATGCAAAACTTAAAGCTGTGACCTAGTACACACAGTGTCTGTTCTGCATTGTGCAAAATCTGAGACAAGATGCTTAGTCATACTCCAGATATTGTAAGCAGCTAAATCTGAAACACGTGCTTAAAATTCCAGGGACTTTCGTTTTACTGCTGTGGTCAGACATAAAAGATGCATTGTTTTAAGTGTGCTTAGATTTACTTAAAAACTTGTCATAAAAATATTCTCTAGTTACAAAATAGTCTTTAGTTACAACAAAGTATGTTATATGTTAATAAGAGCAGCAAATAAATAACAATAATAGTCTTAATCCTGTGCTTTCTGCAAACAAGTATGATGTGTTCTTAAATAAATGTCAGATTTTCTGTGGTGAAAAGAAAAGCCACAGAGACTGAAATAACAAAATTAGCGTTTTATGGTTTACAGGGGGAAAAAAAAAGTTAAAGTTGCTAAGACATTAGAGAAATGCCAACTAATGGTGACTAAACAGAAGAGGGGTAGAGAGGAACGAAAAGGCTGTTCTAGGATGTGATGTCTTCTTCCCATTTTCAGTCAGTAAGGAACATTTCTCATGTCTTACTGTTACTAATGTGGCTGTTTCAGCTGAAATAATAACTTCTAAAGAGAAAAAAAATCTTAATCAACCGATTTAAATAGCAGCACACAATTACTCTGTTTAAATTCAGTTGGCATGTGCATTGTTCTCTGGCACTTGAACAAAAAAATGGATTTCCTTTGAATTCATCACTATCTATGGCTTCCATCTGTTTTAGTTCAAACATAAAACTTAGCAGAATTTTCACTGCAAGAGCACAGTGGTGAAACTGTTGGAAAAAAAAAATCTCTTAACTGTAGACTGAAACCATATACTCACGTCCCTAGAAAGCACAGAATAACTCTGGAAACTTTACGGAGTTTTTCAAAAGTGTCTATGTATGAACCCAATTGACTTTAAAATCTTAAAGCTTTGTCTTGTCTCATTCTTGCTGAAAAATTATTATTGGAAATACATCATTTTCATCTATTGTATCATAATGGAATGTAAGAGATGAAAATGGGTCTTTTCTGTGTTCACTGTGCCTATGAAAATTCTTCTGCATTATAAAGCCAAAATGAAAACAGCGAGATGGCAGGGGGAACAAAGCAACCACTTCCATTTGTCATGTTAGCGTGCATAGAAAAATGTGAAGAAACCGATCAGTTTTCAGGAATCTGAGAGGTGCCAATGACAGTATATTGTGACAGAAGATCTGCATTCTCTAATTTTATGCCTAACAGTAGCTTTACCTCTTAATACCCTTCCTGATGGTACATTTGGGTTCAGATAACCAAAGAAATATTAGTCACCACCTGAGCGTGGCAAATTGAAGCAACAACGCTTTGAAACAGGGATGATCTAACTAGTTACCTTGTCTTTGATGACATATGCATGCTTTTAGTCCACAACAGTTACCAGTGGACTAACTATTCACAGGTTTCAACCCCTTTGTGTTACTTAGTAATGTTTTGTAAACATGCAGAATAGACAGAAACTGAATTTAATAATGGATTTAAATGATAAAATTGCTAAAACTGGAATTAATTTTCTGTAGGCAGTCAGAAACAAGAGATCAGATTTAAGAACATCTAAGAAAATTTAATTTCCACTTCCACTCTAAAGAGGAGGAAAATTAACTGGCTAACTAAATGCTATCTACTTATTGATGCTTTGCAGAGATTTTCAGCTTGAAAAAAAGCCCAAACTTTTGGCTTTACATTGTAAATCTTACAATACTATTACATGCTATCTGAATACTACAGGTCTTCCAGTTGATTACAGATCTTAAGAGAACCGTTAGCAGACTCTAGTCTTTCAAATTAGAAGAACACAGGCCCTTATGTGCTAATGTGATACATATTAAGTCCAGGAGCCTCTAGAAATGGAGAATGGATGGGAGTAAATAATGATATAAAAAGAAAGAAATATTTTTTATTTTTTTATTTTTTCAATTGCTTCAATACTGAGACTTAATTTCTGCAAAGCAAGCCTGAAGTCTTGGATAATGTTAAAGTTAGATTGTGTTAGTCTAATTATAACATGACAAATGAAATAACATTTGTTCAGGCCAAATAAAATGTCTTGGGCTCCCTGCCCCAAAGTTAACAGTAAATGCCACCTAAGAATAAGTATGGAAAAACAGAATTCAAAAGAGTGAGTTAATGTACAGTGAATAGAGGAGTTAGAATTGAAGCCCACAAATATTAGCTATATGCTTTCTGCTGTGGCCGAATGATTTGAACAGAGCCCAGAAGGCTAAGAGGAACCAGCATTCTAAAGCCAAGTGTAGTTCTGGACTTCTTCACAGTAACAGAAACTGGACAATTAGATGCACTATTATTATCCAGGAACTTTGAAAAAATATTTGAAAGGACAAAAACTTGAGTTTATCGGTGGACTTAATTTTTTTTTTTTTCAGCTTCCACTGCAAAGAAAAGGAAAATTAACCAGCTAATACTGGTAGCAGTTTGATTCCCCTCCCACCCTCTTTTGGCTACCTCTAACAGAACAGTCTGTCTTCACAAACTGAGGTAGAATTTCCTACAGCAGACAAGTAAATTTCAAATAAAACCAACCATTAATTTCTTGGGGGAAGGGAGGGAACAATGTAGGGGAGAGGGAGAAAAACCTATGAAGACACTAAAGCTTAAGTTTGAAACAACTGTAAACCAATGTTTTCAATAAAATACAGCTTGAGATTGACCTTTCATGTGAGTTGAAAAAAGTAATTCATTTGCTATTTTAATATGAACCTGGAATCTAAATTAGCAATCAGTATTAATTCAAATATGCAGAATGAATGACCCTTTTTTCTTTATTTAGCATAATAACATACCTTTAAGTGGATCATGCTCTGCTCTCATAATGTCAATAAGGGAGTTTTCCAAAGAGTGCATATTCAGACTGTCATACATTCTATTTCGATCCTAAAAGAGAACAAAATCCTTAGTATTGAAATACAAATTCTGTACTTTTTAACAGGAAACTTGATAGGAAGACAAAGGTACCTTCTAAAGGCTGTACGCTCACTCTGGAGATGGACAACGATACAAAAGCTTAAGATACCTGAATTTATTAACAGTAAGACTTGATTTTATTAACATTAAGTTTAATAGTTTCCAAATATAAAACTAGAGATGCACTGTGAACAACTCTTCTGTGTATGCACTTGGATAGCCTGTGATTGCCTGTTTCCTTCAGAACTGCTTGAATCAGTTCTGGTGATACAAAGCAGAGTTAAGCATTAGGCTGTTTAATGAAGGAGACTAATGTATGTAAGAACTCAATTTCATTTCATGCAGAAGTTAAATAGTGAGTAAGGTGGGGAACTACAGGACAAGAAGGCCGGTCACCTCACATGAAAGCAAGCATTTTCTTGGTGCTTGGCTGAGTACTTGGCATGAGCCCTCAGACTCCTGCTGAGACTGTACTTCCTAGCTTCTGGGTGATTAATCTGAGACTCTTTGCATACAAAGACTTGAGTTACAAATGGTCAGCACTAA
The DNA here is from genome assembly GCA_034782735.1 of Sagittarius serpentarius. Classification (NCBI taxonomy): domain Eukaryota; kingdom Metazoa; phylum Chordata; class Aves; order Accipitriformes; family Sagittariidae; genus Sagittarius; species Sagittarius serpentarius. Next base: position 31,356,248 of record JAVKLA010000053.1, read on the forward strand.
ATGGTTAAAGGTTGGAAAATTACAGCTGAACCATGAAAAGAAAATGTCACAAAGCTTACTAATAGATTATCAGCTTTATAGAGAAGATTTTTTTTGCACATGAAGATTAAAAAGAGTTACCATAATGTCTTACAAATATTTTCACTGAAAGTAATAGAAGTTATGGTAATAAATCCTAAATGTTTTCACTGATTTTATGCTCAACTAAGACATCTTCTCGCATGTTTTCTAATACACCCAAGTTACAGAGACAGAAAAGAAGATGACTTCTAACTTCTTTGATCTTTCTGGTATACCTTCAGAGACTGAAAATAGTTTGTGTAAAACCTAAATCTCTTCTAACTTGCAAGGCTTCTGGCTGGACTGTATTGCACTTAATTGAATCCTGTAATCGTGCCTTAATTTTACTGTTGTCTTCTCTCCAGTTGCACTGTAGTAATTCAACAAGGGTAGGATGAAATACACCACGCACATCCCATGACCATTAAAATTCACTAAAGATGCAGCCATCCACTTAGGACATATATAATGGGGACAGAAGGTATCTGACCCACACTCACTGTGACTTTCCATAACAGTTCAGCAGAACATAGATTAATTTCATACTACATCCCTCAGGAAGCAGGTGATTGTCATGTTTGGGAAGTGAAAAAGCAAGCTTTGAAATAGAGGTTTTCTATGAGTCAGAGACTGTGACTTAACAACTTTGCAAAACAAGCCATGATGAAACTTAAAATTTTACTTTCATCTTTCTCAGAAAGTTTAGTCAATTTGAGACAACATTGGGATGAAGAGGGAGAAGCCTTTTTTTCAGCGCTCTCTCCCTCAAACTCTCCCCACCTATAAAGAGTAATGGCTTCCTGTTGGGTAACCAATCTGCTATGTTCATTTGATTGGAACCTTTATTTTCTTTTTGGAAGCCCTTAGCTAATGTTAATGATAAACTAAAAAAGCAGGTTGCTGTTGTCTACCGCCATGTCCCAGACCAAATGCCACTGACACTTCGCAAGGTGATCTTCAGCCTGGTTTGAGTGCCAACAAGTCACCAGTACTATTTTGGTTCACAGCAGCCCTATTTTGGGACTGACTGGCTTTCATTCTGTTCTCTAGCCATCCTGAGAAGCAAAAGAATGAAACTGAAGTGACTAATCTATTTTCATGCCCTTGCAGGTTTGTTTCTCAACAGCACAATGAAAAGAACCTGCTTACCATAGCAAACTTGCTTTCTATAGAAGGTGTGAGCAGTGACAAAGCTGGGTCCGTTCCCTGCTGTCCTCCAGCATTCAGAAAGTATCTCATCAGGATTTTTAATGAAGTCTTAAGCTCAGCTGAAGTCAGTACTTGGTAAGTATTAAGTGCTCTTGCAAAAACCAATGCTGAATAAACAGAAAACATACTTTGCTACCTCTGTCGCTGATAGGGGAAAAGAACTCATATTGGTAAAACTGGACTGAACTGTATGTGTGACACTTTATCTTTGTTACAGGCTCACTAAATAAGATTTTCTTATTTATTTTTTGATCATTGCTATATACATATATGTTGAGGTAACACATGACTACTTGGCAAATGGCCATTACTGTAGACTTAACTTTGGTCTGGAGAGCAGAAGCCTGTAAGAAAGGGCTCCATTATGGTTAATTCCTAAAACTGGCCCACTTGGTCATGGATCTTACAGAAAAAACAGAAAAAATATAACACGTGTTTGTGATTCATTTGTAAACTGTGCCACTGGCTGACAAGGTGCAATGATTGTAACTTTACCCTTGCATCATTCTGTTTGGCAAGTTCTGTGTATCCAAAGTAAAAGGTCTTGCACTGCTGGAAGCAGAAGAAAAACTTTTCCCATCCTCTTCACACCTTACAAAGTTCATGTCTATAAAACTAAAAAAAGGTTTGTTCTTTGAATTTTATCATTTCATTTCTGGCAGTGGAAACATGCAATAGGCATGTACCGTACAATATAAAAACGTTGTGAATACACTAAGGTAAAGCAGGATTTAAATATGGGAATTGTATTCTGCTGTCTCACTACCAACATCACACTATCCACTCCTGAGTTTGGTTAATATCTAGGTAACCAGTGCTTCAAACTTGTAACATCTATTCCAATTCACACTGACAAACTACATACTATAAAGCAACATTATCTGAAATTTAACTATCTCAAAAGGACTAAGTCATTCTTTGGGTACAAGGTTCATTTTAAACCCTTGTGCAACTAGGCTTTATAATGCTAAAACACTGCTTTGTGCTCCCCAAGCATGTATTATCATATCTTTAAAAGAGCATAGTTATCATCTATGCAAATATGAAGCTTTCATTTAAAAGCAGAACTGAAAAGTATTTCAATAATGTAGGTCACATCAGCAAAGGTCTTCTAGAAAGTTCTGCTGTAGAAAAAAAAAAGATCCACGATTTGAAAGGGTACAGTTCTACTACAGCATGTTCTACTCGATCAGAAAACTTCCACTGTTATTTTCCTCAATCTTTAGGACAAGCATGAGAAGTACTACCACTGAACATGATTGTTTTAGATAGTGTTCCATGCACGTGGAAATATTCCTAATTCTTAGGACTATCTTTAGTTGCATTATTTCAACACAGTTGATAAGCCGTTATCTTCTAGAACAACCTGGAAGTACCTTTAAAACAACATGGGAACAGTCCCAAGAATTAGAACTATTTCCACGTTGTTTTAAAGGTAGTTCCAGGTTGTTTTAGAAGATAAGGGCTTATCAACCGTGTTGAAATAATGCAACTAAAGATAATCAGTAATGCAAAGGCATTAATACATATGCGTATATGTTAATACAAATTTTGTATCATCCTGACTCCAAAAGCCCCTTTTGTCAAGGCTGAACTCCTGTAAAATATTTTGCATTTCCCTTACCTCTGTGGCTCATCAGTCCTGTGCTAAGAAGCAAGTGAACTCTTGCTGTGTCAGAAGGTCTGTATCTCAGTGGAATGTCACAACATAACACAAGCTTTTTTCCCCAGACACGACAGTTAACTTCTCCCAAGCACTACAAATTCTCACACTAGTTTTTTATTTCTTTTTAACTGTATGAACATTTGAATCCTGCTTGACCTACCTTTCCAATACCAGAACTACAATTGCATTCACACACAGCAGAACTGAAAACATGGTTTTGCTGTAACTGCCTACAGGTTCAGAGGTATACAGTTAAGTGACAAATTGTCACATCAGCTTAAGACTACGTAAGGAAGTTCACAGAAAAGTGATAATTATTTCTGAATTCTTACAAATCTACACAATATAGGAAAAGCATGAAGTATCCTACCCATAGAATACAGTTAGTGCTAGAAGAACTTTTTGACAACGTCACGCAAAATATATCTACAGAGTGTGCATTTTGGAAGTCGTTCTCTTCCCAGCCGTCTAAGTGTGGAATGAACGGGAGGAGGGCAGCTTTCTCTAAATTTTTGGACAAATCGTTTTTCTTGGCACAATCTATTTAGGACTTCTAAATATATCCATGCAATTTATGCAGATATCTTGTTTGAGCATTTGCAGAAACTCAGTGCAGTCACATCTCAAAGCTTATATATTGTCATTTACACATAAAGCAAATACAAGGACAGAAACTATTAAACAGTGAATACAATTCTGCTAATCTTCAACCACAAACACTAAAAAAATAGATGTTCATAGTTAGGAAGTTAAACAACTTTGAATTTTGGACACATGCTTTAAACTACTGATCTGTAGGACTACTCGAAGTAAAAAAATAGACTTCTAACATAGGCATTAAATTCAGTAAATGCAAGTACCTTTAAAATGCGCCCCTTTACATGTCCCTTCATATTCTGAAGAAACATAGCACCATCCAATGGGGGCTGGAAACAACTTAAAAGTCATAAAGCTCCAAGTCAGTTTCAAGTATGGTCTTAGTAGGCTGCAAAAAAAGAGTCTGTAGCTTTGACCTTGCTGAATTAACTGAACTTTTTAAAAGTTCAATTAAAGAAACTTTTTCTAAATCACTTCCCAAACTAAAATGTTAGGAGGTTCCACTTCTTCACCTTAAAACTGACCTGAATAAAAATGTGTTCTAAGACTATTATTAAAACAGCTGTCACTTCCTAAAGTATTCACAGAGTTAAAGTACCTGAATATAGCATCCAGTCTAATGTTAGCAGTAATAACCTAATTATTAAGTACATTATATATTCTAAAATATCATCTTTGCTACCATCTAAAGTCATTCTCATTTTAGTGAAGACATACTACAATCATAAGCCCCTTGTTGAAACCATAACTAGTGCAAATGAGGAACTTAATATGAAAACCTATGAGAACTACAATTCTAGCTCTATAAAAAAAACAAGGAGGAAGGTTTAAAGTAGACATGTGAAATTGCTTGGTCACTTTCCATGGTGTCATTACTGGTAAAGATGAACTATAATATCTGGTAGATATCTGTGAACAGTCAACTGACAACAAAAGTGTTTTAAAGTTAAAATTACACAATCAGCTATGTAAGCTAGTTAAACTGAGCCAAGAATGCACCAAGAACAGGTCCTGTGGCAAAGACACCCCTACTTCCCAACTACATAAGCATTTAAAAACAAAAAAAATCCCAACAGCACATACTGTATCCATACTGGAGTACTTCAGCTCAAGAATATACGTTCGTAAATGGGAAACAAACAGACACATTACAGAGATGAGTAAAGGCTTGGCAAGATTGACTTAATACACAAATCTTCTAGATTTGCCTCGTAACAGCTTCAACAAAATAACTAAAGGAAAAATTAGATATTTCAAGGGGAAGTTATTATTCAAGTTTTGGGTTCTTTTTTTTTTTTTTACTCTCCCCACCCCCAGAACTAGAAATATCTATACAGTCTTGAGCATTTAAATGCAAATACATCAGACCATATGGTAACTGCACCTTTTGAATAGATCATAGGTGAGAACATATTCATTTTAACTTAGAGAACAACCGTGCTTTGGCAGACAGAATGAGGCAAGATACATTACTCAGCGTATACATCATTGCTACACTACCACAGCTGCTAAACATTCTGTTGAATTTTCCTCTCAATTTTGACTTGCATTAATAGAATGAGCTGTATAACTGAAGCAAATTTTAACAGTAGGAGAGAACTCTTAGTCCATAAAAGGTCATAAAAACATCTGTATGTTAAGCCCCCACAAACCTTCCACTAATTGATTCCTTTAAATCATTCATCTGTGCAGCTCCCAATACTATTTATTCAAAGGTCTTAATCCTGGCATTAAAAGTATGGCAGTAGACCATTTTCTCCAGTTAGAAATATCCCCAGTATCGTCCTCAGACACAAATAGCTGGTTTTGTATGTTATCAGCCCCAGGTAATCAATCTATTGCATTACTGTCCTGAAGACACTGTTCTGTTGCAGGTATTGACTTCGTAGAAATAAACTGGTAAGGCCCGGCTTATAAATCAGTGTCTGGACCATTACACTAGTCTGAAGACTAACAGAACTCAGCAGCTAGATACTCCCAATGCCTTCACGTTTAACATAAGCTGCCAGGCACTCAGCACTTCTGAAGAAACAGGCCACCTATTTAGGAGTCTAAATATGGCATTAAGAACCCAATTTAGCAACTTGCTCTTCATCTAATATTGGCTGATATGTGTGTCATCTAGATTAGCCATTTAAACCGTAAGGTACATTTATTAAACTATACTAAAACGGTCCTGTTGAGAATCTGAAATCCTCCGAATGGAAGTGACTGTAAGACAGAAGCAACGTGACAGCAGTTTAAATTAAATACCTAAAACTAACACCTGTTGTGACGTACAACCTTAAAACTCATTTTGCTTTGCAAGTGTTTTGTTTTCTTTGAAAACTTTAGCACGTTTCAAGAATAAACAAAAGAAGAAAAATCTTCATTTGTGAAAGATGGTACCTTACCATACAAATCCCCAGCTGGACAGCTATATTCAAATGTAAAATAAAGCTTAGCTTTTAGGACCACAAACATTTCACATACTGTTTGCTGAACAAACAGGAAGGACAAATCAAGGTGAAAAACACCCGGACATGCAGTATATTTGCTTAACTGAAGAGACACAGAAACTAAATTCAGCTTCATAGAATGCAGTGTTTTTACTAGAATGAAAATAGTTAAACACTGAAGTGTATTATTAAACTGTTACAATAGGTTTTAGTAAACTTATTTTCAAGATATTAAGAAACATTAAGTTGCAATCAAAACAGAGTTAGCAGACACTGGAATTTAAAAAAAAAAATTAGAAATGGTTAATTATTTTTCTCATCCAAGGAATGTAAATGGAAAAAATTAATATAAAACCCACTGATTTCTGTGCTTGCTTTTTGGCCACAGAAATGCCTGAAACACTGTATATTGGGAAAAAAACCAGTAGAAATATATTTTTTTTTTTTTGTACTTTGTATCAGGGAATAACAGAGAATATTCACATTCTCTAACTTCTTGACATGCAACCTAAGTGCCTAAACTGGAATCCCAGGGGCTGTACAAGGTCAGTGGTGTCAGGTATGTTCTTCTAGAGAATTAGATTATCTAAATACGGAGCCTAGATTCTCTCTAAGGAGAGAGAAATACGTTCCTCAATTAAATACTTAAGTTAGATGGTGTGAATACCTGACGAGATTTCTAATTGTTTCTTAATGATTCCAGTACAAGGTAACAATCCCTTCCCTGTATGAAGTACCCATAATGGTGCAAGCAGTGTGGCAGAACTTAAACTTGCAGACATATTTAGTCTATGAATGAACTTTAATTGATGTAGTTTGTGTTATCTTAAAAATCTGAGTTAAAAAAAAAAAGCTTCTCACAGTGAGTCACATGAGAAAACTTGGCTATTGGCTTAATTTGCTCACGTTTAAATCAGTGATGCCATGATGTTTAACTACTTTTATTTAAAAACAAAAATTCTTCAACTTTGGAAAACTCCCCTGAGAGATCTCCTTCATAACTGCTATAAGCAAAAGCAGTTTTGCTGTAACTAATGTGGCCACTGTGAATTCAACTTCACATGGGCTATGTTTCAGTTTTAAATATGAAGTACAGAAAATCTGCTTTCACCCCTTTAAGTAATATACATAATTACTTATTCAGTTATCAGTAATGACATTCATTGTCACTGGTGTATTAGTTTAATGCCAAGAAACATTATTTTCATCAGAATTGATGTCAGTTCTATACTGTGGATCATCTATCAATGCAAACACTAAAGAATAAATAAGTTTCATGGAAGAGAAAAGCTTTGAATTTGTATACGATTCCTCTATGGCTGATCTCGTTTGCATCAGGTACATGTTTTACAGAAACTGGATGAGCAGCTGACGCTGCTGAATACCATTTGGACTTAGCACAAAATATATAGCATTTTAAAAAAAGGTAGCAGAATATTAACGATCTACGGGAAGTCAGTCAGTGAGGACAATTTTCTAAGGCTTTTCTAAGCTGTTTTTATTTGCCAAGCTTGAGCCAGCTAAAGTTCAGAGGAAATGTGCTTTGTCCCCTGCCACGCAAAATGATTCCCGCAGTTAAAACAAAGATGCATGATCATGCGGAAGAGTATTCTGCAAAACTATGAATTATGCAGTATGTATTCAATATGCATGCTGTGTTTGCTCTGTGGAAGCTTGGAAGAAATAGGTAACTTATATATACACATGCTTTCGTGCAAGACTTTCCAAACAGCACAAAATTCAATTACTACTATTTTTTAGTATCTTCTGAAATTGCTACTGTATCTTTAAGAATTCTCAATCTAAATACCTCAGCCTTTTATGGAAGGAGACAAGGACAGTACAAACTAGCAAGATGGGTGTTTGACAGCATCGCAATTGCCAACACAAATCCTGATGAAAAGAAGCACGAGCTCCAAGCTCTACTTAACTTTTTCATTATGACTTGCAAAACGTAACAGTGATCACAAGGAATTAACCGTATAACAATAGTATAATAACTGAAAAATAAAAACACGGTTTCAGAGTAGCAAAGTAATTTGTGGAAACATCTAGTGTTTCCACAATAGCAGCAGATAACACTGCAACCCTTCAAAAGGGATTATTTTTACCATGTTCTGCAACTATGACTTTATCCATGTAAGGCAGATTTAAGCATAGATAGATCTACAGCATAAATATAGCCAAACAGGTCTATTTAATCAGTGGCTCTGGTGCTCACAGGTAAGACCAACAACAATTAAGTGTGCCGACCTCACTTTGACACTTTTTCTTTAAAAAAAACAAAAACCAAAAAAAAAAAGCAAAAAAACCCCGAACCCCCAAACTGAGACATTGTTTTAATATAAAGTTAAATTGCAAGGATTTTTTTTTCTACCCTACTAGATAGAAATTACTTAGATTATCATTTGAATGCATGAGACTTCTGTTTAGACATAAAATGAGTTCATCTATATTAGATGACCACTGTAGAAACTTCTCAAAGTTATAGTCATACTGACTCGTAAGGCATATTGAATGAGTAAATATATTCACAACTTGTGCTTAGCCGCGTATAAATGCCAATGTATATGCCACTGTAGTTTCAACGTATCATGGCATTAATGTTTTTAACCCTGCTCCTTAGGCTAACATCTTTGGGAGACACTTCAGTGTTTACTTTCAACTATTCTTGGAGGCCTCCGCTGCAAAGCACTACCCGTCTGTAATCTGTTTTCCTTAACAGATCAAGTTGAATACATAAAAAGTGACACCTTTTTTCCCCACCTTTTTACCCACATAAAAAGTATTCAACTATGATATTCCAGCCAGCAAGTCCACTTAATGGAACAGATCTTCACAGTATAGGCAAATCCTCTTAAGTTTTCAGGTCCAGTGCACACACTTGGAGTAGAATTTAGGTATGTCCAAAAGTCATCATTAGCCTGAAGAATACTGCAAGTAACAGAGCTCACCTGGATGGAGTCGGGACACGGCCTCTTGTGCCAAATAGAACTCCACCAGCAAAATGGTAAGAAAAATAGGAACTCTAGGGGGAAATCTGGTCCCTGGGAGCGCCCTTTTGTCATTATTACAGCTACATAAGGACTAGCGTGCTAATTGATGCGAATACAGCTGTACAAACTCAAATACGGTCACAATCATGACAAATGAAACTCTAGGTTACTCTGTGAAACCTAACAAAAGCCAAATATAATAGCCTTATGTGGAGAAAAAAACATTCTATTTTCTCTGCGTATTATCTTTTTCGCTTTTGCTGGAATATGGTAGCTCAGTGTGAGACAAAAAATGAAGCTGACGCAGGTGTAACGAAAATTAAAGAATGTACAGAATTAATGGAATAATCTCCTTTCTGTTTTAAAATGCATCATTTCTAAATAAGTTGCCCAAGCTTTTTTTGTAACAAAAAACCAAAACATGCGAAAGCTATAAATTGTCAGAATGGCAACTGAGGTTGGGATCCAAAATAATAGTCTTCCGCTAACAAGAAATGTTATGACTAAATGAATATAGGCAGGAATGGGAAAAATAACTTTTTACCAACAGGTAACTGAGGCTGGAGTTAAGCGACTTACCTAAAGTCACCTAAGATGTCACTGGCAAAATTCAGGAGGTGAACCCAGATCTTTAGTTCTAAGACCCATCCTCCTGTTCAACACTTCTAAAAATCACAGAGCTTCCAGCCAAAACATAACATAAAGGCTGCTAGAATGTGGAGGAAAAAAAAATCTCACTAACATGCAAATGTCAGCCTAGAATACCAGTAAAAGATGAACAAAGACTCAGAGCTATCTACAAAAGTAAGAAAACCTATGTACAAGAACAAGCGAACAAAAAAATTGTAAATTTTAAAGGGATTTATACGAATATGAGCGTTACCATAGGCAGAAAATACTTGCTGGATTAAACATATTTTGCTCTATTGCTGCATCAGTGGCTACAGTTTCTATCTTTCTTGACAGTCAATATTCTTAATCAACTGTGAGAATCATATTGCTGAATAAACTGAAAACACTGGGGTTAGTTGCAGTTTAGGACTACAAATAATATAGAAATATACAATTTTCAAACCAAGTATCAGGGCTGTAGCCACCGTTTAATTCTCCAAATGAAGCCAAAATGCTATGCAAGACTATGAACACACCAGTTACATACCAGCCTTACCTGCAAAGGAAGGAGAGTATTACTGTTGTTGTCAGTTCGGAAAACATTATCTTCAATCCACGATTTTGGTGTCAGCGATGGAGTGGAGCGAGTAAATTTAGGAGGAGCTATGACATTACCAGAAAAGGGCTTCTTCAAAGGAGAGATCTGGTTCATAGTTCCTGGAATTCCCATGTTTCCAGTTCTACGATGGTCTCTGCCATGCATTCCTCCCCAGGATATATTTCCTGTGCTCCAGCCGCTACTCTGATTGCTCCAGGGTGACTGCTTCAGAAGAGGCTAAAAAGAAAGATTCATTTATATTATTTTGAAAACACTTGAAATTTTTTTTCTACTTAAAAAAAACCAACAAAAACCCAAAACAACCAACCACCAAGTAATCAATGTAAAGAGATTTCTATAAACCACTTTTTCCTGATGACATGTAAATTAATGAGGCAAGGAAGAAAACATAACAAAAAAAATTTGTAATTCCCACTGCCCCATACACTTCCCTCAAAAAACCCGCAGTACTTGTGCAAGCAATTTAGATTATCATTTTAGTAACTGGTAGTAGCATTCTTTAAAGCTATGCAGTAGAACAATTCCAGGGTGTAAAACCATGTTACAAAAAAACCCTGAGAGCATTTTGTCACACATTATTTGGTATTATATAGTGACATCTCTGAAAAAATAACACAAGAATTTCAAAGAGGTCAATTAAAAAATTAAAATTATTATTATTCTACCAATAATGATTATTTCTACTCAGTGAGTAGTAGTATATCACTACAGTAAGTAGAAATTTCAAAGTTAAAATTCAGATGGCAGATTTATTTTTTCCTCTATTTTGAGTATCATTGTCTCAGTATTACCATATAAGAGCAAAAAGAGCACTGATTACTGTACAGAGAATCTGTTTAAAGGAATTATCTTGACATTTCCACATTTAAATGCATTATTCTGAAGCCACTGCTGAAAGTATTTCTGGAGTAAAGAACGGGACTATCTGTGGAATCTGGGGGTTTTTTTGAGGATTTTTTTTTCCTATTTAGATGCTCTGTATCTAATAAACACACTATATTCCTCAATATGAAAATGCAAGCAGTCTTTAGAGGGAAGATTTTACAGGATGGTAAGTTTTTATTCCTAAGCCACAACTTTTTAGTATAAGTGACCTATAGTGGTTGTCGTACTACCAAGAGGTGGACCCACTGAGCCTGACTGACAGTGAAGAATGATACTTATATTTAGTATTCCCAAATCTGACTGTTCTTGGAAAAGCTTTTTCTCAGAGAAATGAGGTGTGGGGTGTGTGTGTGTGGGATATTCTAAATTCAGTTCTTCTGTCAAGTCAAAATGCAGTACTTTTACCTCTAAGCTTAGCTGCAAGCGACCCTCAGCTTGTAATTCTAGTAACTTAAAAATTTAAAGCATGTCAATGTGTTATGTATTAAACAGAACTTTCTGAGGACAGAGGAAATTATGACAACACCCCCCCCAAAACAAACAAAAAACCCCACTGAAGCCATTTTTGGTCAAGTAATCAGGAAAACATCCTATTCCATATAATTATAGATAATTATGTTGTAAAACTTGAATACTTTGGTTGGAATTTTGGGAGAGGCAGGCACTCTATTGTGAAACAAACCTTAAGAGATAATGCCAAATGTTAACAAGCCTCTAATACTGCTAGCTAGGCTGTCACGGCACTGTTTAAGTTTACCTACAACTTGCAACTGAGAGAAAATTCCTGTACACATCACTGTTGAAGAATTGCTTTGGAATTTGTTTGAAGAGGGTTATTATAGATATTAAGAACAACTAGCTCCTAATCACAATGCATCCAAATCAGTTCTTGGACAGGCGTGCTTAACGTGAGATTCCAGTTCTGATAGAAATGCTTCACAAATCCAGCTCTACCGATTAAAACTGATGGGATTTAACACTAGAATGAAAAAAAAATTAAGATGGGGCCTATGTAACTTCAGCTTTCCATAATCGAGCAGATGATGAGAGCAAGATATGGCTATAATACACTAGCAGGTACTATTAATGTATATCTGCTTGTCTCTGATTTCTTACGACGAGTATTTCGTTCCAGAAGGAAAGGGAAACTTCCATTTTAAGACGGGATCGTTAATGCCGCTTGATTAAAATCGGTAGCAGAACTATGGTAACCCAAAACACAGCCCTGTCTTTGGATACAAACAAGTAATTTCGGGCAAAAACCCTGAAAAGGCAACAACGTTGACAGCTTTGCCATCTGAATCTACTTTCGGTGACCTGTGCCCATCCAACCCAGCACGCCCAGGGGGTGCGAGGGCAGGTCTGAGGCTGAGGAAGGGGCTTCCCGGGGAGGCGGCACCGGCTGGAGCTGTCAGGCTCATTGTTCGGGGACACCGCGCTCGCTCCGGGCGATTGCGGCGGGGGGTGGGGGGGGGGCGGGGAGAGGGGGGCCAGAGGGGTATTTTCACGGTGACACTCCTTCTTGACAGGAAAAGGAGCGTTTACCCTCTTTTGTAGGAGGAAACCCCCTCCTTTCCTCCCGAAAAGAAATGACGTCCCTGGGTAGCCGACGGCGCACCGAGGCGGGCCGGTCGCAGCCCAAGGGACGCAGCCGAAGCGGCCGCCCCGCCACCTGCCACCCGGAACGGGCGGGGAGCAGCGGCCGGGCGCGGGGCGGGCCGCTGCCAACCGCCTCCCGGCCCGACCCGATCCCTTCGACCCCCTTTCCAGTCAG
>JAVKLA010000053.1:31382891-31428446 GCA_034782735.1 Sagittarius serpentarius
TGGAGCAGTCTGTGCCTGAGGGACTGCAGCCCGTGGGAGGGACCCACGCTGGAGCAGTTCGTGAAGAACTGCAGCCCGTGGGAAGGACTCACGTTGGAGAAGTTCGCGGAGGACTGTCTCCCGTGGGAGGGACCCCACGCTGGAGCAGGGGATGAGTGAGGAGTCCTGCCCCTGAAGAGGAAGGAGTGACAGACACAACGTGTGATGAACTGATCACAACCCCCATTCCCTGTCCTCCTGTGCCGCTTGCGGGGGAGTTGGTAGAGAATCCAGGAGTCAAGCTGTGCCCGGGAAGAAGGGAAGCGTGGGGAGAAGGTGTTTGAAGATTTGGTTTTATTTCTCATTACTCTACTCTGGTTGAGTTGGCAATAAATTAATTTTCCCCAAAATCGGGTCTGTTTTGCCCGTGATGGTAATTGGTTAAGTGATCTCTCCCTGTCCTTATCTCCACCCACAAGCCTTTCATTATATTTTCCCTCCCCTGTCCAGTTGAGGAGGGGGGTTGATAGAGCGGCTTTGGTGGGCACCTGGCATCCAGCCAGGGTCAACCCACCACAGGGCTTCCATTGGATATTATGTTTTTCCAAGGCAGACTTATTAGAGGGATACAGCAAGGTCATACCTTGCTGCGATAACCAGAATATTTGGTTTTGCCCTGGGTAATGTTGCATACAATGGTAGTGCTTCTCTCCTGCTTCATATTCTTTTTATCTGCTAAGATGTCATTTACGGCTGAAAATACAGTATCCAGTTTTGTAAATGTTGTTTACTTTTTGTTCCAACACGTATAACCAATTTTTTTGTCATTAATAAAGTATACATTTTTCATGCGTGAATTAAAATGAAGCGGGTTACAAGGTAGCATGGCTGTGATATTTTCTTTATTTCCTGCTTTGCCAATTTTTCACCTGTTGTATTTCCTGGTACTGATTTTTTGTTTTCATCAAAGCATGGCCCTGTATATTCACCCAATAAATTCACCGAAGACAGTGAGTAGAATTAGTCCAAAAAGTCTTTCCTATAAGCTCAGGCTTGAAATGTTGCACATGGAAGATGAGTCTGGTTTTGGCTACCAGTAGAACTCTGTAAGTTATCTATTTTGTAATTAATGTAGAATACAGAGGTTTTCGCATAGTGCTGACATGGTAATCACTGTCGTGCAGTGGTTAGGTGAGTGTTTTAGAAGCATATAAGTATGTGGTTTTGCAGTTGTACCCCGTCACTCTGAAGCTGTTTCAGGCCTGCTGTGCAACCAAACAGACAAATATTTAAATTTCCTTTTACTTAGCAGTAGTTTCCAGTCTTCAGCTGTTCTCCAGAGCAGGCTGTGTGCAAGTCACGGTAAGGCCAGACCATCTGAGGAATTTTTGTGCTGTCCTGAAAATAATGGGATCAATTTTATTGCGCTTGTGTGGATGTGTGCAAGGGGCAGGAGCCCTACAGAAATGCACAGAAAAGGGAACAAGGAAGCCCATCAGCCTGAGGACTGCTTGCAACGTGGCCCTGAGAAAGAGGTGCTTCAAATAGTGAGTAAAGAAACTGTCTCCTGCTGTTTGCTTCCTACTCTGTTCGGGGAAACAGCATATAGTATACACGGTTAGTAAATAAATGGGATTCCATTGAATAAATGCCTATCAACAATTTGAGGCATAACATGCAAGACATCAAAAATCAGCTAACTGTTTCTATCTATGTTTACTGACAAAGTTTATAGCAGTATCTTAGGAAGTCCTCAGTGAAGGTGAATGGAGAGAGAACTCATTGATGAAACGGAACTAAAACTACATGGCAAGTATGCTTTTCAGTCTGGAGTCTTAAGTGAAAATTATGTATTTCTAGTAGCACTGAGTACCTTTCTTTGTTTTGTGTTTCCTGGTCAGAACAAACCCCTGATAGTTACAGAATCATATAGAAAAGCCTGGGTTGGAAGGGAGCTCTGGATATCATCTGTCCCAAGCTCCTGTTGAAAGCAGTACCGTAGGTGAGATGATCGGGGCCCCTGAAGCCCGGTGATTTCCAGTGAGTTTCCTCACTTCTCTGGGCAATCTATTCAAAGTTTGGCTGGTCTCATGGTGAAGAATTTCTTCTTATACTGGGATGTTTCCCCTGAAGCAGCTTGTGCCTATTGCTTCTTGTCCCTGGGCATCTTTCTGAAGAGAATCTCCACCATTTCTATAACAATCATGTAAGTGTTGGAAGACAGTGTTCAGCCCCCAGCTGTCTGTTCTCCATGCTAAACAAACCCAGTTCTTTCAACCTTTCTTCATCTGTCAAGTTCTCCAGTCCTCTAATCATCTTGATAGCCCTCTGCTAGACCCTCTCCTATTTTTCAATGTCTGCTTGAGCTAGAAGGACCAAGACTGGACACGGTATTCCAGCTGTGGCCTAATAAGTGCTGAAGAGAGTGCAATTGCCACATCCTTTGGTCTGCTGGCTGCAGACTTACTGAGGCAGCCCACACCACCACCTGCCTTCATTGCTGCAAGAGCACCAGGCTGGCTTGTGTTCAGCTTGCGATCCACCGGCTCTGCTGGGTCCTTTTACCTGCAATAATACTCTATCATTTTTTTACTACATATAATGAAAGCAAAGCACAGAAGTTCACAAAGTTTCAGGGAGAAAAGGGAGGTGCTTTCCTTATTTTACCCTAAAGCCCAATGACTTCAGCCTTCACCCGCCCTACGGGAGACCTGGGTTCGGTTCTTTCCTTCTTTTGAAGAGTTGGACCTGTGTTGCGCACAACCCTGAGCAGTGCCTTCGGGAGGAAGCTGTAACAAGCCACAACATATTCTGGGGTTCCTTCAAACTCCCATGTTGCCACAGTGATCCTTTTGTTTAATATACTTTGGATGTTTCTTAGACTAGGGACTACAAGTGTCGTACCTCCTTGGGGATTATTTCTCATTTGTGCATGCTCTTCTCGATTTGGTTCAGAAATACAAAAGTCCAGAGAAATTCCCCAAAACTTTTAAGAAGAAGCTGTGTGTTTGCCCAGCTCCGGTGTGATCCTTACAACATACTAGGTCTTTGTGTTTGGTTTCTTTCCTTTGATGTGAATGAACTTGCCTCGAGTTAAGTGATTAGTCATGACTTGAATGGCTCCATCTTGGTAGTGCTGGTGAGTAAGTGGGCCTACCTACCTGAATTTAAATTTTTTAAAAAGGTACTTATCGTAATACTTTTTGCTTTTAACATGGTGGCACTTGGGCCTTTTTATTCTTTTTGCACCTCATATAGCTTCATCTATACAATATAGTAACTTGTGGTGGGATAAGAAATCTGTTTGTTCTGTTTTAGAGGAGCCAGGAAATGTCTAAAAATATTTTCAAGTACTGCAGTTTTTTAACAAAAGCAACTTGGGTATAATGTTTGATGTACTGGGTAATAAAAAATTGATTAATATTCATTGCTACTCTTGTTTTATTTTGGAATCCAAGTGCCAGAATGAAAAAAAAACCCAAACAAAAACACCACCATTAACACTAGCAGTTTACTTGCACAATAAAAATTGTGCAGTTGACTTCTCTGCATTATATTGCACTTGTGGATATCAAAGTATGAAAAACAGTGATAATTTTAATTTAATTAGTATGTTAAAGGTAAATAATATTTCCATAGTACTTTTTCAAGGTAATTTCAAAAAAATTAATAATTTCAAAATTTTAAATGAGGGTGATTATTTTAGAATTTTCTAGTGTAGCATGAAAATGGCACAATTTTCTGTCCATTTCACTAACAACAAAGCAGAACGTGGGACTGGTAGGCATTTGTTAGAAGCATGCAGGGGACAAATTCTGGCACAACGGAGAGTACCACTCTCTAGGATGTGTCCACAGTGTGTGAGGAAAAGATGCATTGCCATCAGTAAATCCAGAATGAGGACTTCCGAACATCATTAGGGAAAAGAATGCCTTAAATTTTCTAAAGATCTAATCTCAGGAAC
This sequence comes from Sagittarius serpentarius, assembly GCA_034782735.1. Classification (NCBI taxonomy): domain Eukaryota; kingdom Metazoa; phylum Chordata; class Aves; order Accipitriformes; family Sagittariidae; genus Sagittarius; species Sagittarius serpentarius. The sequence goes on from JAVKLA010000053.1 coordinate 31,386,835, forward strand.
ATCTCAAGGATATTGTAAGATGGAAATGTCTGCATTGAGCTTGAGATAAATCAGTGTTGGACTTGCAGTGTCAGCCACTGATTGCCAAAAACTCACGGGTACTGCAGTACCCTCTCTACTTTTTGGACACAAACTTTGGCACCGGGCGGTATTATGTGAAACATAAAATCAGCCGGTTCATCAGAACAACTTGTTTCCCTAACTGAGTGCTAAAAGGGGAAGTTTTAATGGAAAATGGGACTTCTCAAGGAAATCCTGCTGGGTATTCTAAAGACTACGCTTTAATGAGCACACCAGTAAGTTACCTTGGAGAGGAAAGCTCGCCTAGTAAAGAAGGCACAAAGGTGATAATTAAACAAGAAATCAATGTTAAGTATGGAAAAGGGGGGCATAACTGGGAATGAAAATTGAATCTACAAAATGTAAATGACTTTTAGAGAAGATAAAGGTAATAAGGAATTATTACTGGCCAGTAGAGCTTAAGAAAGTAAGAAGGCATTACCAATGTATAAGGAACAAAAGAACAACTAAATCAAGTATAGGTTTCAGTCTTGCAGAAAAAAAACCAGAACAGATCCAATGGCTAGAAATCAAAGCTTGAAATATTCAATCACTATAAAGATGCAGTGAGGGTGATTACACATAGGAATAATTTCCCAGTGTAGGTAGGTGGTAAGCTTGCCATTGCTAGGAATTTAATCCAATTGGATACACTTCAGTCTGATGCTGGGAACAGGCTTGTGGACATCTCTGTGGATGGCTGCGGAGGTAATTTCTTCTATGCAATCTGTACATTTGCAAATTTATATTTGTTCTTTATCACCCCCTTCTGTTATAAACTGTTGAGGAGAACATAGAGCTCTCATTGCCCTCAGCATGTTCCACACGCTCAGCTCTGCGTTAAGACAATGATTAAAAAAGGAAATCTCATGTTTCAAGGCTACAGCTGGCTGCCAGCAGAAGGTGAGAGGCTGATTCCCTAGGTTAATTCTGGATTTTTTAATTTTGTTTTTCTCTGAAGACTTAGGGACAGGCATGGCTGGTTATAAAACCTTGGAGAGACGGGGCCAGTTCTCTGCAGTGGAGTCCTCTCTTTTAGGTAGCTGCTGTCTTCCAGCTGGCTGGGGGATCAGACGGTTGCCTCCCTAAGTCAGGGTAGCAAGGACTTTGAGGTCTTTTTGCTTTCCTCTTCATTATGACATCTAGGTATATCTTAGATTGTAATTATGATCATTTGGGCATATCTCATATAATCAACTCACTGTCATTACTGGAGCCTGGGGCAGAGGCATCCCAGTCTTTTTTGGCATTCATATTAGTTTAATTTCTTCAAGACTGATTTTTTTTTTTTTTTGCATAACCCAACTCACTGGGGAAAGCAGCGGTAAATGGGTGAAGCGTTATGTCACATACATAGACAGCAGGTTGCCTGTTCTGATTTAGATTCTACTGATTTATAAAGATCCTGCCAGCTTAGTTTTGCTGCAGTAAGACTTATAGGTGACAAATACTGTTTCTTTTTTCAAAACGGCCTGATGCTGGTCATGATGCTTGACGGAGTTGCCGAGCTGCCACGCAGGCTGCTCGAGTGCTGCTTTGCCGGCTGCGTGCAGCAGCTAACAAAGGGTTTGTTGTGCTTGCAGCAGCATTGTCTCTGAGTCCGGCTTTCCTTCCAGAGACCTCCCCAACTTCTGTTTAAAAAACCTGCCCCTCCAAAACAAAAATAAGCAACCTAACTACTATTGCAGTACTGGAGAGGGAGGGTACAATAGCTTTTCTTATTGTTTTGGTTCTGTGGAATTGCAAATGGCAGTGAGCGGGAAGAGGGATGTCAGGAGTTACTGGAAGGCAGGCTCAGTATCGTCACCTCCTAAGAGGCAAACGGGTCTGCCAGGGTTCTGCCTGGTGGCCGTGCTGGCAGGTGGCTCTGGTCTTGCACTACTCTCTGTTGCACACGTGCAAGTACTCGTGTGCTTCACGACGATCCTCCTTTCCATACGGGAAGCTGAGGCTGTCAATAGACACCTATTATCATCCCATGAAGTTGTGAAAAGAGACCTGCTGTTTCATCAACATCAGCGTGTTTTCTTCTTCAGCGTGTGAAGAAAAGGCAGCCTCCATCTTATAGGAGCCCGTGCGTATTCTTTTAGTGGGTCCAACGGAGGGACACATTTTCACTTGCTACTTGTTGTGTGCTAATGGAACTGGCACTTACTTATGTAAACAAACATATTGGCTTACTGCGTAAGTCACCTTACGTATCATCTATCGTATGGTTTATCATATGTCATCAGTTTGCATCACATATAACATTGGCTTATGATATATATGTGTTTAATCATGGGCTTATCCTGTACCCATCATCTAACAGGTGACTGAATACCTATCTGTAGCTCTTTGTGCTTGTACAGGGGTTTGTCCACAGGAGCTGCAAGCAAAGGTAAGTCTGGCTGGAAAATTGGAGATGGATGGATTGAGAGAGATGAAGGGAAAAACTCAACAGATCCAGATCATGCCTTGAATAGCAGAAGTAATGAGGATGGGTTTGCTCTGGCTTTGTGTCTCTTGAGGTGCGACACACTCACATTCGTCACGCTGAAGTGCCCTCTGCCATGCTACCTTCCAATCTTTCTGTGTCCTCGCAGTGAGATGCCTCACTTCCCCTTAGCTCCTCTGCCTCGGTGTTGTACTTGTTTTTTCCATGCCTTTTAGCTACCGTTGCTTGGCCTAATGACTGGGAATGACCCAGCAGATGCTGTTCTGGAGATGCATGCATGCAAGGTGGCCAACCTGTACGTGTCCAGCATGGTCAGCAGCTGCTACCAGCTGAACCTAATCGACTGCCCTTCTCCTCTGCTGGCAACAGAATTAATGACTTTGGGACCTGCCTTCCATGATGTGCTGAATGTTGTACAGGTCTTACTGTTTTAAAAACGACTATGCTGTTCAGTTTGGTTGAAGCTGAACAGACATGACAGAGACACAGTGTGATGCACGCAAGCTTCATTTCCTCAGGAAGCCCATCTAAAAAAAAAAAAAAATCTGCCTAGGAAAATTTTCAGCCAACATTTGAGAAGCTTGCTGTTAATTAACAAAATGAAGAAGCAGAGTGTGCTAACACAGTGTTGATTCAAACCATCAGGATCAATCTCTCAATAGACCTGCTGAAAAAAATACATAAAACACATCAGACTTGTGCACTGCGTGACGTTCTTTTTTAGCTTCTGCATCGGGCCTTGTAACAGCCACCAACCCTAAAAATCACCCTCCTTTACCCAGACTTTACAGGATACACAGAATTTAGGAGCGTTTTATTCCTAAGGTGTCAGAGAACCTCTTTCTTTAAGGTTGTCTATTCAAAGCAAGTAAATTGAACTAGGTCAGCCTGAATTAGAGTGACGTTCTTCAGAGTGCCTATGTTCCTGGTGCTCCTGGGGCTCAGCATTTCTGGAGGACTGCTACTCTGCGAGGTCTCCCGCCAACCCTTCCTCCTGGCCTTTGTTGCTGTTGCTGCAGTTTTGGATTCATTGATGCAAAAAGATGGAGAAGTAAAATATGTGTTTCTTTTATCACTGTCTCTATTGCTGTAAAGTCACTATTTGAAAGGCTCTACAGTTTCTGGAAATGGATTTTTGATTTATTCTGAGAATCAGCCTTCTGGTGTTTATTCACTTGCCATCTACCTTCTGAAGGCCAGTTGGGAACTGCAGCTTTTACAAATCATCTCTTGGGTTAATCCAGGCCTTCCTGCACTTTACTTGGTTGTTGTAAATGCAGTTTATAATTTATACAGAATGTGGTTCATCTGCCCTGTGACTAGGAAACGTTAAAAGAAAGCATTCAGTCATAGTTTATGCATCTGGTGATGTGGACTGGGTTTTTTAAAAGAACCCAGAAGAATTAGGCATTCAAATTTCATTAAAATGCTGTGGAAGTGAAGCATATAAACTCTATTAAAAAGCTCAGTCATTATCTATAGCTCTTGTTTTTTCTTCAGTTTAATTTGTGCGTAAGCTTGCTTAGGGGAGAGAAGCGGATGGGGCTGGTTTTGCACACCTTGCCTTCTCATTAGTGCTGAGGCGCAACCCTGCCTTAGAGCTTGAGCACACTGCGGGTCTCTCACCGCTTCCATTTTTAACTGCAGCTTCATGTACTCATCTAACTGCTGATTTTATAATTAAAACTTTATTTTCATAACCATAGAAATGAATGAAGTATCTGATCAATAAAACTGTTGATATAAAGAGTCTGGTGAATATGATGTTGAAAATATATTATCCATTTATGTATGACATCCTGGGAATGTTTTGTACTTTTTCACGCTCTGAAATGTTCAGGGAGACAAAGCTGAATAAAAGTCAGAAAATAAAGTTGTGCTGCAAAATGTAAAAGAATTGGATATATTGCTTTTAAATACAATGCAATGTGACTAAAGCTTCTGACAACACAAAAGCTTCCTCTATATGCAAGAATCAGTAAAGTACAATATGGTAAATATAATGAAGAACAAGATGAGAGATCAATTGGATACACAGTCAGATGAAGAAGAGTAAGTAGGGAGCAGAGATGGTCCTGAAGTCAGAAGGGATTGCTGCAGCAGTACAGAATATACTTGCTGGAGGAAGGAGTTAATTGTGCCGGCAATGTTCAGCCCCTATTTACTGCAGGAGAGAATTAATGACTTTCCTGCCTGGTGCTGAAAATAGAAGCCAAATTTAAGTTGTTTCTTGAAGGCAGATATAATTAGATCACAAAACTTCTGGCTTTTGGGTCTAAATAATAGGATAAGAATGGCCACACTAAATCAGAACAAGGTACGGTCTCTTAACTGTCTCTAAGGGGTGAGAATAGGACAAGCAGGGAGTGATACTTTCCCCAATTTCCAGCTGTGCACAATGCACATACTACCTAAACTGTAGATTTAAGTGCATTATATATTTATTAACCCTTGCTGAATCCTTTCTCTATAGATTGTTCTAATTATTTATTAAACCCACTTACATTGTCGTTAGCCACAACATTCTTGTAGCAATAAACTATACAGTGTAGGTATGAATGGTATGGAAAAAATATTTCTGTTTGATTTAAACTGCAATGCTTGGTGCCTGCTAAGTCTTATGATATGAGAAATCATGAACAATTGTTCCTGACTTACTATCTGTGCTATTCTCACTTTTATATATAGTTATTTCCTCTTAGTCATCTCTTTTCCAAGTTGGAAAGTACTTTCATCCATCCTCACACAGTTATAGCAGTATACTGCTATTCATCTGTGTTGTCCAGCATACACCGTTCCTTTGGACGTGGATCAATCAGACCTAGGTGAAGTATTTCGGATGTGGATGCAGCCTGGGTTTATACAGTGGTGTAATATTTTGTGTTTTGACTTTTCATCCTTAAATAATGATTTGTAACATTTAGTTTGGATTTTCTGTCTGCCAGCGAGCGCTGGACGGATGTTTTCAGAGAGGTCTCAACAAGGAGTCCGAGATGCTGCCCGAAGTGATGATAAATAATTTATTTATTGTTTATTACTGTGTATCTGCAGTTAGGTTTTTTTTCCCCCCATGTGTATTACTTTGCATCTATTGATATTAAATAATGTCTACATTTTTGTTGCTGAATCACTCAGTGTTCAGTATGTCACCTTTTGAAGTATTGACTGTTCTGAGTAATTTGTATCATCAGTGAACTTTGCCTTCTCATTATTAATTCCCTTTTCCAGATCATTTATGAATATACTGAAGAGAACAAGTTCAAGTGCAGATATCTGATCGCTTCTCTCCCATGGCGAAAACAATTTATTACTATGCTCCAACACATCATTAATCTACTAAAGAATTTTCATCCTTCTGATAACTTAGTTTCTTTAAGAGCCTTTAGAGAGAGATCTTGTCAAAACACTTTGACTTCTGGAAATCCAAGAACATTATAGCAATCCTCATTCCCAAGCTGGCTGACTTCTTTAAAGAACTATTAATGTCATCAATTTCATCAACCAACAGTAAATTGAAAATCCCAAACTTAGTCAAGTTTCTTCTTCTGCAAATATTACATTGTTTGTACACTAAGAATTATCTACAAGTACTTTCATTATTAGTACCAAGGCTTCTAGCAGTTAGTGACAATTTCTGCAGAAAAGTTATTACTATGCTGCCAGAAACTCCGGAGTGAGGTGCAGATTTCCAGTGACCCTGAATGGAGCATGGTATCTTTGCGATAGAAGTCTTCTATTTATTTTCCATAAATGACACATCCCTGAAGCAACAGTAAGGGAATGAAAGTTACATTTTTTCACAGTAGCATTTGCAGAAAAGTGAACTGCTAAAGTCCCTATTCATAATGAAACTTGGGCCAGCCATGAGTTCCTAAAAAGCTTACCTGCAGGTGCTTAATTTTTTTTATTTAAAAATTTATATCTGAGCTTTATGAACTTCTGATTAAACTTTTAAAATAAATTAAGGGTGAGAGGATTAGATGGAGAATTGGAAATGAACCATGGTATCTTTTGCCTCTAGCTCAGCATTTTGAAGGCAACCCAAATGAGATGTGACAAAGTGCAGCGAGCTCTTTTCTTTTTGCTGACCTACATGTAAGCAGAGTTTGGTCTCTGCCAAGTTCTTTGTGTGTGAATGGCCACATCACTATCCCTGCTACTGTAATTACCACTAATTAGCCCTTTATTGGAATTTAAAATAAATAGGCCATGATTTAAATATCACAGAGACTAAATTATCCACTTAGATGATCCATCCGGACTAGATGAACAGCTAGCCTGCTCCCCCCTGCTCTCCCCTTTTCCACCATTTGACAGAAGTTATGATGGTATGTTTTAAGTGGCTGATATGTCCAGCTCCCGTGTTGCACCCTATTTGAAATTTAAACTATAAAATCCTGTTGAAGGACAGTTCCTGAGTGTGAGTCAACTGAAGCTGTGTTTTAGTCTGTCGTGGGTCCTAGTTGCTATTGGACAATTCCTTCCTGGCCTCTTTGGAGATGTGAAGAACTTCAGAGGAATTCATCAGTAGATGTTCAGAGAGGTGCTCCTACTTCTTCAACCCCCAGTCTAAACTTCACACTGCTACTTCTCAAGAGAGTATAGTTAATCTAGGTTGGCCCTTGCTTATCATGACTGATGCTGTTTCTGCTGCACTGTCTTGCTGCCAGAGTGTCTTCAGACCTGTAGGTACTACTGAGTCATTTCTCCTGTCTTCCCTCACTTATATAAGACGTCATGCACTAATAGATGTCCTGGGAGGGGAAAGGAAAGTGCACTTTTTTTTGAGAAACATCAGATGCAGGTTTGCGTCAGCACGTGCGCAGTCTGTAGGTGATGGTGACCACCCTACCCCTTTCTCTTTGCTTGTCTCTGAAAGCCCAGCTGGTTCTTCTCTTCTCCCCAAAGCACCTACTGGATTTTCTGTTGTTGTCTCGATCTGAACTTCTCCTCTGCTCCTTGTAGAGGCTGCAGTGGGCTGGTAAGCCTGACCCTGCTGCAGTTCGGAGCACGAAATGATGTAGAGTGCACGCAAGGCTTCTGGTCAAAGTGTGATGGCACAAGAATCTGTCATTGCTCTTCTGGGGTGGTGGTCGTTATCCAAACGGCCTCTGCATTGTGGTAATGGGGAAAATATTGATGGCCTCGATGGCTGTTGCATTGGATTATTTCAAAAGCGATTAGCGTTGGCACTAGAGCCAATGACATGTGATGGACTACTGCACTGCTTTAAAAATCCTACATGTTATGCCAGCAGCGTGCAGGTCTTCAGTCTTCAAACCCAGGTGCATGCCTTCGAACAACACAAACCCTAGATGTTATTCTGGAAGTAAAGAGAAGCAGTGTGAATCTGCTTTTCCCATATTTTCAACAAATTATTGACTATTTTAGGTCTTTAATCAAAATAACTATTTGGCCCTAGTTTTAGAACAGCAAAAACCTGCTAGCTCTTTCAATGCAGGCAAAAACTTAAGCTGTCAATATGCAATTCATGAAACAACTAGAATTTCAGCAATCAAGTAGGAGACATTTCTTGTTTCCCATGCCAAGTCAGCACTTTCTGGTAGAGAGAGTTCGTATCATCACGATGCGCTCTGTGGAGGTGACTCATTTGTGCATTCTGGAGTTCAAAGTCTGCTAGCTTCTTTTCTGTTACCTTCCACATGTTTTTCCTGCATTCGTAACAGCATGATTCTGCCTGCTGTCTGCAAGTGAAACAGCTTCTTGTCCACACCTTTGCTACACATAAAGAGGCTCATGAGTGTATCAGGCTATGGCTGAGAAAGCTAGATTACCTGAAAACTATCACTGATGGTTCCAAAGTGACCTTGCTTAATTAACAAATAGGGGTGGGGTTTTTGTGCTGGTCCAGCTATTTGACAACTGCTACAGCTTGTAAACGTGGATATAATTACATAGGGCTGAAGATCCCTAATAATGAAGAAGTAGTCCTTCTTCTGTATAGAAGTGAGTATGCCAGTACGGCTCTGCTAATATCAGCATAACTGCAGTACACAAAACCAGATATACCATTTTAACTATCTCAGTATTTTTAAAATGGGCAGTGTAACATTTATGTATATATAAAGCCTTAGAACAGAGAAATGCTCGATACGTTCTCCCTTTCGGAAAAGTATCTATTACCTTAGGAAGACCATAGCCACCCTGACAATGTGAAACTTTGCTCAACTCTATCAGTTCAATTCTGTCTACGTAGTCAGACATGAAATTGAGTTACAGTGGCTTAATGGGTTACTGCATGTCAGTGGAGATGAATCTGTGTGCAATCCAGTAGCCCATCACCAACACAAGGCAGAAATCATTAGATCAAACAACTCCATTTCACTGAGGTTTAAAAGATTTTTTTTTTCCCTCATGTTTGCTTGTAGTCTAAGAATGTGCACACAGTCCATTACTATGCTCCGCTGAAGACTAAGGAGTTATTAAGGAGTAGTTAGTTGATCTTGTGACTATCTCCAAATTAGAATTTTGAAATAATTTAACTAGATCAGTTTTAAATAGGTGATTGGGGACTGAAAACTTGTATATAAGAAATGAGTCTGCCCTATATGCCAGTAAAATAAGACCTTTAGTGACTGCATTTGGCTCGCTTGTATACTGGTGGCTGGATATTTTCAGAGGTAGTTTAGAATCCATGATTTCCATTTGAAATGTTTTCAGGTGTGCTTAGGCAGCTTTTTCCCATTTACCCCTAGAATTTCATGTGTGTGCTTGTTTCAAGAAAATTACAGGATTTTTTGGACTTCAGACAATTTTACCTTCATAATGAATCTTCTTTTCTATTTTTCTCAACTGTCACAGATTTTCTGACGTGTAAAGAAGCCCCTTTGGAGAGCCAAACCACAACACTATGGAACAGACAGCTGTGTTTGGGTTTGATTCTGAACAAAACCTCGTTCTTTGTTTCATAAGTTTTATTAAAAGAGATAAAAGAATTATTATACAAATGTTAAATGGGTATCTCATCTCTTGATGACAGTTATGCTTATGGCAAGAACGTTACCATGAATTGTAATGCCTGAAAATGTTGTGGGAACTTCAAGACACCAAGATCTGACTACACATCATCAGGTAATGCCTCTGGGGTAACGTACAGAAGAAAAAGAGGGTTCTGCTCTTTCAGAATTAAGAACGATTGTGGTCATATTAAAGTTTGTTAGCTTCATCTTAGCTGATACTGAAGACCAGTATAATTTGCAAGAGAAATTTGAATGTAAATATTGTCAGCATGTTTTCACACTTTTTCATTGTGAAACAGAAACCATTGAATGTAATGAGAAGGAAGTTAAGAAACTCCCTCTCAGGATACCATGAGTTTCTTACATGTTGCCACACCCTGTCAGCAATAAACAGATCTCTTAATTGCAGCTAATCTGGATTTCTTGAAATATTGTACTGCAAGTACCCGGCCAAATTCTGTTTAGCAGCAATGTTCACAGTTGCTGTTAGATCCAAAAACTCCTGAGGTCAGAATTTTATCATCACTTCTTTAGCTTACTGGCAGATTCTCCCTCTCAGTTTTGAGGGCTATTATTTTTTTTTCTTGCTGTAAGAAAAGCAGAGAGGAGAGAAAAGAGAAATAAATAACAGCTCTAAACATTGCGGTATTAGCTATAAAGCTGACTTATGATGGCAGTGGAAATTTCCCTGTACTTCAGACCTTGGGGGGAGCAGCATTTAAAGGGTAAGAATACTTCCATAATTATGCTTGTTGCTGTTTGATCTCTTCTTTGAGCTGTGAGCATATGCACCAACACTCTTTTCAAATAAGACAGACCTTGAGACTAATTTCTCATCAATCTCTAAATAACCTGTCAGTAGTAACATACTTCTGGTTTGCCTGAACTGGATTAGGACTGAGAAGGTGGAGGTAGGACGTTTTGCTGGAAATCTGGCTCCTATGAAGTCAGTTTGCCAGTACATTGTCGGAAAGTTTTACTGAGTTGTTTTTTATCTTAATCTTTATGCGGCATTTATTTGCATAATTCATTCCTTACTGTAAATTTTATTCCACAGCAACTGCATTGCTTTTTGTAACTATCGTGTGAATGAAGCAAGCCTAAGAATTATTCGTTGCTATTTTGCTTTTTTTCTGTGCACTTTCCTGTTTATAGATAGGGATGGGCCCAACTGCCCACCTTTTGATAAGTAAAGAATAAAACAGTTAAATTCTATCAGACCTGTCAGAGTCAATCTGAGAGAACATGTTATTTATAGCCCTACTTACTTTTTGGATAAAAGCTGCTTCAAGGGAAAAAAGATCAACATATAACTGATATTAAGCCCTTCACAATCCCTAATCTGCCGTGTAATTCATAAATTAATGGATCATGAAAAGACCTTAAAAGAGTGTTATCCATCAGAAATAATACCTTTGTATGTGCAGTGCCTATATCCCAGAAAACCCTGTGTTGAATTTGCCTATCCAGGAGCCTGGAATCCTTTTGAGAAAGGATGAAAGAACCATAAAATAAGTTTATGTTGCTCAGTGCCCAAATGTTATGAATGACTAATGCAATATGAGCAAACCAGTAAATCTAATCTTTTGCAACATCTATATTTAACAGTCATAAAATCTACTTCTGAGTTTGTTGATATTAGACTTTTGTTTTAGATGCTGCATGCCATATATCCGAGTTACTCAGACCTCTGAGTAAAGCTAATTTTCCTTCTTAGAACCAAGTGTATAATTTCCAAGGTGACAAGAAATCTCCCACAGAAATTGTAGGGTAATAGAATCAAGCAAATGCTTGCTATTCAAAATAGGTTTATCACCACAGTATCTGAAGACCTTATCGTGAGGATAATAAGCAAAGCATGGCTACTCATCTGTCTTTTTTTTTTTTTTTTCATCCACTCGACAGAGGAAGAAATGTGCATATTAGAATAAAGTGGGTTTGTTTTGATCATTTATTTCTAATAACGTATATTGTGATGTGCAAATGTATATGTAAATTAAGAAATATGCTTTACGTTTGGGATAAAAGGGGGTCAAACACTTTTCTAATTTTTATTAGAACTTCAGGACTGGTCCGTAGGAAAGCCCTAAAACTCTTCTCCCCACAGTGAGTTTTAATTCTAATGTGTAGCCTTCATTGTGTGATTGTTGAGCATGATCCTTTCTCTGGAAATTTACCGATCTTGGTCCCAGGCCACGAAATGCCTTACAGAGCGAGACTTGGTGCATTCGTCATTCTGGGGGGAGCTGGCGTAGAAATCTGAAAACCAGTGGGTCGCGCTTGCGATAACTTCTCTCGCGGAGAAAGCGATCTGCTGTGCCTCTGGCTCGCCAGACTCGCCGAGGGGCTGCAAGGTCTCTTGCCCGGGGTATATCCTGTAGCTGGGGTCAAGGTGAGCGCTGACATGAATAACCATGGTCGGTCATCGTCTGTTGGCCTGGCAGGGAGTCTCGGGCACCGCAAGAGTCAGGAGAGAGCCTTGCCGTGGATGTTGCTGTGCGGGAGCTTCCTGGCTCTGAGGTATGCAGGAGTGCTCCTGGAGCATGGACTGAGCTGGCAAATTGCTCCACCATAGTCTTTCTGTTTGCTTTTGCTTCATCTCATGCAGAAATTGCATTGACTGGAAAAAAGTAAGAGCATTTTCTGTTTTAATAGGACCAAAATCGTAAACTCTAAATGAAGGCTTTAAAAACACAAACTTGTGCCATTAAGCCACTTCTACATGGCCTATGTGTTCTTGCTGAATTATTTTCAGAATTAGTTTTGGACAATTTTTTTTTCCTTTTGGGTGATACATAGAGTGCTATGAGACTGCGACTTGGCTGTCCTCTTATCCAAGTGCAAACGGGATCAAAATCAGGGAAGGAAACATGCTGCAGTGATTTCATCGCACAGATGCAGCCTTCCTTACCTCCCCACCCCGAGTACTACTGATGCAGTTGAACAATGAGGGCAAGCTCCGGGCATCACGGGGCTGGTGGCAGGATTGGTTTTGACCTCACTGCTCCTCAAGATGCTACCTCCTACCCCGCTGCTGTTTAGTAGAAGCTGGCTCTACATTTTGGCATTCACTACCAGTTGGTTTGACCTCTATAGCCCTAGCCTGCTGGCAGCTGACTGCAGAAGCTGTTTTTCCCTTCCTGTATAAAGTATGTTCAACCATAGGTCTTTTAGTTTGATAAGCAGAAGCCCCACAGTTTTGAAGCTTTCGTTTTCTTCACCAAGGCTGAAATAATTTGAGTTAGTTGACTGCCAGGACAAAATTAGATCGTTGTCTGTTATAATGAGTTTTAGGAGATGGGCTGTGATGTCTACTCCACCTGAAAATGCAGTGGTTTTGTTTCATTAGTATTAACTCTGCCATGCGATATGGAAACAATGAATTGTGGGCATCTTGGAACAAGAACTGTATTTTTATGGCACAGGTGCCAAGAGCACCAGGTTGTTGCACTTGGGTTGTGTTTAAATCTAAATACATAAACACTAGGTAAGTGCTCTATTTATTATGTTTAGATTTAAAGATCTTATGTTTTGGTATTAGTTAGATGTAACTTGCACCAAGGTAAGTTTTAAAACAGAAAGTCATGTCTGGATGCATATTCTACAACACCATTTTTAGTTTGAAATTATTGCCTAACACATTTTCTACTTCTGTGCCCTTCAACCCTGTAACACTGTCTCATGGGAAGTAAATGATTAATTCTCTTACTTCATCCCAAAAGGCAAAGGTAGTTTTTGTCATTCCTTAATTGCACACTTGCATATATAATAGAAAAAACTACTGTACTTTTCTGCCTATTCTATGCAGTGTCATGCAGAACATAAGACACACTCACAAATCTGGAATCTCAGTCAAAATACTTTACAAGTTGTTTCCTATCTTGCATAAAACCTTCCCACAGCCACATGAGGAATTCGCTCTTGAAAAACTCCAACAGCTGTATCACTCCAAGCTAACAAGTAATCCAGTAAACTTTCACTTCACAGCAACACAAAGTTTACCTCCACGAGTAAGGTCGGTATCTTCTGAAGGAAGGGAAGAGTGTTCTAGCTTGCTTTTTGAACAGACTAGCACCAGTATCTCTTAGGTCCTGGAGCTGCGTGGCTCTGTGAAGACTCCCTAAAATCTAAAGATGAACATACTTTTATTTTGTAGGAGCTGGTTATACACTTTCAGCAGAACCTTTTCTTTCTGTCCCTTGGCATATGCTGCTGTGACAGTTCTTAGGATTCTTGAAATGCAAGGAATAGGCAATGGTAGTATCTTGGTGACCCTTACCACCCGTCTCACCGGCTAGCAGTGCTGTTCATATTTACTGCCACGTATTGATGATGTTCTAGCCAGAATCCTTTTTTACATCCACAGAGCTGTAGGATGTTGTATCCCTATCTGAGGAATTATCATCCCAGTTTTCTTGCTAGTCATGCTTTTGCACCTTCAGTACAAGCCTGGGACTTACAAATAAATTTAGGGCTTTATTTTACCTGTTGACCACCTGTAGTGTATACACACTGAAGTGATTCAGGCAAATACAAAACAACTGAAACTTCTGTCAAAATTCAAACAGGAAATGAATATTTGAGGTTTTACACATCCAAGATTCCCCTGTTTCTCCGTTTTTGGTACTTAGTGTACTTGGCAGCTTTTGGAAGGGTCAGAAGGTGCAAAAACTAAAATCCATAGGGCCATTTCAGTTTCAGTAATCATCTGCCGAACACTGGAAATCTCAAAACAACCTCTCAACTTGAGAGGAAATGACTGAGAACTTTGTATGAGTTTAAATATAATCTGGTGATGGTATTGGTATTTGGAGGATGGCCAAAGTGATACAGGAGACAGGAGGCACCAACTGATCAGAGAAGAGTTGTATAAATAATGCATGTTATATGTGCCTGAGTGGTGATGGTGCTTTATGAGCCCACCTCAGGAGCCATGGTTAGCTGGGTGGACCTAAGAACAAATAAGGTAGTTGAGGCAAATTAAAGTCGAGAAGTTTCTCACATTTACCCACTAAACCAATCTGAATAAACTCCCAGCAGCAAAACAGTTAATGAAAATATTACAACAGCGAGTTGCAGGTTGACTTGCTAAAGACATTTCTGGCAAACAAGGTAGTTGCAGAAGTCATTTAACGTATCTCCACAGGTTGGTGTTTGAACAGAAGAGGACAGGACTCTTGGGGTGGGGCAGTTACAATAGATTGTTTCCCTGCAAAGATTCTCACCAAAATAAGATTTTAGCCTGACAATATGGACAGGAATGTCATCCTTATTCCACACCCCATTGCAGCAAGCCATGTGTCTCCTCTTTCAGGTGACAGACAGGTGTCTAGCAGGCAGATCCCACTGCGTGAAAAAGATGGGAGGTGTTTGCCCACCACTGGGTCCCAGGGCAAGGAGTGAATGCTTTGCCGCGGTTTATTGGTCTTCGTGCCAACCTCTCTCCACTGATGCACTATTAAAAGTGCAAACCATAAAACTATCAGAGCAGGGACTATAACATGTACTCAAAATGTGACAATTCACACTTCATAATTAAATTGACAGAGAGATTAAAGAAGGCTCGCTTTTATAAAATGAAAATGAGGAGTACAGCATACTAAGAGGTAATCTGCCTTTTACTAGAAATAAAAGACCTGAAACATGAGTTCTTGTGTTTGTACTGGATAAGATCCTATCCAATGCTTATGACATAATATGTGAATATTGGATGGAAAGAAGATGATTTGCATTTATTATATGCAATGTAATGATCATCTAAAAAAATCTTCCATTTGTTGCGATTTAAAAGTAGATCCAGGGAAAATGTGGAAATAACATATTTTGTGAGAACTAGGTGTGTGCATATATATAATCTTATAATGCTTACAGCTTATGAGGATGTAGAAGAGGAGCTATTTATTCTCAGGATGACTTTAAAGTATTAATTTTTTTTAATGCTCTTTGATAAAATTGGTACTTCCAAAGAATACAAGTTAGAAAATCAAGAATTTTCTAAAACAACCACCAATTCTTTTTGGGCTTCTTTTTTAGCTAGTTGTGCATACTTAGATGAGAGTAGAACTTGCTTTCAGAATTGTTAAAACTGTGTATGTTTTGGATGTTAAATAATTTCTAACAGCATCTATCAACCGTAGTATTTACATTCCTGATCTATATATATTTGTTTACACGTCTGACTGTATTAAAAACAAAAACGACAAAAGAAAACAAAGGAGTCATAGAGGCAAAGTATTATGCATCTCTGTAGACATACGCCATGAACTTTTTGTATAAAATGAGTGGGATTTTTCCCTAATGCTTGTATTTTTCCTGCTTTGTTTTTCTAACTCGGAGTGCTTCAGGTCAGGATCTCAGTATCTGATGGTGGAACAGCTCCATGAAGAGAGATTGTAAACAATGCTCCCTAGACTGGTCGCGAGCCTGTGGGGCAGAACACTCATTTGGGTAATGAGATAATATCACCATCAGGTCTTAAATAGGAGTCTCCAACATCGGAGTCTTCACCACCACGCTGCTTACTATTAAATCTTTGTGGTCTGTTTGGTGTTTTCCTGAACGTATTAAATCTTTTCGCACCAAGAACTAGTATGGTCTTGATGATAGGATTCATTGGACAGTATTTCCAGATTTCTTGAAAAAAAAAGAAGAAAAAAGAAAAAACCAATTAACTCTAGGCTATTTCAGTAATATATCACACATTGCCATTCTAAATAAATTTGATAGACTGTAAGTGTATGTGTCCCACGTTCACCATCATAATTCTGTTATCCAGTTAAAAACCATGCTTCAAAAAGCATGAAATAGGCCTAAAATGGATGTAAAACTGAAAAAACTTAACTCTTTTTAATGTGTTTACTGTTCTTGACCATGCAATTGTATCACATTTTTAAGCTTTAACTTTTACACCCATGATAGCTTGAAACGTATTTGATTTTTGTTAATGAAAGGTGGGACTTTCTTCTATTCCCTTGTCTCTAGGAATTGTTTCTCTAAGATAACATGATGACTCATTAGAATATTGAGACAGAGAGTGATATTGCTCAAAAGAAAGTGGTACCAAATGATGCGTAGAGGTCTCTTGATGCTACACTGTTGTGGTGTCATTGGTGGGAAATTCTTCAGTGAAATAGATTCAAATGAGTATTTCTTTATAAAACACAATCTTGATTTTTTGTTAATATTTATTTTATTGCTGAACTTGAAGTTTTGACTGTGTTGCAAATTTTGATAGCATCAGTTCAATGTAGATAAATATAAGTGATACCCTGGAAAAAAGCAATCTTAATTCTCCATGTAGAGTGATGGGCTCTGAATTGAACGTTACCACTTAGGAATGAGATCTTGGAATTATAATGAATAGTTTTTATGAAAGCATCAGTTTAATGCTCGGTAGCAATAAAAATGTAAATTGAATGTTGGGAATTATTAGAAAAGAAATAGAGAACAAAAGAGCCTGAATAAATCCCTACAGAGTTTGTGCCCTCTCTTCTTAAAAAGGGTAGTGGAGAACTGGAGAAAGTTCAGAGAAAGGAAATAAGAAAAGTACGGAAATGCCTTCACACAAACAATGACTTGTAAGACTCTTCAGTTCTGAGGAAAAAGAATAGAGACTGATTGTTCCTTACCTCTTTCCAAGATCTAGGTGTCTATGAGCCCAGCATGTAAGCAGTTCAAAACTACCTTATGTTTTTCCTTATGCAGTGTCTATTTAGGTGTGGACCTTGTTGGTGTGTGTTATGAATGCTGAGAGTTAGCACAGGCTAAAAAACAACACCAAAAAATCCATGGAAGAAAATCCCACTGTGGAAAACTAAATACAGAGACATTACTGCTAGCGCAGGAGATCCCAGACACACCGTTGGGGAAAACCATCACTATGTGTTGTCATACTCTTCCCTCAGCATCTGCTGTTGATTGCTGTTGGAGACAGGCTCCTGGGCCTGGTAGACCTTTGGTCTGAGTATGACCATTCCTACGATATGTAGCAGCACTGGAAGAATTTGTCAGGGGAGGAGCTAGGCTGTTTAGATAGCTTTACTAAAAGCAGATGATCCTTCTTGAGTTTGAAGAGTTTATGACTGTAGGATAAGATTATCTGTTCAGATGTTGATGCTTGATATGAACCAAATCTAAAGAACTAAGGATGAACAAGGGATGAAAGGAAGAACCTATGCTTCTCAGGGCTATTGCTGTAGGCTGGCTGAACAGAAAACAAACTGGGAGCATGGGCAAGAAAATGATGTGAGTAAACCTCTCTGAGATAAGATAGCTGCTGGCTTCAAACTCTCTAGTAGCCTGTGGTGAGTGGACATGATTTTTGCCCCCTGCTCTTAGCTTGTTAATCAGGGACTTTGAAAAAGTGCATAAAGAGTAATGTCTACATCACTGTGGTTTGATATGAAATGTAAACAAATCATGTCTTTGACTTGCCAGCTGATAAAACTGAGAGAGATAGATGCTCGTTTCTCACACCAGTCTCTCTTGATGGGTGAGAAAGGCCAAGAGCAGGGATGCAGCCATACTGTGGAGCTTCAAGGCCAGTGAATGTGCCCGAGCCTGCTATTTGTCAGTGTAGGTGTAACCAGAGAGTCTTTTTAGTGTCTTTTTAGGCCCTTTCACACAGCTGACCTGAGTGGGAGAAAGTGTAAGAAGTGTAGACTTGCTTACTTTGCAGAAGAGCAGTAACTGTGATTCTGGATGGTATTAGAGCAGCCCGAAAAGCTTCCAGAGCCCTGCCCTGGCAGCCCGATAGACTTCGTGTCCAAACTTACATCACATATAACTACACAGGCAGTTGTTCACTTCAAGTAAACCCCTAGGCTGCTGGGCACGACTATATCAGCATTTGCCTAAGTTCAACATTTACGTTCCTTAAGAAATGCCAACACTTAATTTTTGGTTTTTCTGAAATTTAAACAAAACCCTAAAATTCCAAAATTTACTGAGAAATTACATTTGGGGATTGCTTTACTTGAAGTCATCAAAAGAACTGTTATCAAAGACTTCACTGAAATCAAACCAGTTTGATTTGGCTTTATTATTCTGATCTTCAAGTGATAACATATTTGAAACATTAACTTTCATAGTATATAGTGATTGAAACAATGAAGTCCAAATGAAATTATTTAACCTTTTAGAAGTAAAACCAAATAATTTTCTTTAAATTTTTTTATGAACTCAATACATTTCTACAAATTGTTGAGTCAGCACTTGCTAATGAAAAGCAGTTCTTCTGGAACTGCTTCAAAGAGTCCTTGCAGGATATAAGACACTTAAAATTCCAGCATGTAGATAAAAGCGCTCCTCCTAAAAAAAATCCCTTTTACTCTAAAAAGCAAAGTTACACAAACCAAACAAATGTTTATGTTTTGTGCCTGCATGTCACACATGAGTGCTTGTGAATATAGTCTAACACATTTGACAGTTCTGCTGGTCTGACTTAGTACTTAACTCTGCTCCCCGTCCCCGTCCCCGTCCCCCCCCCGATTTTTGCACAGTATCTGCTTTCATCTTTACTTATTAATACTGGCTATAATCTGTGTTATATTCCATGCCATACAGCAATGCTCATAGAAGCGTTTTGAAGTTAAAATAATTTCCAGCATTGATTTTATACTCTGCTGTATTATAATAACTCTTTCATCTTTGTTTTTAAATGCTATTTTGAAAACCACAGATACTCAGACTTCATACCTTCCTTGCAAAAGGAACAAAGGCTGAATGCTGTTTAGCTCCAAGTGTCAATCAGGACATAACAAGTTACATAGCAGCCAACACATTGGCAGATGAGTAACACGGAGTGGTTACTAAGCAGAGCCGAGTGCTGTTTGTCCTAGTCTACCTCAGCAGCTTAATGTGTTTACTTATTCATCTGCATCTGTTAGGGTGTAGCCAATGTCAGTAATGGGTAATTTTCCCGGTAGAGACAAGGTTTTGGGGCTCGTCTTACAAACTCATCCAGACCTGGAGGATATTACTGTGATTAAACTAATTTATTTCAATAGGTGCTAATCATGCAGGCTCTGGCAATGCACAGTGATGGAAAACTTCAGTGTGCTGTGTCCTTTAGACAACAAATGCTTATGGCACTTCACCCAGATTCTCATATCAAGACGAGATTTTTTTCCATCCCGATTTGGGGATGTATTTGGCTTTTCTATAGCTGTACTACATGCTGAGTGGATTCATTTTATCAGCCTCAATTTCCTACTAGGAAATAACCTGTGGATAAGTCAGGTTCTCAGCACTGTAAGGAGACATTACTATTTAACGCCTGTTACAGGATCTGATTAAGTGAATGGAAATTACCTGACAAGTCGCCCCACATGTCTACTTAAACGCTTACTCCAGTGGCAGTGTTTACTGTGCCCGAACTGGTAGAGCTGGCTATGGAGACGGCAGCTTGCTGCTTCATGGCTGGGCTTTTATCAAGGTTGGTTTAAGCACAGAGAGACTCACTCCTCCCCTCTTTGTGCCACCAGCAAGGAGTGGGGGAGTGAAGGATGTGAAGAGGAGCATCGTGGTGGGACTGGTAAGGAACCAGGGATCACAGTGGCCTGGAAAGGAAGGGGCATGGGGAGTAGGGCAGGACAGAAAACCAGCCTGTGCTCACCTGCCCCACGTTCTTGCCCTGGAGTTTTCTTGCCTCTGAAAGACACTGTGAGCATCCCTAGGACCATCTCACGAGCATTCCTCCCTTCCCATCTTCTGTGCAAACAAACCACCTGCAACTTGTCAGCCTGCGTCCTGTGTCTTATGTTGGATATAACTTTTGAATAAATGACTTGTTTTAGCCTGAGTTGGGGATTGCACCTGTGTGTGTGTGTGAAGGAAGAGGTCCCCCAGAGATGCTTTATCTTGAGAGAATGCTCAAGAGCATAACGTAAGATTGCTGCTCCCTTTCATTTGGAATAGCCTTTATTTCACCGCCGCTTTCATTTCAGTCTGTGCTGGCAGATGAGGGATGCAATAAGCCTGATTAAATATCCATGATTTATGTATCTGCAGCACATCGAGTCCATAATTAAGACAATGGGGGACAGAGGCCCCAGCTGTGATATACAAACAGAGACCTTCATATGTCAGACAAGGGAGAGATGTGTAAGTGAGAGAATACAAGTTAAAACTGAGACAATATTGATCAGCATATTGGGTGGCGGTAGCCTCTGTGCGTTAGTATCTTCTTACATCTTTCGTAGCCACATCAGAAGAAGAGAGGATTAAGTTCTTCAGGAACTTAAATTTGATTACTTTACTGAATTACAGAGAGATGTTAAACAAGAGTCTGTTGGGAGAAAGGTGATTGCAATATAGGTGCCAGTGGTACCGTGAATCTGGAAAGAGAGAGCGGAGCCATGGTGAGGACCTGCTGGCACCTTCATGGAAAACTGGAGGAGGAATCAGGAAGTTCCTCTGGCTGACCCGGTTAGGGGAGAGGAAGGAGAAAATGACCAAGCCGGGTAAGTGAGGGCAAGATTGCAAGATGAGCAAGAGAGTTAATTGTGTTGAATGCAGCTGACGGATCACAGAGAATGGGGAAGCAGCAATACTCAGTTTTGGCTCAACACGGTTCTGGAGAGAATAATCTTAAAGTGATGAGAGCAGGAAGCTCATCTTTTACATACAACAGATGTGTACCAGATTGCAAGTAAAATATATGAACATCTATAAGTTGTATTTGTACACAATGCATACACCATAGACGCACTCTATAACTTTGGGATAAGCCAAAGAAAGAATTTGGGAATATACAAGTTAGATACCTACAACAGAACAATGCGAAAACAAGTTTACAACGTAGCCATACGCTGTCTGACAGCAACTGAAGCCATCAAAGCAGCATCACGTGAGTCAGTCCCAGTCCTGCAGTAACGGATGTCTTAGTTTCCACCCCTGCTTGCAGAGGGTGGGCACGGCTTTCACATCAGAAATCCTTTACTCCTGGTCTCTGTTAGCAGTCTTAACAGTGAGACTGACGTGTGAGCCTATCCCTGCCAGATAGTGGGAACCACACTAATTGGAAATAAATGGAGAAACCAGAGAGAGATAAAAAAATTAAGTTGAAATAGGTTTAAGATGAATAGTTCTCGTGAGCAGTCGAGGAGGAGCTTGGAAAGATGACAGCAGTCTGCTGAGAAATGGGAGGATTTCCTCTGGGTTTTAGGAAGGGGAAGATTTCCAAAGTAATGGTGAGCTGTTGTGTCAGGGAAAGCACAGTATGGCTTTTTATTCCCCCCACTATTTCGTGAACTGACGTGCGCATCTTGGGGTACAAATGGACAGGCAGTTTGGCCATGATGGACTCCACGGCTGGAGCAGAGCATGGCTGCTTTGTCACCTTTTGGGGGCGAATGGTCCTGCTGAGTTTTGCGTGCTGGGCAGGCTTCTCCTGCCGGGCGTGGGGAAGGCTCATGGTACCACGTGTGCCATGCAGCCCTAAAAGTCAGATGGCCAGACTCGTTGGCACGGCGTGAGTGACAGCTGTCCTAGGCGCCAGCAGGTCCGCAGAAGGAAAAGGACATCGATCGCATTGTTATAGCAAGGTATGGGCCCCACGCCGCCTCCCCTGACGCGGATGCCTTTCGTGCCGATGCTCAGTAATCCTAGCTCAGATATCCCCAGTGCATCTGCGATGACAGCACGATCCTAGATTAGTACAATTGCTTTGGGTTTTGCTGTCCTGGGGTGTTTCTCCCCTCTGCCCCAGGAGGGCAGGTAGCCGGAGCTGGGAGCACCACTGCTGCCGGTGTCCTGTCCTCCCGCCCCCGGCCTTGACCCAGCCGGAGGAGGGGGGGTGAGCATGGCTTTAGGGTGCTGAGAGGACAGGCATCTTTGCGAAGGGCTTTGGGAGGTGTCGCTGGAAACCAGGCAGCGATGCGGGGGATGAAAGGGCAGCAGGGATGCCATCTCCGCCGGCTTCTCGGGGCCGGGCTGTCCTGCAGCTGAGCCCTCCCTGTGTTACTGGGGACAATGGCCGTGGCAGAGAGATCATGGCCATTTTCCTCTCCTGTTGAGTAAAGCATGGTAAGAGCAATGAGTTCCCTTCCCACCGCTCTGCCGCGAGCCGTGCGGGCGCCCTTCTCTGCAGCACGGCGTGCCTTATTCATTACCATCTCCTTACCTCCACACCTGTTTGATATTACATATTCAGTTTGGAAATACTGTCCTTTTTGTCCCCTTTTACACCATCTGTTGACACAATCCCGGGTGTGTGTCTGGGTAGGATCCAGCTGGCACACGCAGGAGGTGAACGCATTCACATCTCCCGAAATCGCTGATTCAGGGAGGGGAGGCGGGTGTGTGCGTGTGCGGGTGTGTGCGTGCGTGTGTGTGTGACTCAAAAGACCCGCACCCCGATAGCGCCGCAGCTGAGAAGCCTATCGTTGCCCTCGGTGATAGTGCCAGGCGTTATCAATGCACAGCCATCCTTTCACCCCCGCCTGCCCTCCCCGCGCCCCCGACGTGCCTGTTGTAATCGGGGGAACAATGGCAGAGGCAGAGTGCCCGGCACAAAGACAACAGCTGCACTCCCGGGTCAGGCTTTGCAGCCTCCCCGCACAATGGCGATGTGTAACCCCATCCCACCGCCCGCCTCGGAATAATTTATTTATAGATGCAATATCTCTTTCTCTGGCCTATTTAAGAATGTCTTTTCATAAATGCATGGAAATTGAAATTGTTCTCTGCTTTTTCCCCAAAAGATTAAGGTATCTGCTCCGTACAGATAAATAGCGTAATTTTGGAGGGGAAGAGGGAGAAAAGCCATTGGAATATATGTAGTAAAAGACAGGGAGAAGTTGATTCATTGTGAAGTATGCATTTGGTTTTTTTTAATTAAATATATTTTGTTATTACTGTCTTTGTAATAATGGGCACATGTTTAAAAATAGGAAAGAAATATTGAAGTAGGGAAAAAAAAACCCTCCTAGGCAATGAATGCCTTTCCTCTGCGAGAGATGACTGGGTTGCCTTTTTGGTAATAAAACCTCTTTCACCCGAACAAACTGTAAGCATGAGCATCTGCTCAGCATGGAGAATTTTCTACCATCCAGGAGACCGTGAGTCATCTCTCACATGAAAATATGGTCAGCTCAGCCCACTGCTTACTTCTCTTAAATACAGCGTGTGCAGCTTACATACCCTCTAAATGTGTACTTTAACACAAGATCAGAAATGAGGATGATCACCTAGCTCCCTACAAAGAACTAAAATCAGTAAAAATATTTCTTCCAATAACTTCTTAATGCCAGTAGTTTCAGTATCCCCATCATATTTTTTAACAGCAGCTCTTTAGTTAGAATTAATTTAGGTTTTCCTTTACTTTCACTACAACTCAGTTGAATATTGTTTGTCTAAATCTCGCTCTCTGAATGCGGACGACTAGTAGCTTAGTGACAGCGCTTTCCTGTGTTAAATGAGTTGGTTTAGGGATCATGAAGCTGGAGTGCTTCATCCATGCACAGTTTGTGTGTTTGAGAACATACCTGTGTAAGGAAAGCATGACAAGATAGTCTCCAAATAGGAAAAAGCTTTGGTGCTGCTAAACACTCTCCAAACACCTCCATTGGATTTAACAACCAGCTGAAAGCTCCTGTATGCCCATGTGATGTGAAACACACTTTATCGGTCACTCTGGAATAAAAAGGAAATTTTTTTCTTCTTTTTTTTTTTTTAAATTAACAAACACCATATATAACGTTATTAGTGGTCCTGTATTAAGTGTGCTGGAAAAATGCATGGCCTATTTATATCGTCCTCTCTTCCATCTCCTGTAGTCCACAGGAAAAGCCTCATGACTGGCAGCTGGTTGACTGCCCTATTATCTGAGCCTGCGTCCAGTCTGGCTAATTACAGTCACTGATTACTAAACACTGAGCAGCACTGTCACCTGCCTTAGCCTGACAGGATTATACCATCTGTGCCACATGGCCAGGGTATGGAAAGCTGGTGAAAGGTCACAAAAAGGGGCAAATAGCCCTTAATGGGAGCTAAATGTATGTTTACAGACATGACAGCTGACTGTCATTAGAGTATATATGCATATTCACAGCTGAAGATACTTCCCAAGGCAGAATAAGGGGCATAAGAAGTATGACTTTGTCAGGCAGTTGTTTTTTTCTGCCCCCAAAATAGGTGTTACTCACTGGAAAGAGACTAAATATGTTCCTGTCAGACATGCTGGAATAATGCAAGACCAGACATTTTCCCTCCTTACCTCCTCAGATCTTGTCAGCGCAGCAGCGCAGTTTAACTAAAACGTTTGGGAAAACTGATCTAGTGAAACTGGCGCAAACCTTTGCGCAGGCAAAGCTGCCTCCTTTAAAGGAACGGGTGGGATCTGTTGGGTTTGTGCTTGCAAAGGTACCACAGCTAACTCGGAGAGGTAACGGGAGGACCCAGCCTGTTCTCCGGAGTAGGCAGCAGGGCGGGACCCGTCAGCTGAGGGTCCCCCCTCTCCCAGACCCTGCTCCAGTGCAGGTCGTGCCTCCTCTTACCGGCAGTGCATCCAGTAACACCGCTCCTTCCTATGCCTCTTCTCTCATCAACTCCTACACGCTTGTACCTGCCCTCTGCTCCACCCAAGCCTCTCGTATGGGTGCTACTTTTCATCCCCTGCATGCTAGCAGAAGTCTCCCTCTCTGTTCTCCCAGGTATGCGTGACAGTGCAGCCCTTTCATGTATTTCCCCTTTTTTGCTTTATGTCTCCGTCCATTTCAGCTGTGACTCTCCAAAGGGAATTTTGCAACTTTTTCTATGTGTCTGGGCTGAGCCCTGCTAAGGTCAGAGAGGCATAGCTTTTATTCACTCTCTTGTTGGATCGTCCCGGCTCGAATCTGATCCATCCTACACCTTGGAGGGTTATCTGTTATCCTGAAATCACCATAGTTTGTTGGCTTGGAAAGTCCCTATGGCTTCCAAAGGTCTCTGGGTCATTTGTAGGCAATACACACCCAAAAGCATCCACAGAGTGGCCTAACTCTGACAGTATATACCCCTGGGTCCCCTGGCATGACTTAGGACACTTAGGCACTCTCCTCCCCACTTGCTGCCCTATTCATGGATTTTTCAAAGCCTCCAGGACATAAACTTGGGTATACAGCTCTCACTGACAATTAAGAAGGCCCGAGCAGTCTCCCCAGGAGCTGGCATGCCACTTGGTCCTCCTGGGAGGAGACCTGCATCCTCCTGTTCGTGTGGAAGACTACGGATGCCACCACAGCGTTGCCAAGGTCTTCTGCCATGGGTCCCTGAACGGGTTTGTTGCCAATCACATTTCACTGCAACTGCCAGTCAGTGCTATATTGAAGTTAATGCATTGAAAGAAGCTCAACGCAAAGAAAACTGCCTGGCACGACATGTCTGCAAGAAGGTAAGGGTAGGAAGCTGCTGAGGTGCCTCTGTTCCCTCCTGAGGGTGTCCAGGCCTACCTGTGGAGAGGATGGTGACACAAAGCCTGACATGGTGACAGGGTTGTTGGTCTTCTGTCACCAGCCGCGGAGTGAGGAGCACCGCCACCTGCTAGGGTCACTCCACCAGGCTTATTAGGTTGTGGTCTCGTGATGGTTGTTGAGTAGGTCCCCAAACGGTGCTCCCCGCTGTGTGGTTCTGCCACTGGCCACTGGGTAAGGAGCGTTCTCCTCCTCGCCATATTTTGCCTGAAATATGCAGAATTTTTAGCCAGAAAAGCAAGCAGTCTGTGCAACCAGGGCATGAGTTATTTCAGCTAAGTCATGGTGTCACACACTTACTACCTTGCTTTTATTCTCCTTCCTTGGATTTCTTGCCTAGGCTTTCTCTTTTGCTGTCAAATTTGTATTATGTTTCTCCAGTTGCGTTCAATTTGTCTCATCGTTATTTATCAGGTATTTTAGTATATGAATGTAAGATAGATGTTTTACTGAAAAAAGATGACTACAAATAGCCTTGCATACATCAAATCACACTTTAAAGAAAAACACATGAATCCTGAAAAGGCGCATATATATGTCATATCTGAAGCGGCCTTACTTTTAATGATGAGTGTAATCTTCTCAGAAACCAAAATATAATTTGTTTCATGTCAAATAGGTGACCAACATTTGACAGCCACTGAGTACAGGAATTTTTCAAAAGGTGTCAAATCAGAGTGTCTAATATCCTGAGCTTTCATATCTGACCTGTGTGCTTTCCTGACGTTGCTCTGATTTTCTTCTGGCGGGTTCTTTAAAATTGATCTCAGAAGCAGACACATCCAAAAAGCTACTTCATAGGCTCGTGTGTACAGATGTGCATTCACTAGTCTGCCAATGAAGTCAGCCAGTGACGTGGCGTGGGCAGCATCACCTTTACGGATCAGGGCTGGGATACTGGAGCAGAGGTACGCGCTGATGATCCAGAGGACCGGGAGGAGAAGAGCAAGGAGAAGTTCAGTCGTGTAAAATGCATGCCTTTTTTTCAGCCGATGCTGAGAATTTCTGCTGGAAACCAAAAAGGAGCAAAACTGGGATGTGCTGGTAGACTGCAGTCATTGCGGTGCTCCTGATGTGATGTTGCCGTGGAAAGCCTAGGCTGATTCTAAGACGCACCATTTCCAGGACAGACAGAGAAGCATTTATAACTCTCTTAGTTACCACCAGTTACCATTTCACCGCTTGGGCCTCCTCTGGGTGAATGCAGGCAGGCCCGGTGCTATGTACAAGCCTCGTCAGCCGTGCTCAGAGCAGATAAGCGCAAGGTGGAGCAGGTATGGAAAGCTGTTCCTCGGATGAGCAGGGGACCTGGCAGCTTAATTTGAGAGAGACAGCTTAGGGAGTCTAGCTCATTTAGCTCCTCAAGACAAATGCCGAGAGAGAAAAATTGTGATTGCTCTCTCTAAATTTATCAGCGGAGGCAAATGCCAGAGAGGGAGAGGAACTATTTAATGTGAAGGACAATGTTGGCATAAGAACAAATGAGTGTAATCTGGCTATGAATAAATTTAGGCTGGAAATTAGAAAATGGTTTCTAACTATCAAAGGAGTGAGTTCTCAGCTTCTTAATAGCATCTCAAGAAACCCAATTCCTATTCAGTCCAATTTGATAAAATTATTAAAAAACTGCCTGTGATAGGAGGGAACTATTCTACAGCTTAGAAGGTCTTCTCCATCCCTGAGCACTAATGGATGCAGGTTGACTCAATGGGAATCCTGCCTCGAATATTCAGGATATGAATATTCTTCATTACATGAAGAAGTTTCAAAAGTCGGGACTCAAATTGTCGAGGAGGTGCCCCACATTTTTGATTCTTTGGACTTCAGTGTTTCTCTCTGCCTTTTCTATGCACCTGTGAAATACAGAGGATAATTCCATCCCTCCTCCCCATGTAATCACACTGGGGTACTGTGAAAACACTCTCACCGTGGTCTTATGAAAATATAATATTTACTGTTTGTGTAGCACTCAGGAGTGCTGTGAGGATGAGTACCAAAGGAAAAAGAGCTACACTGAAATTAATAATTTTGGCTGCACAGCTAGGTTTGAATTACATGTAGTAAATCATGCCTAGGGCAACACACCGAGTGAGAAGAAAATAAAATATTGAATAGCTGCTTATTAAGTGAACACCATCTATTCCATGAACTGAATGAGGCAGGGTCCCATGGAAAACACAGTATGCGATTTTGTAATTGAAGATTAGAAGAGGGCTGAATTAAGGTTGCACAAGCCTTTCCTTATGCCTTTCCATCATCAAAGATCTAGGATTTTTAATTTTTTTTTATGTGCAGCTGACCCATTAGCTATCTGCATCTGCACGCAGCCCAGCTCACACCTGGTTTACAACCGGGGGGACCTTGTTTATGAGTGGCACGGAGGTGGTTGTCAGACTGTGCAGATTCTGGCACTAGTCTTCTCCCAGAAGACGGGAAGGACTGACTGGACATACTTGAATAACCACCCATCCTCCTATCTCACCAGCCTGTGCGCAGGGAGATGCTCGGGAGCGTGCTGTGTGAATAACCCCCACAGTACTCTGCCCTCGGCACAAGCAGCCAGAGAAGAATGGGAGGGTTGCACCGGCTCGCCCACAATCAGCCTCTCAGAGCCAGGCAGAGAATAGCGTTCTGTCTTGCGGAGAAACTGGAAATTTATTTCGTCCCAGCTTGGGACTAACCCCGTCTCTAGAAACGCAAGGTGGAGGAGTGATTAAAATGTTGACTGTTGAGCCACGAAGATTAGGTAGCCCAAGCAAACTACCTTTGCCGTGAATTTGGAGGTGTAGGTGGCTTTGGGTGCGAAGTTCAGGCTTTGGGTGCGATCAGGGGACCACCACAGAGACTGCCGAGGAAGAGCAGGTACGGTCCCAGGAGCCCACACCCATTTCAAACCTTGCACTTTTCTTAAAAGCAGGAGTTTGGAACAAAATCTGAAGATATCAACAAGGCAGTGAAGATTCTGACAGTATTTTTCAAACTAGTTGCAGCACTATGGGTCATACACTGAAATAACTGTGAACAGACCAGCATGGTTAACATGAGTTATGACTGTGCCAGGAAGAGCTGTGGTTGAGTAAGTGGCCGGCAATAACTCACCCCTGGCCACATCAAAACCTGGTGCTAGTACATATAGCTTTATTCTAGATGGAGTGTTTGGTATGCCACCACCAAATGCAGAGAACACAAAATCTTGCTATATTTAAAATAGCTTTGATGCAGAGGACAAACTTCTAGCATGATTAGTGAGTTTGAGTCCCTCTGTTTCTTGGCACCCGACTTTTCCCTCAGCCAAGGGCTCATTCCCAGAGTGGGGATGCTCGACCCTTTCTGGACACCCTGCGTTTTCAAAGCGGGCACTGAAAAAGCAAGAAAAAGCCTTGGCCAGTCTGAAAATCTTGACTCAAACTCTTCAAAGATTATCCAGGAAGCATATATTTCTCAGCCTTGGGAAACAAGAATTATTTATAGGCTCACCCAGAACACTTGGCTGAGTATTTTTTGTGTGAGTTGGTACAAAGGGGTCTGGTGTGACTGTACGTACTATACGAAGGCAGACACACCCCGTATTTAAAATATTCCTGTTTTACTCTAGTCAATCGTATTTCCATGTTTGTTTGTCATAGTATGTATGTCTGTAAGTCTGTGCTGATGGCACATTCTTACTCACTGAAAATATTATCAAAAAATACAGAGCTATCTCTAGATGCAGACCTTGTTTTTGACAGCAATGTTTACTATTGAATCACAAACCACAGAAAACAGTGATTTGCACAAGAACGGCTAATGCATAAGAAGTGTGCTGAACACTACTTTTGCACAGGAAGAAAAACATATTTATCTCAGTAGTGGTTAAACAATAGTGCAAACCAGTAATTATGTGTAAATTATGACCTTGCCCCCTTGCAGTCAGCTCCTCAGTAAACATGACTGCATTTAATTTCCATCCCCTCAGCAATAAACAACATTGTTTTCAGAGCGAGTTCAATGCTTCCCTTCAGATTCTTTTTTCAATCAAAACCTGTGTTTTTAGAGATCAAAACCTTAAATGAAGTGCTGGTTTTTTTCAGATTTGGGGGGGTTTCATTGAGATATAAAACCGGTGGTAAAATACTAGCTTTTGTTAAGTTCTGCTCTCTTCCTTTAAGCTTTTCTGTCACTAAAAGGCATTACAGACACATTTAAAGTTTAGAGGTTTTTTTAAACATACATATTTTTCATCTTCATTTGACATTCTTTAACATTTCCAAAGCTGGAGAAATGTTGAAAAGTTGCAGAAAATAAAGTGATGAAAGAAACCCCTAACCTAGATATCATCTAATGTACACAGGAATAAAAGCAAAATACAGAAAGAACGTGGGAGAAAAATGGGAAGGAAGCACACAAAATTAAATTTTAAGAAATACAGATAAAGAGCACATTTTTTAAAATAATAGAGAATCTCCCTGAACTGGAAGTGACTTAATTAATGGAACTTATTTCAGTTTTTGAACATTTCTAGTTTTTCTGTTTATTTAAACAAAAGCAGGCAAAAAAGAATTGAGCCTCAGCGCTTTCATATTATCGTGCATTTCAGTGTGACAAACTGTAGCTACACACAATTATGTGCTATCAGTTTCTGAAGTGGTATTCGTTATTTCCTACCTTAAGCTGTCCTGTAAATTTGCTATGCACTGTTCAGCAGATACCAAGATCCACCTAGAGATAGAAACACTGCTGATGAGCACAGGGGATCTTAATAGCTAAGTTTATTGATGCTTATATTAAACTTTAGAAACATTTTGAATAAAAGACAGAAATCATCCTTCCATGAACGGTCACGTTGCATTTCTTCAGCATTTCCCCTCCAACATTCTCAGGAAGCAGAGAGATGTGGTCTTGGTTTCAGTTTCCTGGCTCGGGTTAATGCAGAGCTTATTTTGATGCAGAATTACCTGGAGCTAATCAGTCCCCTTGTGTTGGGCAAGCCTAAGAGTGATCGTGGTGCCTCTTGGGGAACCCAAGGGCCTCGGTGTCTGTACCTGCACCGTGCTCTCCTGAGGTTTCCAGTGGCACGTCCCGTGGTGGCTGGAGCAGCTCCTGCCAGACCCACCACCTAAATTCTTCCCAGGAAACTCCTCTGGCATCTCTCCGTGGGCTCGGCGCGCACCGCGGGGACGTGCCGGAGGATGCACTGCCGCATTCCCGTGGAGCTACTCCCCGTCCACGTAGGTGATGACTGCAGCTAGGTGCAGGGTAAGCCCCCGTCCGACCAGGCAGCGTGAGTCAACAGCTCCTCCACCGCAGCAGGGCTGGAGGCTTTTGTGGGTAGATGGGATTTAAATAATTGGCAGGGCCAGGAATGAAACCTGACTTAACTTGATTAAAGAGGAATCCTAGCTCGACTCTGCACATGTGAAATGCTGCTCGCTGATGTTTCTCTGCTGGAATCAGAAATGGGTTTAGTCCTATGACCTACCTGGAGCCTGAACACACTTTTCCCCTGCCCAGACACACCTTTCAATGCTTTGCAAATATCAGCAAACTCAGTTTCACAATGGGAGTTTCTGCTGGCAGGCTGGCTGCATCATCAATTTTTGGATGAGGAAATGAGGCAGGATTGGTGGCTGGCTCCAGGCCACATCACCGTGTCTGTGTGGCACTGGGAAGCACTGTAGAAAGATACCGGGGCTAGCACGGATTTATATCAGAACGCGGCTCCACCCTGGCTAATTAGTCTGCTAGAGAGCAAGGTCTATCTGGTGGGGCAGAGAGCTCTGCCAATGCAATCCTGCCTCCAGATGCCTCGTGTGGGGATCCCATGGCTGGTCTGCAAAGTGCTTCGCATCCCCATGGACACTTCTCAGGCTCCAAGGACTTCACGAGGAGTGAAGTATATTTTGTGGCTTGAGGATAGTGTTTTTGAGGACAAGTTCCCTGCAGCAGGGCTCAGAGCTGGGAGCTCAGAGCTCTTTTATTTTTATTTCCTTATTATTTTTACTTTCTTTTTATTTTAATTTCCTTTATATTTTTACTTTCTTTTTTTATTTCCTTTCTATATTTAATTTTTTTTTTCAATTGAGCAACAACAGAATAAAGAGGTCACTTAGAAGGACCCAAATCCTAAAAATATCCTACTGCAGTTCATGAAACAGTGAAGTCAGGAATTTTCTGTGACTCAGTGGCTGATTGTAAACTACAGCGTAGGGAGGGAGGGCCTGACTCAGCAGATGCCGGAGTCTTCAAAGGGGATTAGAGCCGTTGCCAAGGAGTTCCACCCTTTTTTTCCTCTTTAAATACATCTTAAGTATCTTAGTCTTGCATTACATTATATATAAAAAGCATGTATGCTATTGAATTGGCACATCTCGAATAGAGAGCGCTTAAACATCAGATTTTCCTGAAGGATTACAATTTGATTGTATCTGCATGCGCACACCATTTCATCACTGTGCAAGCAGCAAAATCCCTTCCATACAATTAAAAACCCTCAAGCTTTATTAACACAGTAGCTGCAAACATTTCAAAACAGGTACTCTAAAAAAACAGAAACCCAGCCTAAATCTTCATTAAAAAAAAAATATTTACAACCCGAACGCACCACTTGGACCACAACTTCCAGTCCCCCAGCGTGCCTCCGGAGCTGACGTATGACTGTGATTCCTTGGGGAAATTGCCCTCGTGGGACTTCTTCATTGCAAGACGAGGTGCTTTCTGAGGGGCCAAGACACTTCCCCACGCCTGCTGCCAACCCGTTTCATAACTTCTGCCTCTGTGTCATCTTTTTAACTGAAAAGATAAAAACGTGGGGAGTCGGTCTATACTTTAAAGTTTTGCTGGCATGGCAATCGTGTAATTACGACAGCAAAATCCCTACTGTGAGTTCAGTCCTACCATCAAAAGGCCTTTTTGTTGTTGTTATAATGTAATCTGTTCAGCCAACTGGTTTAATTCCTACCAGCAAAACAACTTTTTTCTGCTGGTATAAGCTGTTTCTCTGCCGAAGGTGTTGGCTGTTGCAGGACTAGTGCTAAACCTCCGTCGGGTGCCGATGCGCCCGGAGGACGAGCCGCCGTTTTCCCCCTTGCAGATGAGGGCTGAGGCACTCCGCACACCAAAGGGATTAGGAGGCATGTGATGACTCTTGGGTCAAAAGGGAATTGCAATCCACCTTTCAGTCTGGCTCCTTTGCATAAGCCCTTGATGCTGTTAGGTCTGTGTCTTCACTCTGCAGATTTTTTGGCTAGGACTGAGCTGGGTTGCCCGCACAGCCCAGCACCGTTTCTGACATTGAAGGCATTTTTGGACTGATACTGAGAAAACAAATGATTTTTTCATGGGACTGTGAATCAAAACCTCAGGTTTTAATGTTCCCCCCTCTCAGCCCATGATTTTTGCAGGCAAATTTATTTTAATCCAGCTGTGGCTTTCTGTATATGTAAATATACTGAATTTCACCTGACAGTCTGTGGCAGCTTGGCGATTCCTGATGCGAGGTGCCACCGGAGAAATGCAGAGGCTCAAAATGGGGCTTTTATGCTCAGGCCTCTCCACCCCTCGGTCCTCCCCTGCTGTTTTCATGCAGGGAGGGTGCACAGGTTTGCACTTGGCAGATCAGGGCCGGGTTTTTAGTTGCCCTTCACAGTCACACTGTCCCCATCCGCCCCCTGTGTGCTGGTTTTGGCTGGGACAGAGTTAATTTTCTTCATAGTAGCTAGTATGGGGCTGTGTTTTGGATTTGTGCTGGAAAGAGCGTTGATAACACAGGGATGTTTTAGTTAGGGCTGAGCTGTGCTCCCACAGAGCCAAGGCCTGTTCTGCTGCTCACCCCACCCCACCAGCGAGGAGGCTGGGGGGGCACAAGGAGTTGGGAGGGGACACAGCTGGGACAGCTGACCCCGACTGACCCAAGGGATATCCCAGACCATATGACGTCATGCTCAGCAATATAAAGCTGGGGGAAGAAGAAGGAAGGAGGGGGACGTTCAGAGTGATGGCGTTTGTCTGCCCAAGTAGCCGTTACGCGTGATGGAGCCCTGCTTTCCTGGAGACGGCTGAACACCTGCCTGCCGATGGGAAGCAGTGAATGAATTCCCGGTTTCGCTTTGCTTTGCTTGCGCACGCAGCTTTTGCTTTACCTCTTAAACTGTCTTTACCTCAACCCGTGAGTTTTCTCACTTTTACTCTTCCAGTTCTCTTCCCCATCCCGACGCGGGGGGAGTGAGCAAGCGGCTGTGTGGTCCTTAGCTGCCAGCTGGGGTTAAACCACGACACCCTGTCCTCCCCAGGGATGGGAACTGGGGGGTGGCTGGTCCACGGGGCAGTGATGGAGCAGGCCACGGGTAACGTCTCTCCGAAACCATCACTTGCCCTATGGGGAAAGGTACTAGCCATACAGGATTTAAGCCTTTTTCATAATGCATGCAGCATGTTTGTTTTTACCCACATTTCCTCAGTTTTCCTTTTAATTTAATTTCAATATTCTGTGGAACTGATATCAGAAATAATAAAATGCAGCCATGAGCATTATATCCTCTTAGCCAGCACAACCAGTGCCTGTTTTCTTTTTCCTTGAGAAACAAATGCTTCAGCCTGTTTTAGCAAACCTCCTGGCCCTCCCACAGCAGATCACCGGAGCCATTTTCAGGGTATTGCATGCCAAAAAATAGCAGGGACAATCTGGAAGGAACAGGTGTATTGGCTCCTGTTGCTGCTTGAAGGGGTAAACACCTAATTTGCTGCTACCACAAAGGAGGTAAACATTTAGTGCACAGAAAGTTTCCTTCCCTCTGAGAAAGTCCCACTGGTGTCGACCTAAATAAATTCCAACAGTCAATCTCTTTCTGTTTGTCTTTTTTTTGTTGTTTTTTTTTTAAAGTTTCCTCGCCTTCATGGCACTGATTTTGTATTGCAGCTGCTTGTAAAGAGAAACTTTTTTTGTAAGCAGCTTGGGCATTTTACTCTACAAGGTGGTTTTGGCTGGAAGGAACGGTGCCGAGGTATGACCGTTTGGGCTGACCTTCTCCATGCTGCGGGTGTGCTTCAGGCTTGCTGTTCTCAGCTGGTGCTTTCCAGGAGATGGATTTCAGTCCAGATTCTCAGGATGAGGGAAGGTGAAAAAGAATAGGAAGTCATTTTTGCTGCTGATAAAAAAGGAGTATTTGAAGAGGTATCTTTTGCAGACTCCATAAATTACAGTGTTTTGGAAAACTAAACAGACTTGGTGGAGATTTATGCAAAGCTAGTGGGTGAATGTGCATGTGTTCGGCGTGTGTCCAGTGAAGCGGCTGATCTGAGCCTAGCGAGCCCATCCTGCCCGTCCTGCCCGTCCTGCCCACCTCATGCCTCAGTCCCCATCAACTTCAGGCCCTTGGTGTGAGGCAGCTGCTTCGGAGACTGAGGAAGCGACAAGAGTTGAATCTGGGGATGAGGGCACTACACTGGAATAAAAGCAACAAAAAGGGCACTATCAGTAAATTGCTCTTTTGCTTTACTTGTTCAATGGAACAAACCTGACCACCTCCATCCTGATAACTCTTTGTTTTTCTTAGATTGCTTAATCTCCAAAGAAGCTTCATTCATACTTTTATGATACCTGCCTGTGGCATCTCAGGGTTAATGGTCTTCATGGCTTTAAATATATTTTTTTTGTTTCTTTTCAGATTATGAGACGATTTCTTTGAACTGAAAATAGGGCCAAAAGTCCTAAACCCTGTCTACAGGGTTGTACCTTTAGCAGTAGCTCTCGAAACCACAGTTCTCATTAAATGTGACCTGCAGCTGTTGTTGTTTTTGATCTGATTGATATCTAGCTCGTCTTTTCTCTACAGTGTATTTCTAATTCTTTAGAGCATGTCTGCAACAACTGAGTCTTTCCGAGGCTTGCGTTCAATTTGCAAATTGTACATCTGAAGCTGAAAAATAAGCTCCATATTTTTGTGGTAAAGCGAGGTTTGCCAGGCCCCTTCAGAAATGACAGCAATGTTTTGCGGTTTGTTTCAGTTAACAGGGGCTGCAGTCAACGCATGAACCTTTTGGTGCCCTCACTGAGTGCACAGCCTCCTTCCCTAGATGACTGTAGCAGTGCAAGGGTGTTTTTTTTTAAATAACACCTGCAGAGAAGTGGAGGGCTCTCTGGTTTCTAGTTTTGGCTATGTGGTTGTAAGACGACTGTGCCAATAGCATCCTTCAGGACATCTGTGAACAACTGTGTTTTCCACCCACTGTTGTAGCCGCTCAGTTTTAGAGCGCTGTGTTCTGTTGCTCAAACTCTCAAAAGATTTTTTTATGTCATGTCCACTGGGCACTTTTCACAAGCTTGTTGTTTTAGACAGCCAGTTTATGGATGGGATTTTTTTTGTAGTCCAGGATCCCAAGGAGTTGTACTTGTCTCATGCATGTTGGAGAAGGTATGCTACAGATGGCTGTATCATTGCTGTGGTCAGTCTGTGCACATTTTAGTGCTTCCCCCCACTTCTTTTTTTGTCTCTGAGAGATGATACTTCTTTTAAATTACTTTTTTTTAAGCCTTAGCCTAGCACCTCTTTCCAAAGCTGCTTAGACTCTCGTAAGCTTCTCTCTGTTCCCCAAGTCATGCACCTCTTTATACCATCCAAATTTCTTGCATGTTTCAAGTGAAATACTGGTTTGCCAAGTAAGAGTTTGCAGAGCCAGGGTCTCCCTGCAGGATTGTTGAACGCGTACAAATGTTGGTAGGTTTTCCAAGGAGCACCTGCCAGAGCCCTGCTGGGGCTGCGCTGCCTCAGACCAGTGCCTGGCACCAGACCTCGCTCCGGAATGGTCTCCTCTGGGGCGGATAGATTTACTTTTTAAATACATATATATATATTTATTTATTTCTAAGCAGTTCTTCTGTTTCTCTTGCAGCGACCTCAAATGAAAAACTGTTTCTTTTCTCTTGTCTTCGTCTATTTAGCACCTCCTCCTGCTTTGGCCTGGAAGAAGGAGAAGTTGCCCAGAGGGTGAATTGCTGACTGACGGCTCTTCCAGTTCTGTTCAGATCTGAAGCCCTCATCCTGGGAAGGTATTTTCGAACTCCTTCTCACCAGCTGTTCACTGATCTTATGCTCCCTCTCATTTTTATCCCACTGATGATTCCCTTTCCATCAAAAGCGCTTATTTATCCGTACCTTTATCTGCATAGTCTTTTACTGAGGAACAGCAACTTCACCTCTCTATTATACAATATTCGTCTAATACTTGTGTCATTCCTTTGAAATTATTTGACCTTTCTTTCATTTTGCTAAAATATTAAATGGCACAGAGCTATGACCTAGCCCCAGAGAAAACTCACCAGAAACTGCTGTCTCTGTTTCCATTCATGTTTTAAAACCTGTCAAAGAACTAACTTCTTTTCTCACTTAATGCGTGTGAAGCTGGGTTTGGTTTCACTCTTGTTTCTTATGTGACTCAAAGCTGAATGTCTTAGACAAATTCAGGATTATTATCTCAGTGGTCGTGCCTTTATCAACAAAACTTGTAATCTAATTTTAAAAAGTTATCAGTATTGTTTGATATGACCTGCTTTCCATAGACCTGTTGTTTGCTGTTACTTCCACTATTAGCCTTAAACCCCGATCTTTCATCTGCTCTTCTGCTGTGCTCCTGGGGTCTCTGTCAGAGCAGCAGGCTGGGCC
Organism: Sagittarius serpentarius; assembly: GCA_034782735.1. Classification (NCBI taxonomy): domain Eukaryota; kingdom Metazoa; phylum Chordata; class Aves; order Accipitriformes; family Sagittariidae; genus Sagittarius; species Sagittarius serpentarius. The sequence continues at coordinate 31,424,399 of JAVKLA010000053.1, forward strand.
ACTTGCTCTTGCAGTCATTGAGGCAGCATCAATTCTCTTCCACGTAGCTGCAACTTAACAACTGCTTTACTGAGAAACAATATTAAAGGTCTGATGACCTTCTCCACCAGCTCTTAACACTTTGGGACTACAAGTTACCTGGACCAGTTCATTTCCATATGTTTAACCTTATGTACCTCGATCTCACGTCTTCTTGAGTATTTCTGACTTGCTGCTGACCTTCCTGCAGTTCTTAATGGTTAGCTGGTATTTATTTGTTGCTCTCAGCTTTCAGTCTTTCAAAATTATTATCCATATTCTTCTAGTTGTTTTATCTCCTTTTTTAGCAGGTTGACATCTTAATCACACTTTTTTGTTTATTAGTTTGTTATTATTATGTATATAGTGTATATATATTTATATGCAATAAAATTTATTTATTATGGTCTTTTTCAGCACCTAGGAAAATTTTCTTAAGTATTTCTCAGCTATTATTGATATTTTTCTATTTAAATTTCCTCTTCCAGGTGATTTTGTGCATAACAATCCTTAGCTTAGTGAACCTGGATCTTCCATAGAGCCAAGCATACAATTCTGTTTGCACATAATTAAAATGTTAAATGACCTAAGCAACAGCCAGTTTCTATTCTCTGATCAGTTCTTCTGTGGCGGACTGAGACGTAAGGCAGAATTCCTTTCACGTGGATATAATTGGCTCTGAGCATGAAAACTGACACCTGCCTTCAGGACACTTTGGTGTTGGCACCAAGCGACACCCAGCACATTTCTCTCTGTTTGAAGCCTGTGTCAGCACAGCGTTTTGCACAGTTTGGGCAGATCCTTAAGGAAACGGGCACCCTGAGCTCTGTTGTGATTGCCCAGGCTGCCTGTTACCTCTTCTTGTGTTTCTGAGGTTGAGGCATTCAAGGCATCTGCTTCTCAGTCGTCTGTGACCCACGAATGGAGAATGACAGAGCCACTTTCTGTCATTTGTGCTCACTGAAACCTTCCTATATTGGATGTTAATCTTGACTTTGAAGCTCTTACTGTAAGGAACTTGTTATTGGGTTTCTACAGGATAAACTGGGGTGAATTTGTGCTCCTATGAGTGGTCTCAGTCCCTTTTGTCTGTGGCCCATGCCCATACCACTGGTGCAGAGGCCATTGGAGAACTCCTCTCCAGGTCTCGTAGTGGTGTAATTAATTTTGTTCCAAACATCTTTATTGTCAGCTGAAAATATGCTTTTATTCCTCCTTTCTCTATATCCTTCTTTTTATTAGCATCACGTTCTTTGCTCTATTCAGCAAGCAACCTGGAAAGTTAATTTCATTTCTGCTGAGGTGGGGGTGGCCTGAACTCTGCCAGTCCTCCTCTGTTCAAGGTAAGACAACGTTCCACAAATCCAACTTCATTAGATACTCACTATGTACCTCCTGATTTCTTCAACAAAAAGCAGGAATCGTCCTGTGGATGATAGCCAGCATCCTTACACACCTTCAGTTCAACCTCAGAGTTGATTAATTCTGTATAATTTTAAAACACTGGCTTTGTGTGGAAAAAAAGTGATTATATAATTAAAAGTTGCATGAAGCACACAGGGAGACTGAATTAAGGTGGCACAGGCAATGTCTGTTCCAGTACATTACAATTTTTGAGCGTAAATATAAAATGTGTTTATGTTGACTTGTGGACATACTATATATATAAGGGGTTTCAAACCTTTTAATTTTATATGCGCCTATAAATTTTCATGCTGAAATATGAATCCTTTTAGCTGGAACTTTTCCTAGACTTTCTCATAGACCCCTTAGGAGAAAAGAAAAGCAAACCCCAGAGATCCTAACTGTGAACTACAGTCAGAAAAACCTGTCATACAATAGGGGCTTATTCACCTATGGTGATAAAACATTTTCTGAAAAACAGATATAATATTTTTCCTAAAAAATCTGGGTTTCTCTAGTCTTGTCCAGTAGCTTGTTTTGCACCTGAATTCACAAATAAGCGTACTTTATCTGTTTGCCGGTGGTACACCGTTTGCTAGTTGAGTTGCAGCAGTAGATGTGCTCTCTGTTACAGCCTAACTTTGTCGGTATGTTCCTAGTTTTTGAAACGGACTGGGAAGAAATGAGGAAGGGGTGAGCAGTCCCCCAGGGCACTCCTCCCTCTGCTTGAGATGGGGGCTGTCCCGTGGCGGTGGAGCCAGAGCCTTGGCACGGCCTCCCCGTGTAGTTCAATGGCCGCAATTCAGCCTAGAGCTGAAGACGGTGTTAATCACAGTGCATCCTTATTGGCAGAAAGGGCAGGGGGAAAAGCAAGCGTATTTCATCGCTGATACCAATTAATAATAACCTGATTTTAGCTACAGGTGGAGGGAAGGTGGGAAAGGTGACGGAGGAGAGCTGAAGAGGTCTGAAACAGGCACGTGGTCGCTGCTGGTGGAGGCAAAGGCTTGAGTTTCTGCCATTACGCATGAGGGAGGCAGCAGCAAAGTGATTAATTTCTCCTTGGCAGGTGACTAACTCTGTGCGGCTTCCAACAGAGGCTGCCAAAGTTGGACAGGAATCTGCTAAAGGTGCTCAAATACTCCAAATATGGAGGCTGGATGAGGAGGCAGAAGTTTACTTCAAAAAAAAAAGAAGCCTTTCCAGAGCGCTTGCAGGATAAGCAGGGTCCAGAGCGGACGGATGGCTGTGGGCAGGGGAGCAGGGTAATAATGCACACTTTAAAGGAGAGCCAGGAGCTCTTGAATTTTAACCTGAGGGCTCATGCCAACTCTCTCCCAGATCCTGGGCAAGGTGAAGTCTGCTCCTGTCGAAACCGCAGGGAGTTCTCGTGTTCATTTCGGCAGGGCCAGGATGTCACTTTTCTTGAAGGAGGAATAATGTTGACTGAAGGGAGGAGAGAAGTCTGGGAATAAATTAGTTACCTTTTACAGTGATTCAGCTATATGTTGTTGTCACTGCTGTGAACCACATCCAGCAATCCCTTGCACATAAACTTGAAGTTAATATTAAGTTTTATTTTTTAAAAAAATTAAAAATAATAACAGTCCAAACTACTGGCTGATATCAACACGAGTTGAAGGGCTCTACATGGCCATACGTTGTAGTGTCTTATGGCCCTGTTACATTTCAGTGCTCCTCCTGTAGCTGCTGAGCTGTTAACTTGCGAAAAATGTCTTCAGTCCATCATAACCAAGAAGTAAGTATTTAATACCTTTTACTCTGCACTTAGTGTAGTTGGAGATGCCGTTGCAGTGTCTGCCCCAGCGTGAGAAATTCAATTTTTGCATGTTGACCTGGGAGCAGAGCTGAGGAGCAGTGCGATGGAGAGGGCAGGGGTGAGGGAACAGTTAACTCTCCACTGGATGTTGGCTGGGTTTCTGTTTTTGTCTGCACACAGGGCAAGGCTCCACTTCTGGCAGCCAGGGAACTGCTGATCACATCCCGGGCTAACAGGGACCAGAGGTGCCTTGTGACTGCCACAGGGTCATGGGCTTTTCTTGCGATTCCTGCTTATTCATGTTGCTGGAAAATTAAACAATTCCCTGTGAATTCAGGAAGTAATGCTAGTTTCAAATGAGCATACATGAAATAATTAGTTTCCTTGTTTTAGACAGTGTCGGGGTAGGTGGTATTTTCCATACAGGCAGGTTGCTCCAGAAAGGAGGGACAGAGGCTAATGAGTAAGATGTCTGATAATATGTGAGAATTAAAAGATTTTTGTTTGTATGGGACTCTGAAAATTTTTTTTTTTGTGGGTTTTGTTTTACGTAGGTTTATATCCTTTTAGTTTCACTTCAGCTTGTATTTGCGTATGCCCCAGAGTGAGAACCACAGGGTTGGACTTGGCTTACACTAGAAATGGCGTGCCCTGCTTTTGGCTGGAATAAAGTTAATTTTCTTCCTAGTAGCTGGTACAGCGCTGTGTTTTGGGTTTAGTATGAGAAGAAAGTTGATAACACCCCGATGTTTTCAGTTGTTGCTAAGCATTGTTTAGACTAAGTCAAGGACTTTTCAGCTTCTCCTGCCCAGCCAGCAAGAAGGCTGGAGGGGCACAGGAAAGGTG
>JAVKLA010000053.1:31428546-31476742 GCA_034782735.1 Sagittarius serpentarius
AGCAAGAAGGCTGGAGGGGCACAGGAAAGGTGGGAGGGGGACACAGCCAGGACAGCTGACCCAAACTGGCCAGAGGGCTATTCCATACCATGGGATGTCATGCCCAGTATATAAACTGGGGGGAGTGGGCCGGAAGACACAGCGGCTCAGGGATTGACTGGGCACCGGTCAGCAGCTGGTGAGCAATTGTATTGTGTATCACTTGTTTTGTGTATTATTATTATCTATTGTTATTTATTATTATTTATTATTTATTAATTATCATTTTCCCTTCCTTTTCTGCCCTATTAAACTGTCTTTACCTCAGCCCACAAGGTTTGTGTTTTTCCTGATTCTCTCCCCCATCCCACTGGGTGGGGGGGAAGTGAGTGAGCGGCTGCACGGTGCGGAGTTGCTGGCTGGGGTTAAACCACGACATGGTGTGAAACAGCAAAGCCTTTAACAAAGCCCCTGGTGTCAATGGGCATCTGCATTTGAGAAGAGTCAGGCTGCTAAACTACATGTACCACAGAGCAACGTGGCACTCTGTTACACATGCAGTTTAATGTTGAACTGCAACTAGACAATGGTTTGGGTTGGTTAAATTTCACAAACATTAAATACAATTTCAGAAAATCACAAAGCTGATTATCATCGAAAGATGCAACTGTGAAACATTTCAGTGTCCTGAAAAGAAGCTTTTATGAAATTACCGTTAGTTTAATTTTCACACAACTTATGCTAGGATTTGTGTTACACACAAGCATAAATAATCAGGAAAGGGCAGATGACTAGCAAGGTGACAGCTTTTCCAGATAATACACAGTTGTTTAGGATAGAGGAAACCAGGACTTAAAAAAAACACCCTGAATTTTAAGTGGACAATGAGGAGGTCTATTTCATTTATTACCATTCAGACAAAAAAAATCTTGGAAACAGTGTAGATAATTTTCAGAGAAGTCTCATATTAGTATTCAGAAGGATTACAAAGGCAAGTAATACTTTACAAATGATTAGAAAAAGAATAGAGGAATATAATAATACCGTTCTATAAATTCATGTACCCATCTCTTATAGTAGAAGTAGTTCTGGTCAGCCCAATTCAAGAAATGATACAGAATTGGGAAAAAAAAAAAGAACTATAAGACGACTGCAGTAGTTTGGCACTCGTTGGCTTGGATAAGATAAGGTATCATGAAGGGAATTTTGCAAATTTTTATAACATCTTAGAGGTATAAGAGAGAAAATTATGCAGATTGCATGCTATTCTCTTAGTCCAACCAATTCAGAGGCACCCACAGAAATTATTAAATAGAATGCAGTATAAACACAAGGAAAATCTGTTTCACGCACTATATAATTATGTGGAATTCATTGTTACTGAATGACGTGGAGATAAAGAATAAGGGAAGATAGTCTCTCTGTAGCAAATAAACGTAGTACGTCATTCAGGTGTGGAAGTCTCGAAGTCACAGGTGGCAGGATTGGGGGAAACTGGCCCAGGGAAGGGATGACTCTGAGTTCCCATCTTCCAGGTATCCCTCCACAAGCGTCAACTGCAGCCACTGGAGACAGGAGCTGGCCAGCGCAGCAGCTCTTACCTTCCAGCTCACCCGTTTTGGGATCTGCCACTTCTGTATTTGTGTCCAAATTTTCATTTTGGAAATTCAGATTTGCTTACTGATTTAATGAAATCAGATCAGGATTAGTTAGAATTTCCTGTGGGACAGACAATACTAATTTTGTGTAATTCTTACAGCTGTGACATGAATCAGTCTTATTTGCATTGAGGAGGGGGCCAGGCTCTGTTGAAAAAGGAATTTGTAATTTCTTAGGGAGGAAGTTTGTCTTTAGAAGAAAATAATTTTCTCTCTGAAGCCAGACACGTTATGTGTAATATTTCTGACCCTATGTGATATTATTGCTCACCTGAGTACAAGCTGCAGGCAGTAATTTGGCACCTGAGTATGGGTCTAGCTGTCAAGACGTAAGCAATTAGCAGACTTTGGCCATACACCCAGCTTCAAAGGAGAGTTATAAAACTTGTAATTCTCCCCCAACCTTGTCATGTGCATGTAACATAGCAGTACGTGTAAGTGCGTCCCGGTAACGTCCTGTAGACAGCTGTAGCAGAGGGCAGCTGTCAGGTCCACCCCCACGAGCGTCATGCTTGGACCCACATCTCCTGCGTAGCAACAGGGAGCAGGGCCACTGCGTATGCAGGTACGCTAATTTGCGTTAGAAATTACCCCTGGCTTTTTCAACAGTTCAGCTAGGTCAGCTAGGGGTGTGATTGTTTACTCTAATAATTAGCCTCGCGAATGGGGACCTCTTCCCTGCGGAATGAACTAGGAGAGTAATAATACCTTTCTGCTGGTAAAATGGAGTCCAAAAGAGATGGCTTGTATCTTTTTAGTGCTAAAAATCCTGTGGGTGGATACAGCCCGGCAATGTATAACCCTGGAAATAGATGGCTATATTTTTCCTTCCAGTATTTCAATTCAGGTCCTAGCATTGATATTACAAGACAGGTGCTAGAGAAACTGAGGCACATAAGATATCATAAACTCATCTCTAATGTGACACTGACAGGAAGCCAAGAGTGTCACAGGGTGAACAGAGGGGTGTCTTCAGATCGTTAACTTAAAAAAACCCACCCCAAAACCAGACACCCACACCCGCACTGTTATTCAAAAACTAGAATATCATCAGGAAGTAGTGATTCATCACGTGCCCATTGCCTTCTTTCGTTACGGTGTTTCCCGAATGTCAAATTTAGGCTGCTTCTTCCCTTTAGACAAAGTACCTTGTACCAGCATGGAAGCCAAAGCCATATTATATTGATTAGCAGTACTACTGTGCATAATGGCACAGAGGACAATAACTTGGTTGCTAATGCGATGGACGAGCATCCAAAGGATTTGGGCACCGGATCCTTGGCTTGCAAGAACTGGGGAGACATTTCACAACGTGGCCAGCAAGTCTGTGCAGCGGCTCGGCTACGTGATGCTGCAAACACCCAGCATGACGCTGGAGGTGGGGTGCAGGGCCACGGCCCCTGGCCACTGGCCCCTCCTTGTCCCGTGCCCACGGAGCTGCTTGAGCAGAGGTCTGAGCTGAGCTGTGTGGGTGTAGGGATCTGCACCAACAGCGGTGTTTGGAGCAGGAGGCTTAGAAGGGCCCAAACGAGTTGCCCAACATATTTTTAATAGATTATTGCCAAAAATAAATGACAGAGGATCAGAGTTAGTGCCTCAAAAAGGTCATGGAAGTCGTTTGTATTTTAAAACATCTTGTTAGCCTACATAGTGGCATTACTATTAAAGTAACCAGTTCAGCCTAATGTAATACATCTAATTATATGACGTGATCCTCATCTGATGACTTTTGCCAATTATATCTGACAGGGATATTTTAGATGAGAGGCCATGTGTTACAGCAGTTTCAAGAGATGAATATAACAGCATATGTTTTCAAAAATAAAATATCCACTATGTTATTTGCTGTGATTAAGTACCTACCAATGCAATTGTAAGGTAGGGAAGCAGGCCTTTCTGGTTTGTGAATTATGCCTGTGCTGAGTCATCGCTGGTTTTTTTAAAGGTTTATTCTGAATGAAGGGCTGGGTCAATGCCTAATTCCATGTTTCTGGCTGCTTCTTTTGTTCCCTTGCAAATTATTCAAATCCCTGGAAACAAATGTCTTCTTGAAACAAAAACTTCTGAAGTTGCAGGAGAAGTATCTTAAACTCAAAAATTCAAAACAACCACTGCAAGGAGTGACCCTGTGGACCTGAAGATAAGATGCTACCAAAAATGCAGAATATGACATACACCTTCCTATGACAAAACTCTGTCATTTAAAATTAATATGATGGTCGACTATGGGAAAACAAAACAAGTTATTTACATTTTCTGCTGCAAAACAGAGATGCAGCCTCACATGAGGATGTCTGTACAGAGGATAAAAGGAAAGTGAAGGCATCTTCCATTCCTTCTGAAGGTACTGGGAGATAAGAAGAAGTGGGTAGAGATTAGAGGGCTGTTCTTGGTGCCTCCTGTTGCTGCTCAGACAGAAGCTAGAGCAGAAGGGAGACCAGTAACAAGTGGCATTCCTCAGGGGTCGGTATTGGGACTGACGCTGTTTAACATCTTTGTTGGCGACATGGACAGTGGGATCGAGTGCACCCTCAGAAAGTTTGCCGACGACACCAAGCTGTGCATTGTGGTTGACACGCTGGAGGGAAGGGCTGCCATCCAGAGGGACCTTGACAGGCTTGAGAGGTGGGCCCGTGCGAACCTCATGAAGTTCAACAAGGCCACGAGCAAGGTCCTGCACCTGGGTTGGGGCAATCTCAAGCATAAACACAGGCTGGGCAATGAGTGGATTGAGAGCAGCCCTGCAGAGAAGGACTTGGGGGTATTAGTGGATGAAAAACTGAAAATGAGCCAGCAATGTGTGCTCGCAGCCCAGAAAGATGATTGCATTCTGGGCTGCATCAAAGAGGTGATTCTTCCCCTCTGCTTCGCTCCCATGAGACCCCACCTGCAGTACTGCATTCAGGTCTGGGGTCCCCAGCGTAAGAAGGACATGGACCTGTTGGAGCGAGTCCAGAGGAGGGCCACGAAGATGATCAGAGGGCTGGAGCACCTCTCCTATGAAGACAGGCTGAGAGAGTTGGGGTTGTTTAGCCTGGAAAAGAGGAGGCTCCAGGGAGACCTTATAGCAGCCTTCCAGTACCTAGTGGGGGCCTAGAGGAAAGCCGGAGAGGGACTTTTTACAAGGTCATGTAGTGATAGGATAAGGTGTAATGGCTTTAAACTGACGGAGGATAGATTTAGGTTAGATATTAGGAATAAATTCTTCCCTGTGAGCATGGTGAGGCACTGGAACAGGTTGCCCAGAGAGGCTGTGGATGCTCCATCCCTGGAAGTGTTCAAGGCCAGGTTGGATGGGGCTTGGAGCAACCTGGTCTAGTGGAAGGGGTCCCTGCCTCTGGCAGGGGGGGGATTGGAATTAGATGATCATTAAGGTCCCTTCCGACCCAACCCATTCTCTGATTCTAAGGGGTTCAAAATTCATGGACTAGAGAGAAAAGAGAGAGAGCACAGGAGAGAGGAAAAGAAATACACTTTATCTGATGTTGTTCTTTAATGTAAACATGCACGCAGACTTTTGGACCTCAAGGGTGGCCTGCAGCGCTGGCCTGGAACAACGTTCTCCCTCATATCTCTGCTTAGGCGGAATGTACCCAGCATGGCAGAGAGGGCTGGAGACTGCCCGTACCCCAAAACACGTCACTGTGAGGAAGTGGGAGTGCTGGATTGCAATCTCCCCAGGCTGGGCAGCCGCAGAAGCCGGTTCCTGACACAGGAGGCAGGTTGCCTTCCTTGCTTTACCAAAAGCAAGGTTGTCCCAGCACGACGGGTTGTATCTGGAAGCGGCTGTGGTCCCTCCCTGCTATCCCAAGTCTATCATTAGGTGTTGCATATTTTCAGGGCGGATGGGCAGTATCAGGCCCCTGGGCGTGCATCGATGGAGGGGGGCCGGGCAAGGAGGTGGCTCTAGGCTGCTGGGTCCTGGCTGGGTGGTGGCAGGCCTGGCATGCCGGGCGGCAGCAGCAGCCTTGAAGGGGAGCAGCAGCTCGGATGTACACATGCCACTGAGGGACTTCTACTCTGTGTCAGACTATCCTAAAATTTTTGCGTATTCGACCCCCAGTGCATGCTGGGGCTTCACTGGGATGACAAGCGAGATTCTTTGCTTCCTTCCAGCCTGTGTGTCCTGCCCCCGAGGCGCTCCCAGAGCCTTCCTCTCCTCACATGCAGGAGAGCAGCGAGTTGTACCCACACTCTCCTTCACCCGGAGACTGGCACATTAGTCCGAAGCACTTATCTGAGATATGAGAAACTAGCATCCAAATCCTTTGCCTGCCGGCTGGCACTCAGACATGCCTGTCTGTCTCTCAGGAAAACCTAATTACTCCACTTCAAGGTGTTCTGGGACAGATGTTCTCAAAATCTCTTGTTTAGGTTTTCAAGCTTTGGCTAAATATTTGCATTGTTAAGCTGCCCCTGCCCTCAGCTGAGTGTGAAACCGCTTAACTTCTCTTTTGCTTTGCCCCAGTAGATACCTAATTGCTTCAAGAAAAGTAGAGCAATTTCAAGAGGAGGGACAGAGCAAGCCCTCTGAATACCCACTGCACTACCTTCATGGCTAGACTACTGTGCTGAATATTAGAAGCTGGATGTTAAAAGCCTTCGGGCAAAAAAGACTTCTTCCACCTCTCACATGAAGTCTTTAATCACGAGCTTATAGGATAAAAGGCAGTGTGGGTGAGGAGGGAGCATCATGTTCTCGCTGTATTTTGTGGGAAAAGCCTGTCTTAGGTGTTGAATGCCAAAGAGCATTTGTGGTCGAGAGCGCTGTTAGCAGAAGGAGATAATGTCCTCTGGCATGGGATCACCTAGACTCTCTTAAGTGCTTAAACTTTGCATCTTTCCTTGACTTGTCGGAGATAATTTAGGTGGCTCCCTATCCAGCGTGCAAACTGGAGGATGCCTCTGAAGACAAGCGCAGACAGACATATCCGTTCTGCCTGTGGTCTGAGCTGGCCAGATGAGAGCCAGCTGTGATCCAGCAGCTGTATATGTGATATTAGTGCATTGCTGTGCTTGATTCGATACATCCGGCTGAAAGGCAGGGCCTATTTGCTCAGGCGCAACACAGCTAAACAGCCTCTGAACCACAACTGGCTTGCATCCAGCCAGCTAAGAGCCCAGCCAGAGGAGCCCAGGTCTGCCTACACCTACCTGTATAAACCTGCTTATTAATTAGTGCCAAGCTCTCCACTTGCTCGAAGGAGTCCGGGTGCCAAAGTCTTAGGCGCTGTAGCGTTATGCGTTGTATTTGTGGTTGTTTAACTTCTGATTGACCAGGAGAGTGAGGTCTGAGCTGAGCTGGTCTAAAAACTGCATTGGGACTTGCAGAACATGAGCAGTCCTCTATTGTGGACACTGTCATCTGTGGCCACTAGCAATCTAGCTTTGGCAGTGGGAAGCCTCTCTTGAATATATACTCCAACACATAAGCCTGTACCATGACTTTTGTTCAAATTTGTCTGCTGTCTTCAAGTATTTGTTTCCAGGAGCAAGTGTTTGGAGTCATTAAAAGTTTATTCAACATCAGCTCCTACAAGTTTAGTTCACCAACTCAGGTGATAAACATTAAGGCATAAATATTCCCCCAAGAAGTTGCTGAATCCTTTTTTCTGGCACCCAGATACAAGATAAGATCCATATTTAGCACTGGGGAGAAGTTATTTCCTTGTTTTCTTTAATGAGTAATGGAAGTTGATTTTTGGGAGGTAGCAGATAGCAGTTCCTTGCATTCTTTGCAGTTTTTGGTTATTGGGTATTCTGTGCTTCATTTTTGCATTCCTTCAGCCAGTGGTATAGTGCTGTGTAATGTAGGAGAGATTCAAGTTAAAGACATGAAAAATATATTAAACAAAAATTATAAACATCTAGAATTTTGCATTCACATTGTGCATTTTTGTCTGAGATACTGACATATATAACCACTTGGCAAATTTTTCTAACTAGTGTGTGTGTATGTGATTTAAAAATGCAAGCAACCCCATCAAAGGGCCTCTAGCTTTTTGATTCTCTGAGAAATGAATAATATTCAGCACATTTTTTGGAAACCGCATTTAAGTCAACCCTGAAAGTGGGGCTGGACGTTTAATATTCAGAGAGTTTTAACAGCTTCAACATGAAGAAGGAAAAAGTAGAGTTGCATTTGGGATCCTGCTGCCTGCCAAAATAATACCCTCATGTTTTTCATCTTCACAGCTCTTTGCAGACAATGAATGGATGGTTTAGGTGCTTTAGTCTTGAACGGTAGGCCTGGTGGTGCTTAAAATATATTGCATTCATGAATATATAGAGCTGCTTCCTGATTTAGCAGCATCGTCTACCTCAGTGCAGTCTAAGATCCGGCCCACAGCCTGAATCCGGTCCAGGGGATGTTTGGCGTGGCTGCTCGGGCACCGACGCTGGATGCCTGGGATGGCCATCCCGGCAGCAGCTGCGGCAGCAGCTGGGAGCGGTGGGGAGCTGAGCCGGCCGGTGAGAGAGGGCCCCTCTGCCTGCAGCGTGCGTGCCTGTACGGGGCCCGTGACCGGGCGAGACCTGGATGCCCTGGCTTTCAAGGCTGGGCTGCTTGGCTGCACATTACAGTTTCCACAGGGCTCTTGGTTCATTCAGTGACGAGCTGGGTCACAGAACACAGAATTAATTCCAGGCATCTTCACCCACAGCCAGGAGCACTCCTCCTCGCTGCAGCCTATCCACCCCAGCACCCCATAACCCCTGCTGAATACCCACCCGTCTCTGACCTATGGAAAACTAGGAAGATGCAACGGGTTACCAAACAGTCCCACGCGACTTGGTCTGAAAACATTTCCTGGTATCAGAAAGGGTCCTTCTGGCGTATGCTCGGAGAGAATCGTGTCTGTAAATGGCATTTCTTTTTAAGCAATGAAAGTATTTTTCCTCTTTCCCTAATCTTCTGCATTGTTCCCCTCTCGGTTTCTGCGGTAAATGCGGGAAGCTTGCCACGGACAACATTTGAATTCACTGCATAACCCAGCTCTTTCCAGGTGCACTGATTGAAGCACCAATTGTATTTGAAATAAAATAGCATGTGACTGACGGGCTTTAATTCTGCATTTCCTATCTTTGGAGAGTTTGGCTTGGCAGTCTCAGCAGCTCTCTTGTGCAATAATTTATAAATGTACTAGTAGATTAGGTAGAGAATAATTGGAGAGGGATGTGGATGTGTTTATGTTCCTGAAACTAACAGCCCAAACACCACGTGATGTAAGTAAGTAGGCAAGTACCCTCTTTTTAGGGGGGAGGAAAAGGGTGTGTGTTGATATAGTGACTGTAAGCCAATAGCTGGTTTCTCAGCTGTGCTCAACTCATGTTTTCGGTACTTAAAGGACACACAAGCAATTCCCCAGTCCTGGAGGTGCCAGGCATCCAAAAGCTTCTCAGTTGCTGCCACGGAGCAGAGGTTTTACTGCCAGTGAAGGGCAGGTGGGATCTCCTGCCCTGCTCTTTCCCTGTGGAGGGAGGCTGGGGTACCATTGCACCAGCTGTCCCAGTTTGTGGGACCAGAAGACCTCTTCTTCTGGTGGGGATCCTCATCTGGGCCATGAAGGTTTGATTAATTATCGGATCAAGGTGAAGATCTGGCCCAAACATTTTTTGGGTCACGGGTCCATGCTTTGATCATTAGAGCACAGATTTATGCAAATGCTGGGTATAGCAAGAAAAAAGTGGGGTTTATTTTATCTTTTTCTGTCTTAACAGAAGAAAATGGAAAAGGGAGGTAATCTTTTCTCCTTTAATTATGTGGTCCTGCTCTATTGAACTTAACGGCTATTCCTATATACGGCTCAATGGGAGCAGAATCAGCAATGACTGCCTCCCGTTAGAGTAACAGCAGTCTGAGTGGATTTCCTCAGCTTTCCGTGGGAATGCGTTCTGTCTCCTTGGCGTGATCTTGCAGGCCGCTTGTGGTATGGAAGAGAAAAAAGAGAAATAATGAGAAAATAATAACCCTCCTGCACCCATTGGGAACCAGCAATCACGGACAGCTGGGCCCTGGTGCAAGCGGGGGTGGCTTTGGGACCTGGTTTGTTCCCCAAGGCTGTGCAGAAGCTGCGGAGAGCTTTAGATTCCCCCGTGAGCAGGGATTACCACCGTGCACAGCCCCGGTGGGCTGGCAAGTTCCTCTGCTCAGCCAGTCTAGCTCGAAACTTCATACCTGCTCTTGATTTTGTCGCTCGCTTTCACTAAATTCATTCAATGTGGCTGCAAAGCCATGTCCAGGAAAGCAGCGTTGGACGCTGCCTGGTTCTGCTGTCCTCGGGCATCTCCCCGGCCCTCCCTGGCCCCGTACACTGCTCTGCCCGTGTGCAGGCAGCATTTGTCACTGTGGCTCGGCAGCTACAAGCAGAAAAGCTCTTCCTTTCCATCGGACTCTGTGCTCATGTGGTACAGCTTCCCTCTCCTAACAGGGAAGGGTTGTAGCTTGAAAACTGCTCTCAGATCCGCTGCTCTTAGCTCTTGTCAGCACACAAAACTCTTCACAAGAACAGCGAAGAAGTCTAATGGGTACAGAAAATCAGTTTTGGCCGTAGAGGCAGATTTCATGGCATTACGACTGACTAGCTGAAGTCTCCGTGTTAGACGGGTCCTAACTTGCTTTTTCCTCTTCTGCTCCCCCAGTCCCTTTGCTAACACACTTTTCTTCTCTGCGAGTGCTAACTATGCTTTTCTCTCAAGTGGATAAATCGGCTAATATAATTAGATTGAACTAAGAGAAATTTGGCCTGACTTTAGTTTGGATTTTGCTGTTTCTTGTCAGACAGAGGAAGAAACCCACTGGCTTGTTTTCTTCTTTTTTCTTATTCCAGTTGGCCTAATAACAGCTATGAATTCTCTCTGCAGACCTCACCTCCCTGTTAGCCCGAGACCATCACTGCTACAATGAATAATACTGTAATTATTCATGGTGTTTTCAACTCCAGTAATACAGGCTTAATTTTTCAACAAGTACTGACTCTTTGCTTTTCAATTTTGAAGGCTTGGTTTATCTTTCCAGTAAAAATCTACCACTACCAGGGCACATCACATACTGTTTTTTTTGTCTTGGGACATGTCTCTAAAGAAGGAGTTGAATAGTGACCCAAGAAGCCCTGCAGGAGGCAGGGAAATTCCCCAAAGGCACCAGAGAGCCATATGCCAGGAAGAAAGCTGGGGCTAAGGAGCCAGGAGAAGCAGCTGTGCCCACCTTGGGGAGGAGACATCTTTAAACCCCACATCCAAGTCAGCCTCTTGCTAGGCTTGCCCAGGTTCGACCTCCTCTGTGCTGAAAGCCGAGAGGAGCTGGGATCTGAGCCTGTGCTGAGTTTGTGATGGGGGGCTGGTGCTTTTGCACTGAAAAAGTTAGTACAAGGCCTGGGAGGTGAGGTGAATCCACGCAGATGCTTTCTCAACGTTAAAGGGATCGGTCACCTTCTCACATGCATGCATAGACGATGTTTTTCGAGTAAAAACCGTCTTGGCTTGGCCTCCTCTCTCCAGTTTGTCCCAGCAATGTGCTTACCTCCAGTGACAGCAAGCAGGCTCCAGGTTTCATGTCCCTGTGCCTGCCTCCTCTGGGGGGTTTCGCTTATGCTTATTTAATGGGGACACATTTTTGAGGGAGGTTATTACTAGTTGTTATTGTGGACTTTACCCTTGCTTTTGATTTCCCTGCCTTTCTGCCGTTGCTGTCTTTCCTTGTTTTGATGGTGCCATACATTTTCCACAAATGAGTTTTCTTGTTTTCAGATTGTTCATTCTTAAAGGTCCTGGAGTTGTGCGTTAATTTCCTTTACTCGACCACTAGGTGGGGACACCGAGCGCCATGAACCTGGTTTAGCTCCACCACGAGGTTACCTGTGGACCTGGAGCTGCAGAAGCAGCCAGAGGCCCCAGAGCTGGGCAGGAGCAGGTACATGGCAACTGCTTTGGGGAGGGAGTGAGCAAGCTCCGTTACACGGTGGCTTTAGAGGTCCTCCAGCAAACACATCCAAGCACGGGGCAAATCTGGCCTGTTTCTGCCCAGAGGAGCAAGTTGCTCAAATCGTGTGTCTATGGGAAAGCGTGGAGCGATGGAGAGGCTGGAGAGAGTCAGAGGTGTGAGCCCTTCCCTCGCTGCCTCTCTCCTAATCTCATCCCTCTTTGCTGGGGATTACATCCCAAGGACTGCTCTGATCCTTTGATCCTCCCTCGCAGTGAGACGATCTCAAGAAGTGGCCCCCACCACTTTGGAGCTTCTGGCTGTATCTGTGAAGAGAGGTGGGAAGTTAAGTAGACTATCAACAGTTTTTTGGTTTTCTAAACAGTTTAAGCTATTTTTAAAAGACCGAGATCAATTACGCTTCAAATAGTGTTTCTGTAATTTATCTGTTTATACTGTAAGTGCAGATAGAATTTAAAGTGCCCATTGTCTGCATTAGATCCTCTTGTCTTTCCTCTCATCTGCATTGGGAGTGCTTTGTTGCTGTGGTTTTTCCTTCATTTTCTGGACAGAGCTGGATGTTGAAGAGATGAGAATTCCTCCAAACAGAGGCAGTGATGTTTGGACAATTCAGATCATCATTACAAAACGGAGAAGGAATGGGG
The DNA here is from genome assembly GCA_034782735.1 of Sagittarius serpentarius. NCBI lineage: Eukaryota > Metazoa > Chordata > Aves > Accipitriformes > Sagittariidae > Sagittarius > Sagittarius serpentarius. The sequence continues at coordinate 31,440,768 of JAVKLA010000053.1, forward strand.
CTGAAAAGCAGACATTTTAGCCAGAAAGAGCCATGTATGTAAAATTCTGAGGCTAGTTCTTTCTTGTTAAAGCTCAGAGATGATGCCTGACTAGAGGGATTTTTAATTTTCTTTACATAGAAGATGTAAAATGAAGATATGGTTGCACTTAATGATCAAGGGCATAAAACTACACTAGGGGAATATGTCGACTGACCACGAGAAACAGCTGGGTAGGCTTTATGCAGATTAACTGATACCTGGTGGCAAGGTACTGCTGCCGAACAACCAATTTCTCTGCACTAGTTCAGCCCTTAGGATAGGTTTGTGCCATCTCCTGTTAATCCCTAGCAGATGTTTAGAAGATGCGGATGCCCGGCGCCTGGCTGCAGCGGCGTGACCTTGCACAGAGAGGAGTCGGTGCCGCCTGGGATCGCGGCGCTGCAGTGAGGATGGACAAGCCTGGGGTCTGAATGAGGACTGCATGCGCGTCCGCAGCACAGCGAGTCCCTGACAAATAGTGGTAACCTTTAAGGGAAGCTGTGTAAATGATCCTTGTCAATACTACCATTAGATAAGTGAGGGACAGTGACTACTCCAGGGCTATGAACTGCATTACAGTCACTTAATGGAGCTCATTGGTAATAAACTGACTCGGTGATTTGCTTTTCATCAGCTCTGCCGGCTGACTTTTGAGCCTCCTCTGTTCAAATGGCATATGAAATCTCTGGTGTTAGCTGGCATCAGTGGGGTAATTTAGCAGAAGTTAGCATAAAAGCAAGCAGATTGGTAACAGCTAGCCAGGTGCCTGTAAATTGTAAGTAATGCTAGCAAAAGCTTAAGACTTCTCCTCCTTCAGCTTTCGGTTGTGTCACGTACTTGTGCAGAAAGGATACCTGTCTGCTTTTTTTCCCGTCCTGTTGTTTGCACAGATCTGTATGTGAAACTGCATGTGGTTTATAGCTTCAGAGGCCGTCCCTTGGCAGCTGCTGCGGCTGTGGCAGTGCCAAGGAGCAGGCTGTGGAGGTCAGCCTGGATGGAGGGACGGCGGGTGACGGAAAACTGCCAGCTCTCCTCTTTGACTCCTGCACGTACACTAAGAGCCAAAGGCTTCTAGTAATTGCCGTCTCCTGCCAATCCTTGATTTATATACCTGTATGAAAATACTAGGTACAAGATGGTTAAATACTCAAGCACCCGCCAAAGAAGCTGTCAGCTTGAACAAAATTGAGTTAAAAAAAGTGTCAAGCACTAGTTCATCAGATTCCTCGAATCAGGGTAGGTGGAGATTTTCCTTGTTTTACAAAAGCAGTTGTGTGGCAAATTACGTATAATGTGTAGCTGTTCAGCAGGCCGGCTCTCCCACCCACCCAGGGCACAGGGCAGCGTGGTCGGGCAACGCGGCGTGAGCTTGGAGCTCCTTGATTGCAGCCCTTACTGCAGCCTGCTTCGGTCACCTCCACGGGCTCACTCAGCTTTGCTGTCTCTACCTTCCCCTTATCTTCCAGAGGCGTTGTGAAGACAGATCTGTGCTTAAAGTGATCATGGGCTCTGTTAAAAACTGTCTGAGTATTATCATTGGCTGCAGCAATATTGCACTTGGCAGCAAGGAGGCTGGTTACAATTATCTCTCCAAAGATGCTGCAGACACATAATGCCCCCAGTTCTCCCACCAGGGAAAGAGGACTTTGAGCTGGTCTTTGCAAGAATATTTTGTCAATGGTGGTTGGGTTCCGTTTGTAGATATTTGCATCTCTCCAGGAAGAAAACTCACTGGCGAGCTGAGAAAACCCCTCGTCCCTGCTGCGTGAGTCCTGCTGTCTACCTGGGCAGCAGAACCCTCCAGGCCCAGGAGCGCTGCTGAAACAAAACCCGTGTCGACACGCTGTTGCTCCCATCAGCTGCAGCAGTGGTTCACCCGCCTGCTCGCACATCCACGTGTGCTCAGCGCAGCCCATCACCTGCCTGTGCTGGGGGGTGCAAAGCGCTTCCCAGTCTGCAGCGTGCTGGGCGGAGGGGGGACACCCAAAGCGGTACAGCTCATGCTGGTAGGAGTTTTTAAGGCTCAAACTACACTTCTACTGTCATGGCTCGTTTCACTCGCAGGGATGGTTTTACTTTGCCACCTCGTTTCTAGTGGATACAGCTCAGGTCTTGTACGCCCTGGAGAAAATACAGCCATAGTCCAGGGTTGAGTGATGGCCCTGCTGAAAAACTGGATAGAAAAACTGGTTTCCTTGCAATATTATTATCTTTTTTTTTGATCCAAAGTGCAACTTTTTACTTCACTTGTGGTTTGTTCAAGCCTTTCAGAAATGGATGGATATTTCAGAAAGATTTTATAAAGAAGTGTTTAATTTTGAAGTGTCTAAGAAAAGATTTGAAAAGTTTAGGAAATTTTAGGTTTGTTTTTTTTTTTCAGGTTCAGTTTGAAATCCAATTTCTCTAAAACACCAATGAATACTAGATTTAGGTTGGAAAACATCACCAACCTTTCACTATGGAGTTATGGGCTGAGGCCAAGGATAAAGAATTCCTTTCCTAACAACATGTAGCAATGGGAAATGAGAAACTTCTTCTGACAAGCACAAGTGTCCTCAGGATTTCAGAGTGATTTTTATCTTGTGGAAAGCCAGTGTTTTAGGCAAATACAGTTCTGGAACTTCACCCAAATGCTGTCCTGATTTGCATGGCTGATTAAGAAGCACCAGCACACACAGTAGCACAGGCTGTGATTGCCATCTCCCGATGGCATCTTCCCACACGGCGGGGTGGTGCTGCTTTTGCAGGTTTGATGTCCAAGTGATTCTCGTGGATCCTTCTAGCCTGGCTGGTGGCTGCTCCCTCCCTGGGAGCCGACAGGGAACAGGGGGCTGGTGTAGGACGGGAGATGCTCTTGAAGGGATTTTTTCCTGCCTGGAGAGCCAGGGGATGGTCCCAGCAGCTGGCCTTCCCATGCCTCTGGCTCCAGGTGGAGGCTAAGCCTGGGGTGTTGCCTGTCTCTGGGGCAGGGAAACGCCGGGGACAGATGGATGAGATATTAGCACACTTCAGAGGAGTTGGTTTGCTGGCCCTGGGTGACGAGGGAGTGTACTTAGCACGTCACCCATATCTGGTGAGCGGTCACCCTTGTTTGCCGTACCTTTTCCGTTCCCTTGCTGCTCTGTTTTAACAGTAAATCTGTTTGGGAACAGAGATGCTATTGATTTCATTTGTCTTCTCACCTCAGTAATCTGGACACCATGGACTCACGTGGAAATAAAAAGTGAGGTGACTCATTTGCTGAGTCCCTAATGCAGGGAGTCAGATGGAAATCAGTTGTTAGCCATTATACATCGCAGAGCAGAGATGTCACGCTCTAGCTGTGAAAATCTTCCTAACAAGCCAGCTGACAGCTCTTGCTCCCCCCACAATTTCCGCATCGAGGGTGAATTGCAGTAATCCCACATTAAGGTGACACAGGTGTGGATTCATTTCCAAAACTGCCAGTCCCTCTGGACTCCTTGTTTTTAATTAAATTTTTTTTCCCCCCACTGATGTCAGTACAGCAGCAGATTTAAATGCTGGTACTGCACTGATTAAAATTGTATTCCTAAAATAACTTTGTCCTTTGGTATCATTCTGAGAGATGCTTTTGTTTCTTTTTAAGTAGTTGGATTTTCAAAGTGAAATCTGAAGCAGAAATTGGAAAGGAAAGTTTCAGAATAACTTTTGTCTACCACAGGTATGCACTGCCTGCTCTTGGATGGTCCATTTTTTATAAAATAGGTACAACCAGTAGTAAGAGAGACCAATATATTCATAAGGGTGTTGCTGAAGGACTTGTAGGAAGAAGCCTGCATCTCCCACCCCCTTAACGTGTAAGTCTGTATTACCCATATATCTCATCTTTTGGGGAACCTTTCTATGAACCACTCGTGGTAAGTTGTCCACGGTGCCACTGTTAGAGACTAGTGACTTCCATTTGCTTTTGGTGAAAACCTGCTGCTGTCCTGAGAAGATGAAACAGAATGCGGTCGCTGCCCTCACCCATCCATTCACTGCACGTCCCTCGTGTCGCCTGGCGTTCGCCTCCACCTGCGTCCACCCGGCCTGAGCGACCACCCTGCCTACAGCCTCCTCTCCTCACCCATCTCGCACCCCAGGCTCTTAATTTCTTTTTTCTGCCTCCTTCTTTTGAGCTACAAAACACCATACTCCAGGTAGCACCTCATACTGATGTCCATAATCTCTTTAACAGTCCTAAGTGGTCCTGTCTAATGACCATGGCTATTTATAAGAGCTGATTCCTGTAAGACATACCAAAATCCTGCTTGCTCATCTCCACTTACGACCTAGATTTTTTGCCTAGTGGCATGTTTCAGCCAGTTCAGCCCCTTTCCTCAGTACAGAGAGCTGGAAGGTGGCACTTGTTCCTTTCTATGATGGAACTGCCCTAGGTCTTCTGTGGCTGGTTCCTTACCACTGAAAGGAGCTCTTCCTGGCACTATGTCGAAAGTCTGCGCGACTGCTAAACAGTCTTTCTCTTCATGACCTATGTTAGATGGCTCACTGTCTTATTTACATGTTGCATACCCCTGAAAGCAATGATTCCTACATCTTCTAGATCAATTTCTGTCAATTTTTTCGCTATGTGACCATCATGCTTTTAATTGCAATGGGTAGAAAGAGTGGTACAATGCTGTGGGTCAGCTGTAGGCCACTTGACTTTGCAGAGAATTAGGACTCTTCTGACTATGGTTTGGAAAAATCGACGCAAAGCATTAAACAGACCTGAATGAACTCTTTGCACTTTTGGCAACACCATTTCTTCTCTGTGGCATGGTCAGGAGCTGCCATCTGTTCTGTCTGATGCTGTTTTCTGCCAGGTACCTTGGATGCTTACCTCTGGCTGGATGTGTTCTTTGCATCCATAGTCCAAAGAACAGGCTGACTTACAGGCTTACAGTTCAACCAAATAAACATATTTCAGGGAAAGAATAAAAAAAACAAACTTGGATTTTAAAAATCCCATGGGAATTTTTCTCCGTAACCCTTTCTCTCCCTTCTTAGCAATTCTGTTTCCCTTCTGTTTACAATGGAAAAGGGTAAAAGAGAAAGGAGGAAAGAGCTGAACAGCAAAAAGTGGTGGGTTTTAATTGTTTTTTTGAGGGGAGGGTATAGATATTGGAAAAAGTACATAAAGTTTCTGCCAAGATTTGCTTACATTTTTGAGAAATGCAATTTTTCAGTGAGAAATTTGTGACTCCCCCTTTTTTTAACAAGTCCTATTGAGAGCTACGTTTAGAAAATATTTCATGTATTTGCACGGTAAAAAAAGATATTCATCTGCAAAAAACACAGCATGTGATTGGACCACGTAGGCCTGATAGTTCTTTTTAAATTAGAGGCCAGGGCTCACCTGTGGCTGTGCTGATCTAACAGCATACAAAACACTCTTCCCATGGTGAGAGGAGAGTTTATAGGGGACCTTACGGAGGGCAGGATGCACCCGAGTTTCCCATTTTCACTTTAGCTAACATAAAGCTGTAAAATATGGAATAATTTTATAAAGAAAATGCCAAGATTTATCAATGAGAGACAATGCTGACAACTTCTCAGCTCAGGAGACTTATATGCCTGCAGCTTCTGGGTGAGGGCTGTTCTAGCTGGGGTTAATGGATTTGCCTGACGTGCAGACCCACTGCTTTAAGAAAAAGGGAACCCTTGGCGTGACAGTTTGCATGAGAATGGTGACTTCTGGGCGATGGCTTTTCCTGGGAATACATTTTATATGCATATAAGCTATAACAGAAAGGTGGGATTAGTGGGATTTGCCCAAGTGCTCAGTTACTTAGGCTCTGAGTGGGCTTGTATTCATCTTCATATCCTTCAGCCACTTTGGAGATCTGACCTTGAAGCATCCAGCGCATCCTTGTGAGAACGTTGCAGGAGCCATCTTCTCATCCAGAGGAGGACGAGAGGTGGGTAAGGACAGGTCGCAATGGTGTGGGGCTCTGCTAGCACAAAGATGGCCATGGCATTACTGCTAGTGAGGCTTACTTAGTGTCTGTCTGCAGGTGTGCCTTCAAATATACGTCAGAGGTGAAGCTGAGATTGATGACTCCTTTGTTTCAGAGTAGGAAAATACCTACTCTAAGCACTGTTTTCCAACCCATTTCTCAGGCCACTAGAATTAATTACTTTTATGGCTGCTCCTGCAGGTCAGCCGGGCAGAGCTCCAGGAAGGTATATCCCACCGCAAACACATTGTTGGAGGATTACAGACAAAATTATCCTCAGGGGTAATGAAATGCTGAGCAGGTTGTGGGGGCACAAAATTTGCTTTTGTGGTGAAACACTTCTGACACAGGCTTGGTGGCAACAAACTCACTACTCTCCCCCCAGGATGGGACCTCAGCATTGTCGTCACTGCAGACAAGTGTAATATAAGTACAGTTAACATAGTAGGTTGAAAAAAGCCCTTGTCCATAGCATAGCGATTCCCTCATCTTTTTGCACTGACTTCACAATGAGGTGAAGCTCCAGGTACAGGCATTTATTGTTAATGTTATTATTGTTAATAATAATTATTACTACTATCACTATTATTATTCATGTACCTGTGCTCTAAAATGATTGCATGGTCCTACATGAGCCTTAGGATGCACAGACAGAAAGGATTATCTCCGAATTTTAACATGCGATGGAAAGTGCCAGTTTCTTTTCATTGTTTTACATGTTTTGTTGGTTTTTTTTTAATACAGTGAAATTAAATGCAAGAACCTCATAGCACAGCAATAAGAAAAAAAAATTAATTGAGCAAAAGTCAGCAAATGCAGAATTATGGTTCCCCCAGCAACTGTAATGAAGGCAGAGAACACATATATACACTGATGTTCGAGTTAACGCTGCACACTGCCTGGAATACAAATCCTAACTGTGTTCAAGGGGCTGAGTGATGATTACTGTGAGAACCATAACTTTACATTTCCTGACTTTTTGCAATTAAAATCTCACCTGGATGATGCATTAGCATAGGCTTTGCATTTAATTTGCTATTTTCTTTAGGATGTATGTGTGTGTTGATTACGTTTGAACATTTCTTACCTTTTCATCTCATTTATTCTTTTGTAAGGGAAAAATCAGGGGAAAAGCCATTTACCACATCAGCTCCCTTCTTCTCCCTCACCGGCGGAGGGGGGAAGAGGGAGGGGAGAAAAGAACAAAAACCTTAGTGTAAGCAGTGCAATTAATTGTATTTTTAGCTCTAAGAGGCATTTACTGATGAATGTAAATTTATATCACTGCTTTTCTGTTACTATTTGTACAGGGACTGGCCAATCCATACAGAGATGGGTCCCCTCCAGACCTTTAATCCATACAGAGTTTACGCAGCCTTGGAGTGCCAGAAGCAAGTCTGACAAGGTCTTTGGTGGCTCCAAGCTCACAGATTTTTTAGCCCGCTGACATTACAGTTCAGGACTCAGGTCTGCAGTCCTTCTGACTGTGTGAAGCCCCAGTGACTTGAAAAGCTCAAATCTGTGAATGCTTGAAAGTGTATCTTCATTGTAGGAACTAACCAGACCCTTTCCCTACCGTTGCTGTACCTCCTTGCTTAGCCACAGGGGGATTTAACAGACATAAGGGTGCTTCACACCCTGGCTAGCCGATGTGCTATGGGGTACGGCCAAAATCCCACCAGTGCTTTCTCTGGGGAACAGTATCCCTCATAGCGTGATGGAAGATCAGACTGAATTCCTCCAGTGCTTGTGAGATTATGTTTTTCTTTCATTTTTATCTGTCTGGAGGGAAAGATGACTTCTCTCACAACCTGCTGGGGCCTTGGGAGCACCAGCAGCCTCGTGGGCAGAGCCCAGGGACCAGCCTGGCCAAGTCTGTCCCTCCAGCCAGCCCCCGACACCGGTCCTGTAGAGAAGCTCGTCCTCTTCACCATCACCCTGCCCAAGAGGAGTTACTTGTGCTGGCCTGGCTTATAGTCTTTGGGCCTAACGACAGATCAGCAAGAAGGGAAGGATGCAACACAGCCAGCTCTGTTTATGCTGTGATTTTTATTTTTTTCTTCTGTTTGTTGTTAACGTGTTGATGCTTACATAATTTTGTTTGACCTTTGCTTTTGTTCTTCTGCTCTTTAACCTTTCGTAGCAGCTCTTCTTTTGCTTCGTGCTGAACCATTTCATGATGGTGACTTCTTCCTATAATTAACTCTGTTCCCTTTGTTCTGGGCCTTGTGCTTTTATATCCCACTCCCTGTAGAGCCATCAAATTTCTTTTAACCTAAAGGCCCTCTGCCACCAAGGGTAAATCAGCCTTGTCTAAGCTCATTCACTTGAGCCCACCAAAGAGAGACTCCCCTCCCTTTCTGCCCATCCTCATATGAGCTCATGTCCATGTAAAGATGTCAGGCATCAAAGTTCAAAGAGAAAATAGCTTGGCACACGTTTTCCAGATGCTGTCAGACTGTTGCTTAGGCTCTGACGGAATTAAATTATTTGAGTACTCATGCTGCTGTCAGAGGCTTGATGCCTTCCAAGAACAAACACCGTTATCTTTAAACGTATCTAGTATGCCTGAAAATCAGAAAGTTCTACCTCATTGATCAATTTACCAAAAATACAGAAAACTGTGAAAGCCTAGGACCATTAATTAATGGTGCTGTGTAGGGTGGATATGTACCAAAACATGTGAATCCAGCATATCTCTATTAGAAGTTACAGAATTCTGGAAAAACAGAGGTGACCTAGAGCAATATGGCTTAAAACACTAGAAGGAATGGCTTCTGTAAAGACAGTGTTTACTCCTTTTATAGGTGAAATTTTTACTTTTTATTTTGACATGGTGGATTTTGAAAAACTTCACGTGTCATTCCTAGGACAAATAGCAGACAGGCAGAATTCATTTTGTTAAAACCTTTACTACATCCCATTGGCAAACTGCATTTTGTCAAACTCTTTTGTTCATAATGTTCACAAATGACATTTCATCACATTTTTTGTCAACAGAATGTAATTTTATTCCAATCATTCTGTCAACAAAGAGAAACACCATAAAATCACTTTGCTCACAAACATAAATTATGTGTTGATTTTGTTTGCAGAAGAAATGGAAGTATCAAAAGTTTTTCTGGGGATACAATGAAGACGGATCACATTCATTCTGTGGACAAAATATTAATGTTACAGGCAGCAGTTTGTAATTTCTAGGCTGGCTGGAGGGCAGAGTACGCATAAAATTCAGGGTGAAGCAAAGAAGGAATGTATGAATGTGCTCATTCTGGCCCTAATTCGGGACATTGGGATTAAATCAATGGGCACTGGATCAGGCCTTTAAAGTGCCAGATGTGCTGCAAGGCATTATATACATGGAAAGCAAGGAACCCATGAGAGGAGCTGCACCTTCATGGAGAGGTGGCTGGGATGCCATGGAGAATACTGTAGGGCATTTCACACGGCATGAGGTAGCTGCGTTTAGGTGGCAGAACGGAGTCCCCAGTCTGCTCTTTCACTTACTGTGTGATGTTCTGGTAGGATTTCTTTTTTTTTTTTTCCTTTTCCCCGTAATAACTGCTTTCTTGCACAGCAAAGGTAATGCATTAGTTTTTAGTTTTAAGATACATCCTTTTAAAGTGGATATTTACAGTGTAGGGCCATTGCTCAAGAGCCTGCACATGTTAGCACAGTACGAGAAAAAGCTCTGTGTATTTTGGAGTGATTGCCATTTTCCATTTTCCCCATTACATTACATGAACAGCCTCTTCCTTTGTCTTCATCTTTCAGCCTAAAAGCCTAAACATAGCAAAATAGGCGTCTCAAATAACTGTTGGATTTTGAGTGTTTGGCTCACAACTATATGTGCTTTCTGACTACTGGTCAAAAGCACCTGTGCAGAATACAGATTTCATTCAGAGGTATTCGGGGAATGTACATTCCTTTTTAGCTATTAGCTTTTCAAGAAACTTGGTACCCCATCAGGGTATCAAGAAAAATAATGCTGTAGTATTGACTCCTCACACCACAAATGATCGCTAGCAAATAACAAGTATAGACAAAGGACAGGAAAAAAGCTCATCAGTTAAAGACGATTGTATGAATGATTTTTGGACAATTACAAGCAACTTGCAGAGTTTTTTCCACTATTAAACTGACTGCAAATGGAAAACAAGGTTCAAATCCTGGACTGGGCTGGAATCCTTGAGTTCACTTGTCAGCTCTGCCACTGACCTGCTGGGCAACTTTGGGGAAGTTGTTTCATCTTTCTATGCACGAAGGTCCCGTCTATAAAAAAGAGGTAATGGTTCATGTATCTGTAGTGCTTAATACCTGTGTGAGGAATGCTGCAGAGAAACCAGGTTTTGAAGTGAATAAATGACCATCTCCTTCTCAGTTTTTCATGCTCTAACACCTTCTCTTCCTTCCCTGTACACCTGGGCGACTGCTCAAGGCTGGTGGGGCTTTCTCCAAGTGGTCTCAGAGAGTGGTCCCTCTTCTCTTGCTTGTGACCAAGATCTGGCTGATGCCTCTGCTACTCATCTTGACTACTGCAAACTGCTCTTTACCTGGCCTTTCCAATTTCTCACAGTTTTTTCCTTGAAGAGATCCAAAACGTTGCTGCTAAAACCTTGTCCGCATTCACTCCGTGACGCGGCTCTGACTCAGAGTCGTATCTGAACATCACCTCCCAGCCTCCTGGCATGTTTTTTTCTGATCTCCATCTCTCCTTGGCTCAGCTTCTCAGCAGTGCCAAATATGCTGCCAGCGTGGCTTATCACTTGGCTTATCACCAGCACTTGTCTTTCCCTCTGACTCCTCGTCCTGTCCCAAGCCTGCGCCTCCCTTCCTGGCTACACCCAGCCTCCATGGCTGGTACGCTGTGGAGGGGAATGGCTTTGTGCTTAGCTGCTTCCTCAATTTGACAATATTCGTGCTTCAACTTTGAAAATATCACATATTCCAATAAACTTCTAGTAATCCTGCTGTTGGAGCCAGACTGATTCCCAGAGAGCCTCTGTACCTGCATTGTTTCTGTAGCTGGCACCAAGTAATGTGTTGCAGAGGGGAGTAAAGCTGTCCTTGACTTGTAGCTCTGTATGCAGCTTTCCATGCTAAAACTGTTTGTACTTCATTGTAACACCCAGTGACTTCTGTACCTCTGAATGTATAAGCACAAATGTTGACTCAGTTGAGTTTAATAGACTTTCTGTATATGGGTTTAAAAGAGAATGGGAGGAAGAGATGAACAGCTAATTTCTGAATACTCAACAGGCTCTAAGAGCAACTTGTTGAGACACACCAGGGAGTTTCGCAACTTCTCAGGGTTCTTGAAACAGCAGGTGCAGAATATTTGAATTTTGCTTATAAAACAAAATTTTTGGAAGAATGGAAAAAACAACTCTCAGCATCTTGTCTTCGGAAAGCATGTTACGGTTATGTAATAACACAAGAAAAAGGTTTTAAGTTGACAGTAAGTAAAAAGGTACAGTAACTAGATTCAAGTGTGCAGACTCAAGGTTCATTTTTAAAAGCGTCCAATAACATTATTTTCATGCTGCTTCTTAAGCTGGCCCAGAAGAGTATGGTATGTCAGTTCATGGGCTTTTGTCACGGAGAACGGTGCTTTAAAGTAAGTACAAGTACACATTCAGTCTTAAGCAGGGATATAACATATTATCTCCTTCCAGAAGTCAACGGGAAGTCAGAGAAGAGATAAATTAATAATTACAAATGCTGCATAATTGCACATAAAGTCCAGTAGCCTTGCATTAATTGAAAATCCAAGCCCTCATGAGATCAATGGGAATTTTCTGTTGACCTTAACAGGGAGATAAGCTCATATGCACTTTGAAGGCAAGCTTGCTTACCTGGACTGGTGTTGGTTGCAGTTCTTTACCTTGCACCATGAACGTCCTTGAAGCAGAAGAGTGATCAGATTTTACAGCCCCTCAGTCCCCTGGGTCTGCCTTTTCCACCCTTTCTGCTCCCCTCTGCACTAAAGCTGTGCACTGTTCGGCCTCTAACCCTTCTTTCCACATGATCTGTCCCATTTTTACAGTAATTGGTTCACCTCAGCCCCGGCACACTCCATCAGGGTGCTGTGAGCTGGCCAGAGGGTCTCACAAAGGTGCCGATTAACCACCGCCGGGGCTATGACCCTCTGTCCATCTGCTGGCGTCCTGCAGAGTCAGAGAAGGTGGGGACTGTGTGATCAGCATCACAAGCTCATTAAAAAGTTAGCAACAGCTTCTAAAAATCAAAGAACGGGAAATGGCAGCTGTAGTCTGGCAACTCTTTGAAGCTCTGCCAAAGGGACGGGAGAACTTGACCGGGTGCTCACAGCCGCAGCAGTGGCAGCGTCCCCAAGGTGAGGGGCAGGCAAATGAGCAAGGGCACACTGACTCCTGGGTTGGAGAATGGTGGCAGAGGAGGTCCCTGGTGATGACGATGCTGCGGGCGAGGGCACTGAAACCCCTCTGCAACAGGTCTCACGGCTAGGCCGCCCATTTTGGGGCCGTAACTCGAGGATCTGTTTGCAGCTGGAGGAATGGTGACAGCAGGAGACAGAGCAGCTCTGGAGCAGAATGGCAGCAGCAGCCCAAATTAGAGAAATGCGTCTGTGCTTTTGGTGTCCTTCTGAATGAAATTACAGGGAAGGCAGGAGGGATTTTGTGGTTATGACCAAGAAAATAATTACTGTGGAGGCTACTGTACGTGACAAACTGGCTTTTAACATCGTCTGAGGGAGGAAGCCATGCGCTTCCCTCAGCCCATCCTCTTCAGTCTCTGTTCAAAGATGGAAGCCAAGCAGAAGACAAAATGAAATGTGCAAGTTCTGATTCATTCTTACTAGGTTTGTGCTGATTACTTAAACAACAACAAAAAAATCAAAGCTGGGATTACAGACTTAGCAAGGGGAGTGCATATTTCAGCACATACTGGGCTCTTCGTCATTCTGTCACGCTGGTAGAATGAGACTATCAATGCATTGTCCCAGCAGGTCGTGTTATAAAGCCCAGTGGCTAAGTTAAATGGAAAAGTCCTCTAAGAAAAACAGCATGCAGCTTCCTACTGCTCGCTCTTTCTTGCAGAGCTGTCTAGGTGAGGCATGGGAGATACAGTGGATGAAGTTGTAAGAGCTTTTCATAGAGGAGAAACTCATGACAGTCAATAAGGTACCTGGGCAAAGCAGATTTCCAGTGTCTGCTCACCATCTTCCAAATTCTCCTGACTTTCTGAAGTGCTATGTGTCAGCAGGGGACAAATGCTCCCGCTTTGTGTGCACGGGAAGTATTACATGGTGGGCTGTGAGTGCTTTCTCCAGTTACCTGTTTAGCACTACTGAAAGCGGGGCATGCAGGGGCACAGACATCCAGCTTTTAACCATAACATTAGAATGAAAACAAAGTCACCACTTTTGAAAAGAGCTAAACTACAGATTGTACAGCTCTCTGCATCAATACGAGTTATCCGGGGGCAAAGGCTTGCCTAGTAATTACCCGGTATGCCAGTGACTAACAGGTTCAGGCATCCCTTGCAGGAGACGTGAGGACCAGCAGTGGCCCCAGTGCAATTTGGGAAGTCCCATCTCTTAATATCTGTTATTAGTTCAGGTATGTTAGTTAAACTCCCTGCAGTGGTATAACCCACACTATTTCTTGCCTCCCAGAAGTCTATTTCCGCAGCACTCGCAGGTGTCTGGCGCTGAGCTGGCTAGCCAAAAACTTGCCATTCTTTGCAGAGATTAGTTGCTAAGTAAGAGTAACAACCTGCTCTGAATTAATATTATCCCCCTTAAATTTTGGCCATCCTCTGGTCAGGGCGATCCCTAAGGAAGTTGCCTGGGTTTTGCAGCAGACCCAAAGCCACCACCCGTCCCCTTAGCACTCCAAGGACGAAGCAACCCCCCTTTCAGCGCTAGCTATCTGGTGGCTGAGAGTGACAGCCCACTTTTGGGGAATCAGTACTAATTAAAGCTCATAACAGATGTCTCCACTCCACCGCGTTAGGATGCGGGTCCCCCGTGAGACCTGCTGTTGCTTTCTGAGAGTCGGAAATGAGCGCTGAAGTGTCTCTGTCGCTACTCGCCCTGCTTCGGCATCCCGCTGCAGCACCCGGGCAGCTGGCGGCAGGGCACGGGCAGCAGCGTGCGAAGGTGTGGGCGGGCTGGGGGGACCGTGGTGCGGGGGCCAGGCACTGCCGGAGGGGGTTTGGCAGGCCGAGGTGGGTGTGCTGAGCCCACCCCTGCTCCCAGGGTTTCTGTTCCTGCCTCTCCACAAGCCGCTCGTGGTGTCACCCCAAACAAGTCCATTCACCTGCCCATGTCTCAATTCCAGCTGCTATCAACTCTGTCGTATAAATGCCTAAAAACCCAAACAATGGGTAGGTGCCCTTTGTTCCAGGCATTTCACAGAGAAGAAACGGAGAACAGGGTATGTCAGGGAGAACTACTCTTTTAACGCACAGAAAGACGGGGTAGCTTAATGAACGTTTACAAAAAAAGCCTTTGAGTACCAGGGTGGGGAGGGGTGCTATAAAAGCAGAAAATGTTGTTTCATTGTGATGCATCTCAGCTGTGTTTCTTCTCTTTCGAGGTCTGAATGAGCTGGGAATTTCTCTCTTGTTTTTCCCTGACACTTACAATGTTTTGTTCCCTTCTTTGTATTTGTCAAATGTAATATTGCAAATGGGGAGACCTGCCAATATGAAGACCATCCCTTTCTGGGAGTCGCTTCTTCCGTGGGATTGCCGTGCAGTCTGCTGGTTCACAAACAGGCCACAGGTAGCTCTTGATGGACCAGCGCCCAAATCCCCGTGGCTCTTCAATGCCATCTGGCTGCTGGGGTCCCTGGGACAGTTTTGGGGAGCCCATGCAGTCCCAGCTGGCAGCTGCCATGCAGCCGCTGCAGGCAGCCCAGCAGCACCCCTCTAATCTCCCTCCAGCTGGGTGGAGGCTGGCAGGACCCTTCTCCCCCCATTTCCCCAGCCTGGGCAAAACTGAGTTGCTTTTTGGGCTGCTTTTATGGCAGAGATGGTGTTAAATATCAGTTCATCTGGCAACCTGTCTTCCTACTGCTTCATTCGGAAGGAAAACAAGGCAAAAATAAAAGGGCCTTTTTTATTTGTCGTGTTACTAATTGCTGTATTACAGCATTTTCCAAGACCAATTACATACTGTTTGGGGAGATTAGCAGAGTGCAAAACCTACCATGGTTTATTATACAGTGATGGCTCATGGAAGAAAAGCAGCTGAATTCAAGCCCTCACCATTTCACATATTTATCCCAATACAGGTTTCATTATATACATATATATAATAGGAACTGCACAAGAGTCAGCAATGTTTAAAACAGAATTTCTTCCCCACGAGGGAATGAATAAGAGTCATTTGTCATATGTTTCCTTTAATTCATGGCTACAGAGCATTTTAGAATTGCTTGATGTAAATCTGTCTCATCTATTTGACAACTCTGATATTGAGTCATTCGTTTTTATTCTATGACTTAAAAAAATCTATATTGCAGCTGGAGATGGGTGGCTAAAGTGCTAGTTTTGGACTATGGCTTGAATGTAACAATAGCTTTTGACCCTAGCTCCGGTCCCAAGGAAAGTGAATTTGGCAATCTCATTTCAATTCATAGTGAATAGCTGTTCACATAAAAAAATCAGCACCTACCATTTGTCATACTTGGCAGCTTCTGCTTAAGAATGGTCCAGAACTGCATTACCATGGAAACTAAATTACCTACTCCTACTCCTGGCTCAGAAGGTGATTTCAGCCGGTTGTGGAGGTTTCATATCGCTGACAGAAGGAGGTGGGGGTAACCTGGGGGAACTGCAACATGTATGACCCATAAGTACGCTTGTATCAGTCCTCTGTTTTGAATATTGCCATCTTCTGGTCACGTGACGTTGAGTTCGGGCCAAATGGCTTTTTTAGACATCACGATTTATTTACCGATTTTTATTATGATAACAGCTACTGGCTCCAGTCAGGACCAGGACTGTGTTGTGGCTAGTGCTGCACATACATATGTTTAGAGACAATTTCTACTCTGAAGACCAGGCAAGCATGGGAGGTTCCATATATTCCTTTTTAACTAGAAAATTAAAACAAGATAAGTGATTTGCCTGAGATTACACAGGAAAGTGGTGGCACACCGAGCAAATGAATGCCCCTTTCTTTAGACTCAGCCCTGTGTTACTTCCCAAAACCACTTTATCCTTCTTCAGAATTACTCTTAATCTATGCTAGGCGAGCTAGGAATACCACATGGTTGGATATTTTTTGTTTCCTGCCATCTACCAAAAGGCTGCTGATTCACAGAACAGTACTTTATTTAAGGCTGCTCAGTCCTGAAATGAACAAACATAATGGATTAGAGATCGATGTTTACTGGACACTGAAAGTTTTTAAGGTTAATTACATACTGTATGTTGATTTTGTAATTGTAAGCAAAAACTGTGCTATGTATCCTTCAATAATGACTGAAACAAAACTATCCTTTTGTATCCTTCAATAAAGACTGAAACAAAAGATCATTTCAATCTGCTGAGCTGCATATACCACCCTTTTTCCTCCCAGATACTCCTTCTTCGCGAGATGTACACTAGTGGAAAGACTAAATAAACGTAAATAAATAAAAATAAATAAATACCAGTATGCATTATCTTTACAATACAAATATAAATAAATAATTAAACATACAAAAAGCAGACTAATATGGATCCCTCTTAAACTCATAGAGCTAGAAACTCAGCAGAGAGAAACAAAAGGAGCTTTGCCATTGCTAGTGTGGTGGCTGTGCGAGGGTGGGAGAGCCATGAGCATCCCGTGACGGTTTAGCTCTGAGGGCTGAGCCCTGACGTTGGGACTGCGGTGCGAGCAGTGCAGCTGGGAGAATTCGGGAGCAGCCCCGGTAGTTGGGCTGGCTTTGGTTTTAGGAGATGACAGCTCTGCAAAGGCCACCAGGTCTTGCCACAGGGCTGGTAAAATCAGGCAGAAAAGCACACCGAGGCATGGGCTGTTGAGGTCTCTTTCCCACCCTGTGGAGAAGCCCCAGCCAAGCCCACAAGACCCCTGCCTTGTGCAGGGATTGCCAGCCTGAGGACTGCTGCTTTGCAGAGACTGGCAGGGGAAAGTCCCCGCTCCGCTCCCCACCGGCTCACCCTGTGCAGCGGGACCACACCAGGGGCGGCCACAGCTGAAGACTTCTCCTGAGCGACCTCTGTGCCTCCTGCCATGCCCTTCCCTTGTCTTGACCCCGCCGAAGCCGGTACCCAAGTCCCTGTCGAGCTGGGCCGGAGGAGTCGTGTGCGAGGGGACGTGCTGTCTGGGCTGTGGCGTAAGGACCTGGCCGGCTGTGGCTGTTGGCCCGTTGTTGGTCCTTGACCTGGCGCCAGGTTTGCACCATGCAGTAAAAGATTCCCTCACTTCCCGGCTCTAAGGTGGATGCTGCTGGGGGAAAGGAGAAGGTGACAAGCACCCATCCCTGCAGGACACCCTGGCGTCCAGGTGCTTCCCACCCCACGGACCCCTGCCATGTCCTCCTCCATCCATGGGCATGGACCTCCGCCACTCCTCGGGGCACAACAGCAGCAGGAGCTGCTGGTGGTTACCAGACCTTTGTCCCTCCTTGGCACCTCTCTTCACGGGAGTGAAGTGTGGACACCCTCTGACTTTGCCCTTGCCATGGCCCTGGCAGAGTATTTGGGTCCCTTCTGCTCTGCCTTTGCTTTTTATATGCATCTTTCCTATTTAAGTGTCACAGATCACTGCACCAGCTGATTAGCCTATACATGGGTGGAATACAAAAGAGCAAGTCCCCAAGTTGTAGGTAAGACCTTTTGTGAGATTGACTGGCTAAAAATAAAACAGAAATGGGCTCTGAGCTTTTGAGAATCCGTCTCTTCCTCAGGCCACGGGAAAGCAGAGCAAGGGGTAGCACTTCATAATTAATTATAAATTTATAATTAATTTGAATCCTGAATCAACAGTCTACTAGTAGAGCTGCTATTACTTGCTCTGTCTTCCCACAGTCTGGCAGAGAGTTTGATTCTCACAAACAGGTTTCAAAATTTCAGGGCCTTTTTCTATTCAGTTTGCATTTTTTCAGCCTATTAGTCTTGCATACAGCTCTGTTTTTTGATAGTTTTTCTGTTTAAGGGACCAGATCGACAGCTGTATTTTGAGTCTCTGAGCTACACAAGTGAGCACAAACAAAGTTACCCTCCCTGGGTAGGAATGATTTGTTTATTCATGTAGGCTTATGTATTGTTGTGAAGGCTGGTTCTTTTGACAGATAATGCAAAAATATTCTGTGCTTCTGCAGCACATAATCTGATGTTCATCATCTACAAAGACACCTTACTCTGTGCAATAAATGCAACAAAACTTCTCTCCCCACTGAGCTGCGCAGGGCTTAAGCAGATTGGTGGGGTGGGATTTTGAAAAGCATTCGAGGCTGACCTTTCCCTACCTCCCCCCTAAAGCTGGTGGTTAAAATTCCTGCTGACTTCAAGGAGAGCAGATCTGGGTCAGTGTTGAACACTTCTGAAAATCCCACCTGTAAAGCTTGCAGAGTTCATTATAGGGGCAAAGTTTTGTATAAAGCCCAGCAGGGACATACAGAAATTGTTAGCAGCTTATTAATGGCCTCCATGGTGGATGTATGTATTGAATTTAATTGGGCTGCATCCCAGTAAGGTCCTGAGATGCTTCTGATTAATTTTCTCTACAGTCTACCCTTTACTTCTCCTCTTAGAACCTGGACAGACGCTCCATGTTTGCACTTGCATAAAAGACTGACAGTGAAATAAAGCATGCAGGTAATTATTTATTATGCCCTGAGGATGAGCAGTGAGGTAGGCCCTTGGTTAATGTAGTTGCATGCTAGCAGAGGGTGTCAATCCCTCTTGATGTCGTCCTAAAATAAAGTAGCATTAAATGTGCTACTATTTAACTTTGTGGGTACAAGCGTGGTTAAGTTTCTTCGTATAGTTATGTACAATACTACGGTTAGTAGTGTGAAGACACAAAGTAAGCGTTGAGCACGGTGACACACTTGAAAGGGCAGGTTATATTTATTCTGTTTTGTGTCAAGGGCACGCTGCTTGCTAGCTGCAATTAGACAGTGTATCTGGAGGTCTGCGACCAAATAGCAAAGATATCTTTGCAGAGTATAAAAGGACTATTGTGTTAGTCTTCGGGTCTCAAAGGGTATGAAGATGTTTCCCTCTCCTGCCTGTTATTACTCATACTTGGTTACTTTTATGTAAATCCAGTGATGAGGAGAGCTGACAAGACTGTGACAAAGAAATTTCACCTTTTTCTCTGAAAGAGGGCTTTTATTGTTGAGTAATACTGTCTTAGTCCTCTGCAAAGGAAAGAAAGAGATGCTGTTGAAAATCCCATAATTAGCAGCTTAAGGTATAAACCATATAGAACCCTGCGTTCTACCATAAATCCCCTAATTAGCTTTGTAGGGTCTGTTTAAAAGCAAACAGACATGCATCCTTATCACTAAATAATTATTTGCAAATAAACTCTTTCTCAACACATCTTAGGAAAACACAAGATTATTAGTTGGCAGAGTTAAGCCAGCTGAGTAGCTGAAAAAGCATGAAAAGAGCTACAGAAGTTCTTTTCAGAATCCTGCTCTCTTTGGCTTTATTTCTCTAAAGCTTGATTTATCAAGAGGAGAATACAGTATTTGGTTTCCCCACAAGTAAGCTCTTTTCATGTTTTGTCTTTGAAATGAAAATCGTCTTTTGGAACAAATATCTGCTCTATCAGATAACTGCATGCTTGTCATCCCTAACAGTGTGCTGGCAGGAAGGCTGGGCGAGGATTTTTCTGCAGTACATTGAGTACACAGTGCTGGCACTAGATCAAGAATCAATTCCTCTGATATCGAAATATTGACTTTGCATGGCCAGTCTGATTTAAATGCTTATCATTCTTGACTTTGTAGGCTACATACATACTGCAAACATTTTTCATGTGGGTCTGAGAATAAACATCTTTACAGCTGCCTGGCCATTTCTAGCAGAATAACAAAGGGGCTGTGTGCATGTATGGAAGCCTGCGTGTGTGAGCGAGACTGCCAGCAGATTAATGCAACTGCCACATCTGCGTAGGGCCCATTTAGAAGAAGTTGGGAAGAGTATTTTTAATACTCGGAATTACGCAGTGTTGTTCCTCTGAGTGTAAACACGGGTTTCAGTGCTCAGTCTGGATGGGTGTTGACCACAGAGCTGAAAAAAGGGAGAACACAAACACACCCTAACACAATTATTAAAACATGTTAAAATCTTTGTGATGTGAAATAATAATAATGATACTAATAATACAAAAAGTAAAGATAATTTCCCATAGGCAATCAGAACACCTATTAAGTTAGCAATGACATTTAATTGGCGTTATCGTATGCTTCAGTGAGGAAGACAATGGATCTTGCGGGTGCGCAAGTGGAACGCATTTGCATTTCATAGATGATTAAAATAGATTTGATTGCATTTGTCTGAAGCCTGGCAAGTGAGGGCACATCTGCCGCATTCGATGTGCCCCGCGTTTCCTAGGACTAATGGAGTGTACTGAGTCACCGCGAGACGGGCTTTTACCTCCGACAGTCCCATGGCACCTTCTGCTGCGTGGCCAGCTTCTTTGTTAGCCCTGGAGACCTCTTCTTATGAAGAATTGATGTAAAGTGGAGCAAGATGGGAAAGATTTGAGGCAGTGAACTTGTCTTCATCTGGTTATGCGAGAGCCCTTGGGCTTTCTGCTGCTTCAAGGTAGAATTTATAAGGTGAGATGAAAGGTAATTTAAGTCATTAATTTGTGTTAAGGGCTGGCAGAACAACAACGGTGCACTTAATCTTGCTGTGGAAAAAAATCAGTGATTTGCAGAGTAGGGGTCAGAATTAGGGGTCTGATTTCCCCTTCCACTCAGCTTAAAAAGGGCTGCTTCAAAATGGAGACTTTTATTTACTAGAAACATAAAGCTGAGTTAATTGACTTTGGAAAAAACATCCAAGAACTTTAAATATAATATAGAAACCAATTAATTAATGGTACTAAAATGTTTTCCTCCTGCTTTTCATTACTTTCCCATCTAAATTCAACATTACAAATACACTCTCAGCAGCACTTCAGCTCAGACTTGTCACCCACCACCCGAGCCCGGGGCTGCGGTGAAGGGCAAGGGCTGCCCTGCGCTTTGTGTGGGGGTGAAGTCCTTGCTGCCTGCGAGCCCACCTTTCCCTCCCCAACCCGATGGCCGCTTGGCAGCTTTCTTTTTGGCAGTGCTGTGCTTTTTTCCCAGCCAGTGTGGCCATCCCATGGCTGACGAATAACTCACAGAGCTCTTGTCCTTCTTATTACTGCCTCCGCTGCCCCTGTTGTGTCTCCTGGCCCCTTATTGGGGTCCTTGTCTATGGATTTCTGCTCTTTATTGTTTTCTCCACTCTGAGGTGCCTTCTATTTTTGCTGCCTTTGTGTTCCCTCTGCTCTCACTGCACGTTGTGCTCTGCTGTCTCTTATTCTCATAGCATTGCTCTCTTTCATGTGCCAAATGACTGCTCTTCCCTCTTCCCTCAGTGTGCGAAAACACACTGCCCTTACATCAAAGAGTGAAATAAAGATCAGGTGGCTTGACTGGGAGAACCTGGAAAATATGCCTCCTCATCTGATGAAAGCGGCTTGTCCTGAGCGTTAATATTTTGGAATAGGTGGATGCATTCAACAGCAATGACGATGACTTTCTAAAGGAGCAGGTTTCTTGGATGGCTCATGTACTGCCACCTCCAGTGGTCCTTGGGTGATTGTAGGCATGACTCTGCCCTTCATCTTCATGGTGGGCTGTTGAGGTTCCTCATCCTGCCTTTCGGTCCTGGTCCTTGCTCGCAGCATCCTTGCCATCACTACAGCTCTGTACCAGCTCTGGCATTGCCCATTTCTTGCCTTTCATCCTTTCCATTGCTCAGTCCCTCAGAAACAGCCCCGGCACTGCCCAGCTTGGAGGGAGTGGAGCAAATGGACCTTCTGCCATTAGGAGAGCTCAGATACCACCCATGCCTTCTGCTTTTCACCAGCATCTCCCTGAAGCCCCTGCTCCCTGAACTCCTGACCAGGGCCATGCCCCGTTGGTCTGGACTACCCCTGCACGTGGCGTAGGACACGCCCCATGGGTTGCGTGGTGGCCACATGGAGATGGAGTGCACAGGTGCTGGAGTTTTGTTCGAACAATGTTGTGTTTGGAAAGAAAACAGAAAATTACTGGTAATGTATGTAACATTGTTAAAATAGTAATTAAATTTTGCCTGTTGTGAGTCTGATTTTAATCATATACATGTTGCATTTTTTTCTTTTACTTAAATAAAGTATTCCCATAGAGAAAGAGAGCTTACAGAAAATTTCTCACCGTTTATTGCCAAAGCTTTTCCCTTCAGCTTTGTTACTACTTAATCTTAGCCCCTGCAGGCAAGTTGCACATATTAACCTGTCAGAGCAATGTTAAAATTGTGTGACACTTAGGAATATATTCAGAAAGTCCATAAAACGATCGTAATGGCTCTGTTTTTCCTCCTCATCTGGTCATGCACTATAACAGCATTTCTCCATACACTGTGCCTCTGACCCTATTGTTTATTTAATGTGGTCTTCCAGTTGGAAAGGGCTTTTTGGAGGTTTTTGGATCACTGGCCAGAGAAACGTGTGCCTTTGCTTGTGTTTGTCACTGGTCTAGGATCTCTAAGACTTCAAGACTCAGACAATGGAGCCACAATTCAGGGCCTCGTTTGGGTACTTCTGCTTGGCTGTAAGTAAAGCAGCAGGATAAAAGCTAGAGCTGAGTCCTTCTGGATGCTAACTGATGGAGTAGTGTGGGCTGTTATCTCCATAGGAAAATCAACAAGCTGCCCAACCTGTGTCTGCTTATACACAACTCCCTTTTATAAATTACTGATTATTATTTGTTTGCTGTGAATTCCCTAATGGGCCGAGGTATTTTATTAACCTATGGGGAAGGTCTGTTTTCCCAGGTGCCGCTGGCCATCCTTTCTGAGGATGGAGGGAGAGGTAAATAAAGGTCAGTGGAAGAGCAGCTTAGACAGTGAAGAACTATGATTAATGTCATCATCTGCGTTTGAATAACGCTTTCACTTGCAAGTTTCAGATTGTTAAATATGGATTTGGGCATCCAGCTTTAGACACATAGCATCAGAGTCTGGGAAACAAACATTTCTGACAGGCGCGCCTTGGACTCTGCAGTAGAGAGCAGTCCCCACATCATACAAATTGCTGTTTCCGCATGATGACACGGACACCAAACTGAGGGGGAAATACAGCTTTTAGCTTCAGTAGTGCTTATCTGTGATAAATGCTTGGAATATTCTTTATCAGGGCATATAAATATATAGTGGTGTTTAGGCTCCTCCATGAAGCAATACACTTTGGAATGTAGAAATCATAATAATACACAGGTCATGAGTTTGTAAATTTCATTTTTATTCGGATAAGGAAAAATGTTTCCTGTTTGCAAGTCAGTAAGCAAGTACATGCTAAAAAATTGTTTACCATGTTTCAGAAACACAAACATAAGGCTAAATTAAGCTTGATCAGTCAAGTCTGACTGCATCCTCTTTAATACAACATGGTTGGCAACTCTAATGTTGAAGATTGCAAGCTGTAGAAAAAGCATAATTTTCATACACCTTTGGGAGAGAGGATCCTTTCCTGGTAGCTAAGAAGTTTCTCTCACAAGCTCAGAAAGAAAAATGTTCCGATACAACAGAAAGATCTTTATTTGAAGGCAAAAATAGCACGTCTCTGTCATGTGCTTTAATTAACTTGCTGTGATGTCGCTCTGGTGATGGACACAGAAATAGACATTTGCTTTCCTAAATCCTGAAGCAGAAAATGAGGCATGAGTCAGGATACAAGAGGGCAGAACTCATTTTCTTTTAATTACTTTTATTCAGGTTATATCATTCAGCGGCTGTTCAAGTTTCATTTTGAGAAGTTGGATCCTCCTGAAATCCCAGCACGTCATTTTTGATGGGATTTACTCTCTTCTCCTTTATACATATATAAGTTTTTTTATCTTAGTGCTGATAGGGAAAGTGGAACGGTGTTCCCATTCACTGTTGAAGGATGTAATTGGCCACCAACTCTCTGTCATTAAAATGGAGGAGAAGGAAACACTCTGCAAAAAATGTGGCCAAATAATATGAGAGTTCTCATTACTAAGCAAATAGCCAGGGAAGTGTTTAACCTTTTCTCAAGTTGGCATAAATGTGTACCAGGGCCTGCTATGGGGAAGATGAGTGCAATTCGTAGCTGAATGGCAAGCTTCGGATGGGTGCGCAAGCTCATCACAACCTCCGCTTGGCGGCTGAGTTTCGGGGAGCTTTGCTAACTATGGCTCTAGATGGGGCTGGCAAAATTAGAGCTGTAACCAGATGAATGTTACTCCCCGGTGGCTACCTCTGCTTTTCAGTCTGCAAGGTGGGTTTGGCTGATGGCTGAGGATGGCCCTCCAGAGGTACGTTCCTGCTGAGTACTTGCCAGTCTTCTGGCCACTGCCACCGACGTCTTCGGGGCTGACTCAAGCCCTCAGTTCCTGTGCCTCAGCTCCTCTCCTCTGAAATTAGAGTAAGATGACTCTGTTCTCCAGCAACATATGAAAATAAAGACATAATGCCTGCTGAACCATCACATGCATTCTGCTGCGGATGCCCACCGTGTGGCTATAAATGTTGCAGAAGGTAGTCAGTGCCCCTGCGAAGCAGCAAGGGCTCATCTTCTAGAGGAGGCAACGGATGGAGTTGCTGAGGCCTGCGTGGACTTACCACTTAAAATATTTCCTGCCATTTTGAGAAAGAGTAGGAAATTTTGGATAAACATTACTTAGAAAATTCTGATTTTTATTTCCTCTTTTGTTGTGGCCCCTGGCTTTTTCTAGTGATAGACAAAGGACTGGACCTTCTATACGTATCAGTGGCCTTATTTTTGAATACAAAGTCTGTAATCACAGTCTCCTGTAGGACAGCACTTCTATGCTTTTTTGTGGATAGTTCTTTCTCGTGCCCTCTTCGAGCACAGGAGGTTGGCTGACAAGCAACTGCCTGGCCTTGTAATTTCAGATGTGACTCCTATCTGTTTCCCTTCTGAAGGAATACAGAGTGCCTGGGACAGCATGACAAAGGCTATGTAGAAAAAGCTGGAAGTACAGGTTAGTCAAAAAAAAAAAAAGAAACAAAGCTGAAAATAAGAACGTCTGGATAGAACCCACTGTATCTGCACTATTTTGAAGTTATTTAAAAGTCTGCAAGGTCTCTGAAGCCTATTTCTAAGTTTAGGATGCCTTGAAAACATAAATCAATATTTCAGTATTTAAAACATAGGAAATGAATTGTGTATAAAATGGAACTGCCCGAATGAATTTTGACAACAGTTCCTATATGCATTATTTATTTTTTATTGTTTTATTTTTTGCAGATGTGGATGGTGACTGAGGCAGTAATGTAAACTTGTATCCAGATAGCTTTAAAACACGTATTACTGGCCTGGTTCATAGTAATAATGTAGTTTAGTTATAAAACAGCTTTTGTTACAAACAACTTTACAAGCTTAAAATACATGTATCAAACTACTGAATATATAAGAACCATTTTCATCCATACCTGAAATGCTCTTGCGTGGACTGGCTGATTCATAGCTGATCCAGAACACATATAAAGCTCCTACAAATATATTTAGGAAAGGAAGTGAAGGCTATTTTAAATTTATGGGGAGCTGGAATTAGAAAGTGCCTGCAACAGTGGAACTTAACACACAAACTCCTCCAAAGAGAGAGTATCGTATCCTTAGGATTTACAGACCGACCAGGGATTTGATTTAGTTTTCTACTTCCAAAGGACCACCTTTTCCCACCATCACGAGCAGCACGTTGTGCCGCTTGTTTCCCAACTTAACAATGGCATTGCTGTCAATCAGCATCTCCAGATTATACAGCACAGACCTGTGTCCTGAAGGTCCCATGCGACCTTGAGCCCATCCTTGATCAGCTTCGCAGTTACTGGCATCAGCCTCTCCGAGTCAAACATAAAGGCTTAATACTGCATTTAAACCCTGAAGCCCACTCTGTTTTAGGGCTTTTTTCTTTTTTTTTTATTCTTTGTTTAAGCTTTTTTCCTCCCCCCTGTCCCTGCCAGCTCTGTACATTTAAGATTCTTCCAAATGGATGCAAATGGCACTCACTAGAAAAACAGAAAACCACTCCCGGATAAAAGCTATCCCCAGCATGTTTTAATGTTCAAATTGGAGTACCCTCCCCAGCACTAAAATGGGGTTTACAATGGAAATGCTGACATCCTCACCAGACTCTATGCGCCTGTTGCTCTTTTGTCCTGCACGTTATTAAAATGTAGCCTGGTTGCCTAAGAGACAGGGTAGCTACTTCGCAGATATTTAGCCATCAGTAAAAATTAATGTCCTACAATGTATTTATTGGAAAAATACACTTAATTAAGTGCTCAAGTTATACAAGCCACCCACCAACTACAAGTGTGTTCTGGCAACAGAAGTATTGTTGTTACCGTGGTTCAGCTTCATGATGTTATTTTCTTAAGTAAAAGCATTTTTCAGCCTAACAGTTCTGGCTACAGCATATTGATAAGATAACTCTGCACTAAAGGGAGCCATAGTATTTTTAGTCTCCATTTCCAGCTACCAGTAGTTCATTAGTGACACTGTTGTGAGAGTGTTGATTCATTAAGAGTCTTTTCATTAACAGTCTGACATTCATATGTAGAAGAAAAAGCCAGGAAAAGTAACAAGGCACTCAGCATTTTCTGCTATTTCTCTGGTATTTTATCTTTTGTAATGTCAACAGATGAACTGGGAGCTTTCAAGGCTGTAGGTTTTAAGCGGAACCCGAATGTGTGCAATTTTTTTTTAATTTGCACACTTAATGTGATTTCAGGGGCAAATCTGTATTTTGCGCATGTAAGAGGTCTAGTAGATGGTGACTGCATGGGAAAATCAGATGTGAGTTTTCTGTTCTTAAATTGCTTTTAATTGGAGCCTTAGAGGCTAACATGCAAACACAGGGGAAAATATGACTTTTGCTTTGTTATTTAAATAGGCTGTTGGCCATATCCCTAAACTTTATATGGCTTTGGATAGATTAGGAGCTCTCTGCTAAGCTATCAAATATGTTATGCTCATGTAAATTCCTAGCAAATATATAAATATGAATTTTTCATTGTTTATAATTGCCATTTAATTGTAGGACCAAATTCCACAGCTTAACATTTATATAGCGCTTGATACTTTAAGCATTGCACAAATATTAACTAATTAATAAAAACATCTGAGCAGCCCTTCTGAGACTGTCAGGTTCCAAAGAACTAAATTCCTCTTCTTAAAAAAAGGGACTGTTCAAGCAAACACACTGTAAGCCTTTAAATGGCAAATCCAAAATGACACAGTGGGACACCATTTCATGCTTGAAATCTGAGCACAAAGCCTTTATTTTTCCAAGATTTTTCTTTTCCCAGTCTTGCAAATAAACACTAGGTAATGACTTCTCTTAGGAAGCAAAGGGGAGGCAGGCCAGAGATGAGCTTGACATTGGCACTCTACTTTGTTTTCAGCTGCATATAGTATTTCATTGGAATATAATATTACATTGACTTATGTACTCATTCAATCATGAAATTCAACAGGACTTTTCAGTTCTGTCATCAAAAAAAGCAACAAAAGCAGCAAAACAAACTGTATGGTTTTGACCTTTGCTCTCCTTGCTGAGAATTCGTCAAACAAAATTGTGGCCTTTAAGTCCTTTACGAGTTATTTTGGCTCTGAAAGGTCTGATTCAATGATGCAAAACTATGTGAATACCTCTGGCTTGCAAAAAAATCTGAAAAAAACCCCCCCAGACCAAAAACCAAACGAACACATATTGTTTGATAACTTTAAGCTACGCTGGCCCTTCAGTTTTCCTAGACTCGGGGCTTTGGTTTCCATGATGATCTTTCATTTCTGGTCCCCTCTGTCTCAGTCAAAGAGATGACATTTCATAACACACGTGACCACCAAGCTGTTATTGCTGTATATTTTTATATTCAGCACTGTGTCTGTAGGATAATCAGGACAAAGCAAATCTCTGCTGTAGGCATATTACAATTTAAGATGGACATGGTACAGTAGAAGATTAGAGAGAGCAAAGGGCAAAAACCAGCTCGGGAAGAAGGGGATGTAACTGGGTTTTTCTTTTGAAACTTTTCTCCTTTGAAATTCTCTTTTTGAGAAATAGAAAAGCTAATGGCTAGTAGGTTTGGATTTTTTTTATTTGTTTATTTCCTTCTTGTCTCCCCTGTCACCTGGGGCAATGCGCAGACAATATATTTTTAATTGTGGTTTGCCATTTTGAGAACTGAGCAGGATTTTTATGCATATTTCTCATGAAAAAATGAATATGGAACATATTTTGGCAGAGCTTTTTCTGTTTTCTAAAAAAATTTCTAAACATGCTTTCCATTTTGGAAGCAGTGTCAGCCATAATTGCAAGACTACAAGCATGGCATAGTAGCTGCAATATTACCTTTAGATTTATTTTACTTGGGGAGCAGTGTTAAGGATGAATGCTTTGGTAGCAGCGAGCCTCAGAAAGTTAATCCAAGAAGTAAATTGTAAAAAGGGGGTTGAGGAAACAAAAATGACACTGACACAAACAGCAGGAGTCTCAGAACCCATCCAACGGTTTGATCTGTTGGTGTGTTGTCCAGATGTCTAATTAAAGAGCTATGTATATAGAAGACAATTTGAAAATGGTGAAAAAATATTAAAGTTACTATAGATGTGATTTCACAAGAGATGTGCCATTTATTTTGTTTGACAGTCAGGCACAACTGAATGAGAATGAAAGCAGGAGGGTATGACTGCAGCGTATTCACTACCTAAGCAGGATTTTGACTCTAAAGCAGCTATCTGCAATTTCTGATCACAGTTCCCCTTCAGCCCGCTATATCAATGTTTATACGTTTTGGATGACCAGCCAATATCGTACAGCTCAATCTATTCTTTTGGTGCATGTTCTCTTTCCAGGGAGCTGTGTTTGAGCTTGTCAGTTCTACGAATACCACCTCAAGCATAAACTCTGGGCCCCCTTATAGCAAGGTTTGGCTGTTTTGACAGCCGTCCTTGCATGGCAAAGACAACAGTGTAATATTATGAGGTGAATGGAGATTAGAAAAAAAAAAAACCAAACCCTTTAAATGAGACACCCTAGATAGAAGTGTCTGGAGCAGAAGGGAAATTAATAATCACTAACTGTGAATTTACAAGGTCTGTTCAACATTAATAAATTAGAACACTCTTAAGAGAGGATCAGCAGATCTTAGCAGACTGGACAACAACTCTGAAGCAGAACCACAAATAATTAAAAACTATTTAAAAGTAGAGGACTTTAAAATTGGCCATGCATGATCAAAGTTGTGTTGCTCTACTTTGAACAGAATCCCTGCAAATAGTGCTTTAAAAAAAAGCAAAAGCAAGGGACCCTGAAATGAGAAATTATAAGCCATCCCAACCACAGAGCACAATTTTTTTAACCTAATCAATCACTGCATGACTGTGCCCTAAATCTGCAGTTCTTAAATATTTAATGAATACCTAATTAATATATTAACAAAAATATGCATTTAACCAAGCCTAGGACATCCACAAAAACTATCCCCACATATCCCATATGTTTTTCAACTCACATCAGAGTGCTGTGAGAGCCCAAAGCTTGTTTTCAATGGCTCTGCTGCTGTGGATCTTGTCCGCTCTTGAGCCAGCCACCAGCGAGAGCAGGTTTGCTCTATAGGGGGTGGGCAAAATGTGTTTCCTCGCTTTTTGGGCTGTGAGGCCCATCAGCCGCCTTGTGTTGCAAGAGGAGAAAAGCGCAGGTTCCCACCCACTATTTTGCACCTTCTGCGTCTCATGTTTTTCAGATGGGGTTTCTTCTGACCCCTGTGAAGGATTTCATGTGTTATTGAGGAGGACTGAATAATCTGTCCTTTTCTAGTCTGATTATCTTTTTATCAGAAAGCTGAGATGTTCTGGGACAGACCCTCAGCTGGCAGCAGTCAGCAACTACCCCACAGCTGGAGCTGGTCTAGTTTATCTCAACTTTTGGAAGGCCATTTGGTGCAATTTTTTGGAAGGTATTTAAAGTTCTACTTCTTGGTGCATTCTTTTTCCTAGTTCCTTTGTTTTGATTTGGTAGAATTTCTTTTCAAGTGTTTTTCTTTTGTTCTGAAACACAGTCATCTTTTCCAGTATAGGAAAATCCCTATACTCTCCACAGCACTGTTTTGAAATGACATTATTCTTTCAGTTAGAAAGTATGCTAACGGTTTCAATTTCTTTCAGTTTTCCTATTGCTGTGGACAGCTGCAGCTGCTGAAGTTTTTAATATATTTATATTTTTGAAAATATTTTTAATAAAAATAGTTAAAAGTCCCCCAGTCTGCTGTTCAAGGAATCTCACAATTTACATTTTTCAAATCATTTTCCATTAGAAAGCACGGTAAGCATTCAGCACAGGGCACTACACAGTACTGCAGCAGTGTGGAGAGGTGCCTGGGGAGAGTGCAATATGGTGAAGGGGTGCAGTCACAGGAGGAGAGTGCTGCAGGACCGTGCCACTGGAAGATGTGAGCTTTCAGATGTATTAGAGAAGGAAAAATAAGTGAACTTTCTGCCCATGAATGTGGTGGCTGTCGGAGCAGTGCTACACAGGGAGCAGCTGGTGAAGCAGCAGGAGGTGGGGGTGCAGGTGAAGGCAGCAGTAGGGTTTGAGATGGTTTGGAACACAGGGAGATAGATGCCTGAACTGAAACAAGCAATGTAAATATTAGTACTGTGGAAAACAGGAGGAAACTGAGATCGATAAGGGCATTTTCCAGATATGAAGTTATCAGGACTGGAGTGGGAAGCGTCGTGCTGTGAGTGTTGCTATTGCTACCAGCAGCTAGTACTTCTCTCAGTGCCCGGTGGCAAATAGCATCTCCTTTTACAGGAGGAGATACCGGGGTTGAGAGATCTCTTCAAAGGCGTCTTCCAGGCCAGTGGCAAATCCAGGGGTACGACCCACTCTCCAAAAGCTCTCCAGTGCCACAGCCACAAGGTCGCACTGCTCCGAGTGAGGCCGGGCACAGCCTGAGCCTGAATGTTGGTGTCGGCATTGGGGCAGAGCACCAAGGAGCCATGCGTGGGGGCTTTGAGTTAGCACGTACTATGAGTTTTAATCAGGCTTCTGGTATTTGCGTTGTCCAAGGAGGAGACCAAGAGGAAGAGCACTCAGCCCTGTCAGCTAACGGTGACCATACACTGTCTGAATGGCATCATATCCCCACTCACCTGATGCTGTCCCAGACAGCTGCATTCAGATATTGCTACGTATTTTAAATTTAAGGAACGAAGTGGCGGGAAATGGAAGGCCAAAAAGGGAAAGAGCGGAGGCAAAACTGAGAAGGTTTTGCATGTGGCTGAAGGGCAAAGACAATACGGTAGGGAGAAACTCTGGAAAGGGGAAGGGAAGGGTGATTAGATAGCCTAATACATTTTTTTCTTCAGCGTTTAATTTCCTTAGGAGTATATGCTGCTTTTTATGACAGTGACAGATAATGAAGGAGTCGAAAGATAATAAGCTCGGTATTCAGAGAAGGTCCCGAGAAGTGGAATGTTACAGGTCTGTTTGGAAAGCTGAAATTCTCTGGTGATAGGAGATGGATGGGCTGGCTGGATGCCCCATGAGATTTTCCTCAATCAATCTAAAATTAATTCCCCTTCATAATTAAAATACATTTTATATTTTTAGGAGCGGCTCTTTAAGTGTGGTGTTTCCCCCCCTACTCCTTTTTACTGTGTAGCAGAAAAAGGCCACTTTAATTGCTAGTTTGTCTGATTTAGGATGAAAAAAACCCCAGGATGTTCATGTCTGCCTGTCTTAGCTACTCATCTGATCCTGCACCCATTGTATAAGCTGTAATGTATTTATCCCCGCAATAGATCTGTAAGGCAGTGAACTGCTAGTATTAATTTACAGATAAAGAGCTGTGGCACAGTCAGACAAAGCAGGTTTCCCAAAGTCCCACGGGAAACAGACGATCGACCAGGATTTCGAACTTCAGCCTCTCGGCCTTGGGCTGCTCTTCCGGCACAGACGCCTGGGGCCGATGCCTGTACCGGGAGGTATGTAGGTGCTGTGTGGAGCCCCGCAAGTGACAGTCAGTCCTGGGGAGCCTCGCGACAGAGTGGGCCGAGCGGAGTTTTCGAAAAGATGCCGCACTGGTTTATGCCTGATCCTCCTGCAGTCATTGATAAAGCTCCCACTGGTTTCAGTTCAGATGGTCAGGCCACTGCTGGAACCCTCCGGAAAAACCCTGAGGCGAATCAATTTGTCATCCCATTTTATTTTTTTAGCTTGCTTTGGTGGAAACTTCCTCTGGGGTAAACCGAAACCAGTTCACTCCCACCTCCCTCCCATTTTCATTTTGGCTGTTTAACTGAGAATACCCCAGTACTGACCCCAGCCTACAAGCCAGCTTCTGTTTCTGTTAAAGGCAGTGGGAGTCCAGCATCAGGAATGACAACAGCAGCAGCATCTGACCCTAATTTAAAGTAGCTGCAAACTGGAAGATGGAAATTCAGTAATATATGTTGGCAGATATCCTGGTGCTCCCAGACACTGGATCACTGCAATTCATCTGAATTCCAGTTTACCCCATAGGAATACAATGAGTCAATTAACCCTTTAAATAAATCAACTAATTCCAGAGCAATGGCACAGCATCTGTTTCTGTATTTTATCAGTTACATAATAAAAGTCTTCCTCTTGTCTTTTTGTTTCCTATTGCATTCTGTGCTGTGGATAAATACCACCAGTGCCTGCCAAGTCACAGTTGCAGAGACCTACTGCAGAAAATGGAACCAGAAAGATCTGGAGACACACATTGAGAGAAATCCTCTTTAATGTAGTGCTTCAAATTGAATGCCTGCAGTGCTACATGGCAAATTTAAAGCTAAAATCCACACCTCATTAACAATGAATCCTGATGAGTAAGTTAAGTAGAAGAAACATCAATAATTTATGGTGATGAACTCAGCATTTTCTTGCTCCCTTTTTCTTTTTGTGTTGCATCTGTCTTTGGAAGCCTGTAGTATGTTACAAATGAAGTGCCAGAGATGAGCTAGAAAGAAAAAAGCTAGGAGCTTTTCCAGGGAGACAGAGAATAAATATAGAGCCTCCACAAATGCAAACACACATGCTTTGGACAGTTAAGAATTCTTAATCGCAGAGTGTTTTATCTTCTCAGAACTTCCCAAGTGGCAAAATATATCCCCAGGAAAAGAAATGACAGCAGACGAAAAGCAAAGAGAACCAGAAAACAAAATTCAAATCAGAAAGCCTACCATAATACAGTTCAGAATTACTCGTTCCCTGAATGATAAAAGAGAAGTAGTAGTCACGACTGTGATCAATTTTGCTCAAAGAAGGCTACCAATTTAACGATGGGTAAGCGTCTTACAGATATTCTGGCTAAAATAGAATGGAGGGAATGAAACAAATGATTAGATTTCAAAGTGTGAATGAGCTTGTGTCATTTTTAATGGACTCCTTTGGAATATAGCTGCATTTTGTGCTGGCGTTTGTCACTCTGTGTTATTTCTTCAGTTGCCTAGCATGGCTTTACCTTAGAGCTTTATCCTACAGGAGTTCCCAGATCAGATATCCCACGTGTAACAGTAGGAGGGACTTTTTTTTAGAAAACCTACTATATGTTGATCTCTTTTACCCAGCTCTATTACCGTTACCTCCCTTTTTGCATAAGGACTTGGCAAATATATTTTCTGCTGGTGAAGGAAATTGAGGATGGAGCCAGGTGTTCCTTTGAAGAAAAGTTCTTTCTTTTCAAAGACTATAAAAATTCTGCTACCTTGAATGCAACAAAAAAACCTGAAACATTAATATCTTGTAGCTTTAAATGAAGTAATTTCTTTGTCCAACATCCTCAGATTCTTTCCATGATACTATGCCCATTCTTTTATTCAAAGTCATAGTATGGGAAGCTTTCCTAATGTGGATCTCTCCTTTGCCTCCCTTGGAGGTAGTCATCTGCACGAAAGTGTACTTAAATGAAACTTCAGTCTGTCTTCTTGTAGTCAGTGTAATTTTCAGGTGGCACTTCCATTGTTTCAGCAGTCACTCAGAAGAAATGTTGAGGCTGGCGTCAGAGGTTGTCCATGGTACAAGCAATGGCGAGTGTGTGGTAGGTAGTAGAGAAAGTTATAATGTGATGTAAACCTGGTAGCACTAGTGAATGCATGTTTGTCAAGCAGCCAGTAGAATTATGAACTTTTATTTCCAGGCTCATGTTGAAGGTTCACGTCTCTCTTGAGTAACAGGATTAAAAGACCAGAGGCGGTATTTTTTTTCGTGAAAAGCCCTCTTCTACTCGTACCTGGGTGTCACTGTCCTGTACCGATTTACTTGTGAGTTTGCTCTGGGAAACAGTGATTACTTGGTTTCGTAAGTGTGGTTTCAATGAGGGAAGAAGGTGCATTTCTTGGTCATGCACCTCCTAGGGTGTGTGTTTGTGGGATCCATGCTGGTGGCTGTGGAGATGTGTTGTCAGGTCCTGCATTTATTCCTCAGGCATGGTCAGGTTCCGGATTTGTTTACATCTGAGATGACTTTAACAAAGATGGGATGCTGCTAGGAGGGGAAGTTTGAGAAATTTTCTTTAGAATAGGGATGTCTTACAGTTAATTATCTGTATAGGTCTTAGATTAGGATGATAAGTAAGCTCTTCAGAGTAATGTTCTGGCAAGGTTCAAAGTCCTTTTGAGTTCATTAAGGTGGACATTTTGAGTGTTCTTTTTAGAAAAAAATTGGAGGTAATTGAGAATATGGCTGTATATCATTTTTTTTCATGTGTCTGCTGATTTTATGGAGGTAGGTTTAATGCTCTAGCAATATTTTTTTCTTACAGAAAGCAGAAAGATCCTTATGATCATCACAGAAAGATTTAGCGGTTTAGAGACAGTTCTACTAAGAGTACTATTTCATTACAGTTTGTTGTGAGTTAAATTAGGTGGAAAAGCTGAAATTCTGGTTAGTGGTTATGTTCTCTGGGCATACTAAAAGAGCTTATGATGCCACCTTGGGGAGGGGTACTGGGATACAGACTGGTGACATCCATGGTGGCAAGGATGACATTAATGTGGAGGTGAGTTAGCTAAGATATCACATAGGCTTTTCTACACAATTAATAGATTAGGCAAAATGGTACTTTTTAAAACTGGGTAAGTCAGCTTGAGTTGGATAGCAAGGTTTGAAAAAACTCTTTGGCCATATTATAAAAAAATCCTCAACCATTTGCAGTTGCCTTGGTCACCTAATGATCAGACTCTACAGACTGAAGGACAAAAAGTTTTCTGCCTTTATGAAAACTATGCAGATTAAAAAAAAAAAATCCTGTTCCTTTAGAGTGAAATTACACTTTTTCTTTGTTTAGCTCTTTGTACAAAGGACAAGAGATTGCTTAAGATTAATTGGCACTTACTGACACAAAGAATTTAGTGAAATCCCAGAGGGTGAAATGCAGCCCTAATGTAAAGGGAAGAAGAGGAGGCAGATGAGCAGCTGTTTTAACACTTCAGGTGATGCGAAAGCATGTAGACTAACTGGTGTTTAGTAAGGGAATTAAAGACTTCTTATAGACCTGAGTAAATCCATGACTGCTGTACCACAACTAATACACACAAAGGAATGAAGCTGTTACCAAACACACCAAAAGTTTAATTTCATACCAACATGTAAGGAAGCATGTCAGCTGTATTTTCAATGCCTGATTAGAATG
Source organism: Sagittarius serpentarius (assembly GCA_034782735.1). Taxonomy (NCBI): domain Eukaryota; kingdom Metazoa; phylum Chordata; class Aves; order Accipitriformes; family Sagittariidae; genus Sagittarius; species Sagittarius serpentarius. The sequence goes on from JAVKLA010000053.1 coordinate 31,476,653, forward strand.
ACAGTAACAATTATTTCATAGAATCACAGAATGGCTTGGGCTGGAAGGGACCATCAAAGGCCATCTAGTCCAACCCCCCTGCGGTGAGCA